>JAANDG010000025.1:0-561084 GCA_036852015.1 Pelodera strongyloides
GGGTGATAAAGTGGTGGATTGATCGTCCGGAATGCAAAAAGGGCATTGTCCTATACAAACAAGGTAGGACAATTGCCCTTTTTGCACTCCGAACCGATCAATCCACCACTTTATCACCCAATATCTTCGTGCGTATTGAAATTGCACACTACTTTTTGTATTCCAAATTTTTATTATCCCTTATAGAAAACTAAAAAAAAAAACAGACACAATTTAAGGTGAAAAGATCCCTTTAACTTTTTGATGTGTCAATTTATTTATTTAATCTGGATTTCTGTTGAATAAGTTAGCTTAATAGTAGAGTCTAATTTCATTGAAGGTTGTCCCGAAAATAAAACTCTCCGACGAGAGAGAGGAGCGACGTAAAGAGAAACGGAAGAAACGGCAGAGTGTAAGAGATAGAGAGAGAGCACAGACGGTTATAGGAGATTCGTACTGTACAAAATGCCCAATAAGGTTACAGTATGCTTAGGTACGGTACAACTCTCTTATAACCATCAACTGATGCTCGCGTTGTGGTGATTGGTAGTGCATGAACAAAATCCCTGTTAAAGGGTCAGGCCCATTTCAAATGACCCCTATTTTTGATGATTCCATCTGATTCTCCATGTCACATATAGTAGGATGCAATATTTTTCTAATTTTCAGGAGCAAAAATCACACACTATTCAGCAATTTACCGTGGACAGTGATACCCAACTATTTATCGCAGTTGGCACGCCCATTCGCGCTGATTGGCCAATATCGCGATTGCCACGCCCAATAGAGCATATTGCCCAATTAGCGCGAAGGGGCGTGACAACTGCGATAAATAGTTGGGTATGACTGGCAATGGTAAATTGCTGAATACTGCGTGAATTTTGCGCTTGAAAATTAGAAAAATATCGTATCCTACTATACTTGACATGCAGAATCAGATGGAGTCATCAAAAATAGGGGTCATTTGAAATGGGCCTGTTCCTTTAAACCTTTAGTATGTGTTGTTTACTGGTGTTTGGTCTATTGGTATGTCATGATGCCATCTTACTTTCTGGTTTATATTGTTTAACCCTCTGTTTTGGAGTATTCTGGTTTTTCTAACCGCAGCGAAGTATTCTACCTAGATGACACCCCTGCTGCATGTTCCTTTTCCCGACGTTTGGAAGTCGCTATCGGCAACCACGTTTTGGAAGCATGCACAGGATCTGAACTGAACCTCGAAAAGTTTTCCTTCCTTTTGTTTTTTTCTTTAGTTTTTACTTATATATTTATTTCCCTATTTATTTAGGAAGGAGCCGATGGCCGGCCAATTCTGGGCGAAATGCGAAGATGTAAAATTGTGATTACGGAAGACAAAGAATTCAAGGTAAAAATTTAGGTCGGGGTTTTCAGGGTCAGGCTCACGAGAAAGTCATGTGGCTTGAAAATACTCAGATTGTGCGGCTGTCCGATGCGAACATATCCACGTAAATCGTAAAGCATGAAACGTATTACGTACAATCCAGCCAGTTATTTGGCAAAAACTACCACCGGGAACATACCGTAGCCGCAGAGTAAAACATAGAAAGGGGTCAATGTTTAGCCAAAATAAAAATATAACCAAAATTCAGTGTTCCTGCGGTAACTTTCCGTTGGTAGTTTTTGCCAAATAACGCGGTTAACTTTGAATTCCTGGAGATGGCCTTTTCATATTTGGAATCGTATAGTAAAGCCCAAGCGCACTATACGAGAAATGTATAGCATAGGTGAGCCTGACCCTTTCAGAGTATATATCTACATATATATGTTTGCATGATTATAATTATATATTGGTTAGAATTGTAGGGTTTCCAATGCGTATTGCATTTTAGAATTTTGTCGACAAAATGCTCACCAACGCCAATGCATCTCTATTGGTTGGCACGTCATCGTGGAAGCAACAATTCAAGGAAGCATTTGAGATCGAGGACTTGGGTAAGAGACTGCTTATAAACCAGGAAATTCCACATACATTTAACTCGAGGCTACCTTTTTGTGGAGTAGAAGCAAAAGGAAAAACAAATTGTAGATTTATTACTTTGAGATTTCGGTAGGGGTGGCGCAGTGCCTAAGTCGCTGTCTCAAGAGCAGCGCAGGCGGTACAGCGGCTCTGGTTCGACTCCTCCCCCAGACAGACCAATCCTTCTCATTAGCGTTCATTGATAGCAATTTCGGTTGCGGAGGAAAAATTTGCTCATTTCGCTATGCTTGGCCAGGAAGTGAACTAACTGAAACCAAAAACCGAGAGCAGGGCGGATCGGGTATTTCAGGCACGAGATGCGCGCGAAGTTTTTTTTTAGCTGTCACACAAAATCGACATGTTTCTCAGAAACAGTAAGTAGGTAGTAAGTTCCCTATTGCTAGTAGTTTGCTGTGTGCTAATAAGATCTTTTCGAATATCCAATAACTTTGTTTCTCGTTCAGACGAAGACGGACAAATCTCCATGATGGAAAAGGTGATGCACTATATTTCACTTCCGTGGAAGGTTCTTTTCGCACTGATACCGCCCACCGATTTCTATCAAGGTGTGTATTTTTATTACATTTAAAGCGAAATATCGGCCGGGTTTTGAACCGCATCTACTTGCATTCCTATGTGTTTATGCAAGGTGGGGTCTAATTGGGGTCTAGTTTTTATTCTAATTTTTGCTCATTTGCGTATGCTGCATATTAAAGCAGGTGTACGTAATGCGTATCAAAAACCGGCCGGTATTTCGCTTTAACATTTTCACATTTGCGTTATGTGTTGTTATTATTACTCGACAAAACTGTACGTTGCAGATATTTTTCTCATAAATGTTATGTGTACGTAATAAATTATTATTAATTATTATTATTCAGGTCACGCTTGCGAACAAAACTTGTCCTCATAATGGGCTAGAGTTAGTTAAATTCACGTTAAAAAAATCCAAAAAGTCCACTATCTCTTGCCTTGCAATCCGCCTTTCAAAACATTATATTATATTTATATTTCTATATTCTCCAGGTTGGCTGTGCTTCGTCGTTTCCATCTTCTTTATCGGTCTTCTGACCGCCGTCATCGGTGATTTGGCCAGTCACTTCGGATGTACAGTAGGACTGAAGGACTCAGTCACTGCTATCTCACTCGTCGCTATGGGAACTAGTGTTCCAGGTTTGTGATATACCTTGAAATTTGCTATCCTTTTATCTATACACTGAATGAATCACTTGTGCAATCATTAACAGTTTTAGAGCTTTTGAATGCATTATGACTCATTTTTGGAACCAATGCTATGGTACCATTAGGCAATTTTCTCCCATCAACAAAAAAATGACGTAGTTGATGGAAGTGCTAACTACTAATGCTTGGGTTTTTCTCATAGTTACGGTTTTCCTTGTCATTTGTGTCAAAAATTGAGTTGTAATAAGATTCAAGCATCCGAATATATACAACTTTACCCGATATGCTGATTCAAGCAATCGAATATATACAACTTTGCCCGATATGCTGTCTGATATGATATGGTTCATAGACTATGATTCAGATACGTTCGCATCAAAGACAGCCGCCGTCCAGGATAAATATGCCGATTCCTCTATTGGTAATGTAACTGGTTCCAATGCTGTGAATGTGTTTCTGGGAATCGGAATTGCTTGGGCAATTGCGGCCATCTACCACGCATGGAATGGAACTGTGTTCCGGTGAGCTACACTTGATCTTTCTTTTTCGCTATACCTTCGCGGTTGCGACGGTGCCGCAAGAATGCGGGATCGCTGCATAAAGGTGCGCTGCACATGCGCCACAAGTGTGCCACATATGCAGTATGAAGCTCTGGTACACAGGTACACTTGCGTTTGGCGCACCACTTGGCACGTAAAGGTTGGAAAATTTCCTTCATCACTGTCAATAACTTTCCTTTTGTTTTGCATAAATACTGCCTATAACTTAAATTCAATTTCAGAGTAAACGCCGGTTCGCTGGCATTTTCTGTCTCAATGTTCCTTATAGGATCCGCAATTTGCATATTCTTGCTGCAATTCCGACGGTAACTATTTATTTTTATTTATTTTCATCTAGATTTAAAGTCGTAGGACGTAGGACACTCATATAAAATGAGGTTGTATTCTATGTAGAGGAAAAGAGTATATCGACTTTTCACTGAGTATCACTGTAAAGTGTGTATACCTATTATAAACTCCTGCTGTTTACATGGGACCTAAGGCTATCGCTAAACTCTATCTCCTATTTGTTATTAAGCGACTTTCTGCAAAAGTTTGAGCGAAATAGCTTTGAAAAAAGGAATCGAATATTATATTCCAGATTCAACCGTGGAATCCAAGGAGAGCTCGGTGGTCCGATTCGCTGCAAGTATGTATCGGCCGTCATGTTCATCAGCGTTTGGTTGGCTTATTTGACCCTTTCCTCACTTGAGGCCTACTGTATGTTCCCAGGATGGTAGTCTATTCGTGGATACTACGACTACGGTACCCTATTCAATAAAAATTCAGAGGTTGATTAGATAATTAGGAATGTGATAATGATTTATTCAGATATATTCACGTTAGAGTTAAACATTGCGCAAGTTTTTTTTGCTACTGTTAGGCTAAAACATTCCACAATTTTTTTATTTGACTTGATTGAAATGCAGTGTTTTGATGTTTGATATCTATCTATGAACAAAATTTATGTTTTTTCAAACCACCTTTTTTAACATGTAAAATACAGGTCAACATTTGAAATATCTGATTGGTCCCAAAGAGCGATAATATGTTTATTTCTTGTTGTTCTTATTGAATTTTTTTTACAATTTTATCATGTGTTGTTCGCAAATGTTGCTAAATCCGTAAGCAGTTTTATGAAGAAGTCTGTTAAAGAATCCCCCCCCCACATACCGAAGTTTAAACTTTAAACCATGTTCACCTGGGAGTTATTCCCTAGCTCATGTCGGGGAAGGTTTCCCTAGCTACCCAGGGTTCCCAGCGTTGCTGCAGCTCCCTGTAGCCGCATGTACGAACAACGGGAGTCGACGTCCCTGCGTTCCACTGACATTATCAAACTGTTTTCTCTTACCTCCTCCAGGACGCTTGGGACGCTTCTCCCAGCTCGTACATATGGCCGCGCAGGGGAATTTAGTGACCGTGGCACATCAGTTACCCTCCTTAAAGCAAATAACATCCGGTTTTTGAACCGCATCGTGACAACTGAATTCTTACGTATTTATGCTAAGTTGCTCGATTTTTATTCTACTTTTTGTTCATTTGCATAAGCTGCATAAGAATGCTGGTGTACTCGATGTGTTTCAAGAAGCGGCCAGTATTTCGCATTAAAATCATAATCATCTTGCATTTTCTGAATATCAACATATGTTATGTCTCGTTTTCTGTCCATCGTTACTGCATAATCACAGTTTTGTTCGAATTTCCTTCTTTCTTCATAAACGATCTATGTTGAATATGTGAATAAAAAAGTGAAAAATGTGTTGGAGTGTGATAAATTAAACATATAAAGACATGACTAGGATATAATATGAGGTTAATTTGGTATATGCGGGGGTGAACGACCTATTCAGTGGTTAATTTATACAGTACCCTCCAATTCTGTTAGTTAGATTAGAGGAGTAAAAAATGTGAAAAAAAACTAGATCATCGCTTCACAGGGTGATGGTGCCCTGCAACAAATAAAACTAGAATGAGAATTAGTAACAAAAATTAACATGTGAATATTCTTCTACTATCAATTGGGCGTCATACATTTGAATAAGGGTACATGTTTTTCTCGATCAATAAAACGCTATATTCTGGATACATATAATAAATACTGTGAAAAATGCCCGTATCTTATAAAGCAAAATAATTTCAAAAAGTACCCGACTTCAGTTCGAGATTGGGATACATAAATATCTATATAAATTAATTAAATGAATTCTAAAAAAATGGGGTTGGGGCGTGATTTTCATAAGCTCTATGACATTTTGATCAAAAATTTTTTCTGTAGGCAAATCTTATACTTATTGTAGGCAACTTATTGAAGAAGAAGCTCCATCACTGTTTAATAAAACATTTCTGTAGTTAATAAAATCATAGACACATTTCCAGCTGATGACAGTGATGGCACTAATGGTCTAATTATGATGGCACTAATGGTTCTAATATCTAATTATCCTAAACGTGGACTCGTTGTTGGGCCCTCTGAAAGGTGTTTCTATTCCTCGAAGACTGCATGCCAAAAATGAGAGATTTGAATGCACGTCGGAATTCGGTGTTGAAAATTGTATATATGATTGGGTTCATGAACGAATTCATATAACCAATCCAAGTCGTGTAGAAGAACGGACCAAAGCCCACCTAAAAGCAGAAATAATTACTTCTCCTTTGAAATATTCCTAGGAAACACCATATTTGTTGAGCCGTGTGCTACTCGGTACAAGTGTTCTTACGAACTTTTAGCGGTCCGTAATTTTCAGCTCTTATTCAAAGAGAGCGAGTTGTTAATATCTATCAATATTAAATTAATTATCCACAAGTTTTAGCAAAGATTTTGTGTCATCATATTGTGCACGCAACTTACAGAATATTGTCGAGCTCTGTGCTCTTTGAGAAATTTAAAGGGATCTCTTTACCACTTAATTAAAGGTGATCCGATTCCTTTAAAAAATAAAAATACTTTGCTCACCTGGCAGGATTCCTTATTGAGCACCACACAAACCGCATTGAGTATGTTCAAGGTGAAAAAGGGAACCCAACAAATGAGAAAGATTCCCACTACTATTCCCAGTGTCTTCGTAGCTCTCTTTTCTTTGCGTTGTGATTTCGAAACCTAAATTTTCATTTGAAATATTCTTTTCTAAATTCTAGAAAGAATTGCCCGGAAGGGTAAAAATGGAAAAAGGACCCAAAAAGTTTATGTGAAAAGGGGTTCAAAGAAAAAAAAACACGAACGTAACGAGATATTAGTCCAAGAATGAGAAGGTATTTCTAAATGGTATTAATTAAAAAAATTCGATTATACTATTTTTGTTTCGATCTCTTGTATAACAATTTATTTACTATGTGTTTTTTTGTAACACGAACTGCACGTTACATTGCTTTCTTTGATTTTTGATTGTTTTTGTGACCTTTTGCGTAATAAATTATTATAATGCGACCAAAATTAACTTTGCTTATTGTTAGTATTCGGTTAGAGCCTGTCAATAGTCAGAATTTATTTTAAAAAAAAGTTTCTCCACCGAAAATTTAAAGTATATGGCACACATTTTTGAGTTCCCAAAAACTACAGTACTCACTTTCCGTTTGAGACTCTGTTCGTGCTTCATCGTGCGCTTGACAAGTCGGACAGCTAGACCGCCATTGCTACGCTGAAACTTGGAAAATAAATGTTTGGAAATTACATTTGTCACTCACAATAATGGGTAATCTTGATATGCATGGTAACATCCATTAATCGAGTAATCTGACATCAAACAACTGGAAATATATATAGTATGTCAGCATGCTGGTAAAGATGACTGTCATGCACCCAAATAAATCAATGCGGGAATTTAAAAAAAATCTGGAATTTCATCCAAGGGCAAGGTAAACAATCAATAACTTGATGTGGTTTGATGTGGTATTACGTAAGTCTTGGAGAGTCACAATCTCGACGGGATTATGCAAATCATTGAGACAAGGAGCACAACTTCTGCGGTCGTTTCCACTACGGTATCGTAAATTTGTACCCTACATGTATCACTTTGCTTTTCAATAAACAACCAAGATCATTGTAAAGATAAGGCTTGCTGTTAGTGGAAACGGCCGCTCAGAATCTCCATATCTGGGAGCAAACCTCATTTTCATCTGGCTCGTCAATAAATTTGACACTTTGGAAAATTTGCTGCAAAATTAGGTAACAATCAAATATGTCTCATTATAAAGTGAATGCGACTGGTTGGTGAATGGTTTGTTTCTTTATTACGAAGACCAATAATCTATATAACCACACCATGAACTAAATAGATGTAATTATACGTGTACCTAAATTTTTTCGTATGACTTATGACAAATGAGTGTTCTTTGATTACTGGAAATTCATAACAATCACACACCTTTTTCTGTGATAGGTTTCGCGAGTCGGCCGATTTCAGAGAGTTATTTCTACTTCGACTTTTATCCGATGAAGCAGTGGAGTCCAACCGAGGTAACCGAGGGGGGTGCTCTCGAGATTTTGGTTCTGAAACAGGATATTGGTCATAACAGCTCGGTATTTGGGTACTGGCCGCAAATTGGCTGTTTGATTGATCCATCGATCGAGGCCCATGAATGTTCACATAAAATCAATAACGTATAACTGGAGTATTTGTCCCGAGATACAACACTGACTGAGAACATGACTTGCCTCCTGGGTTTGAATTCCGTGTGAGGATTCGGATGATATCCTGACTTCTACGGCGTCCTTCGTCAAAACTTCCCTAAAGTAGAAAAGGTTAACAGTGGTCGCTGGGTATGTCTCGAAATTCCTTTTATTGTAATAAATTAGTAGAATAGTGGAATAAGTTAAACCTTTAATCTGGCGTCCTCCACCCGTTGGCTAGGCGATGCAGCTTTAGCTCGAACCGTCATGGAAAACTTGACCGTTGGCTGAAATATGTATACAATAATAATAATAATTTATTACACCACAAATATGCCACAGAAAGATCGGTAATTAAATTAATGATAAAGCGTTGCAAACCGTAAGTGATTCACTCATTTGGCTGCTCTTATTTCGAACTTCTGGGAAACACAAAGGCAAATGCAATTGTACCTGATTTTCTTCTGGCACTGAATTCACGACTGGCTTGTTCTCCATTATAAACGAACTACTGCAATCGACTTGTTCTGGAGATCCCAATAATTCACCTGAAAACAAAAAGTAACGTATGATTAAATATGACCTGTACCTAACAATGTACTTGCCCGATAATAATTCTATGATTTTTTTTCGGAAAGGCGACTAAAGCCTATGCAATGAGATATAAATAAAAAGTTACCGCTAAAAAGCCAACTCACACTTACTATTCACAGTGGTACTTCGGGAAAACGATGTTCCTTGGACTCCTTCGGCTATACCGTCAAGTCTGAAAGTAATCCGAATATATGCACGAAGGTTAACACGCGTATTGTGCTAACGAGAAAGAGAGAGAGAGAGAGGGAGAGGGAGGAGAGGGATAGAGAGATAGAGAGAGGGAGAAGGAAAAAACGAGAGATGCTTACTTCCGACAATTCTGTTCATCCGACATTTTCTGACTCGCACTGATCGTTTCAGTTTCCGTTAAGGAGTTGACTGTGAGAGAAGTGGTCGCTCGTCGATGACCGTCACAAGTTCCGTTCCCTTCTCGATGTACTGCTTCAGTTGATGGGTTCGATAGAACTACCTAAATAATTATTTAATAATATCTTCTTTGAGGATTTATTTTAGCCCCAGCATCATCATGCCAGCTGACTTCAAGGAAAGAAAATATGATATGTAAATAAGCACAAAAACTTTTCCGCTCGACGCACTCGTTCTCGAGAGATTATTCGAGATCCACAACGTTACATGAACCACGACATCACCCATTTGTTTCATACAACTCACAGGTTCAGTCTTATTTTGTCCTCTCGAGGACAGCGATCGAAAGATCAACGGACTTCTAATCGATAGTTGACGAATTATTGACGGAATGAGATCTGTCCTTGGGCTGCTGAAGTATAAACAAACATACATTATATCATTTATATAGTGAGATAACTCGTTAGGGATCAAGGGGTTTGTAATGCGTGGAGAAACGCTGTGCTCCATTATCACATTTCTTATTAGTCACAGTCACGGTGATACTCCGTCCGCATAAAATATATTGTCTGTAAACTCACACCTAATACTTAATATGTAATAATAAAATAGCTGAAAAACGATCAAAAATATTCAGGCAAAATCGTGAAGCAAGCCAAAAACAACAACATACAGTGATCCATTACTCGGTTGTCCCTTTACAGACACATTCTGTTCACTCTGCGATTTCCGACGTGCATGCATCGAGTAGTTTCGAGCCAGGTTTCTACAGTAATACAACAATCTTGAAAACACGCTCACAATACACAAGCAAAAGTAATCTTTAAAAAAACAAGCAAAAAACATAGCACATAAAATCACTCAGCAAAAGAAAAACTAATACACCAATATAGAACAGCTATTCTATCGAAAGTTACCTAAACTTCCGTGAAGATTTGCTTTTCTCCTTTTCTTTGAACTCATCGGATTGAGTGCCGGATGAATCAGCCATTTCAGAAGAATGCCTCAAAAACGAGTGGTTGTTTCCTTTCATTATTCTTTTAAAAGCAAGTATCATCATTCACTCATCAACAGTCACTTATTCACAATGCACTTTGAATAGTAGCAATACTGGACGGACGCGTATCTTTCACAATCTATATTAGCGCCAGGATGCTTACAGACATGAATTTTTGCCTGCGCTGGTAATTGCCTCAATAAATTTCTCCACCCACCTCGACATTGTCGTGTACACATCGCTGACAAAATCGTTGGTGACCACGTGAACGTTCTCATCGAGCGAATCAACACTCGACCTTGGAGTAGATGATGTGTGTTCCTTCACCACTTGTTTTTCTTCTAAAAGGAAAACATCTACTAATTCTTAAAAAAAAATACTTCCAATTTAAGCATACCTATGTTTAATTAATGAACTGGTAGAAATACAAACAATTCAAAAAGTGTTTTGCGTGTGGCGTGTATTGATCGTTT
The DNA here is from genome assembly GCA_036852015.1 of Pelodera strongyloides. Taxonomy (NCBI): domain Eukaryota; kingdom Metazoa; phylum Nematoda; class Chromadorea; order Rhabditida; family Rhabditidae; genus Pelodera; species Pelodera strongyloides. The sequence continues at coordinate 10,715 of JAANDG010000025.1, forward strand.
GTGTTTCAGCGTGCGGCGTGTTTTGCATCGTACGTGCACGTGCTTTTTTCTATACAGTGCATTGGCATTAGGGCGCCTCGAAGTGAATTCATTCAATTCAGTGTCGGCGCTAATTGTGTTAGTTTAGTTTGTTCATGATTTAATTCATTAACAATAAATAAATTTCTACTGTCCTTTTGAAACCGGCACCATTCAAATGACTATTTTGTTTCAGTTTGTATATTTCAGGAAAATCATTTTTGAATGTTTTGCAAATCACAAATACGAGAAAAAAGGTCTCGTGCTGTTAGGGTAGGCATACACATGTTAGTTTTTTTCCAAGAGTTTGTTCAAAACAAAGATTCATTGTAAGCTCACATGCGCGAAACATTCTTGGAACTATTCATTTTCGGTTATTTAGTAATTTTTCTTTGCGATCTATGTAGTAAGCATTAGATGTGTGAAGCTTCATAACCATAACAGCAAAAGACCAGGGAAAAGGAAAATATCAACATGCTCATGCACGACTACTCTACATACGACTATGACTTTTGACTATTCGGGATAAATGAAAACATTGCATCGGGAATGACCATGGACACATTCACTATGGCGTGCATCTTGCATTCTCCATTCGCTGTTCCGTGCACTTCTACGGCAGATGTGATAAAGTTGATAGAGAAAGAGTAACCGGCACACGTACTATGTAGAGGCTCGAGAGGTAGAGAGTGCGTAGAAGTGTGCGTCGGCGCGTCTACCGCCGCCAGAGAGGAACTCCGCCGCGGCATCAACGGCATCATCATGAGCACCGGTGGCACGCCGGCCGCCGCCGCAGCCGACGGTACCGCGGTGGCATCCACGTCGGCGTCTATATCACTCTCGTCGTCGGCAACATCGCCGGGCAACTCGCCTGCATGTTGAATGGCAGCACGATGACGTTCGAACCGTCGCATGCGTCGCGACATCGACGGTAGTGCGAGCATCATCACGTTGACCGCTGCAAGAAGCAAGAAAACAGTGAAGCCAAGTGAACAAAAACACAAACAGGTATGGTATTGACTACGCAATTTAAAGCGACAGTACTTACAATAATTCGCTTGTTTATGAAAAGTTGTGACAGTAATTGCACAGAAGCGCTTGGGGAATCAGATGCCTTTGTCCGCAAAAGTAAGCTCACTCAAATACAGCAATAAACTTCGGGGACAGGAAGCTACTTAGAGTCTAGCTACACTAGCTCTAGACCTGACATAAGTTCGACATAACGATCAGTTGTATATAGTAACCGTCGAGAACATCTACATTTTTAAACACAAATATCACGTAACAAAAAATAACCGAAACTAAACACAAAGTTTCCACAAATGGGAGTCACTGAACAAAAAAAGAATAACTGAGAAAATACAGTACAAATAACACAAAGCCATAAAATTATTAGTACTAAATTCTAACCCATAGAACTAGTACGTTATAATAATAATTATTAGTACGGAAACGAACAAAATCTAGAAATTAGAAAGGACTACAAAACTAGACCTGTAGAGGTAACTTGTACAACGGCGAGTAGACCTGGGTGGTTTTAGAATTAAAATAAAATTTCTCTCTTCTGTAAAAAAACAGTGGATATTTCAGAAACGCATTTGGTGTTACCAACGCGAAGAATTCAATGTAGAATACACTGGTGAATGGTATAATGGTAACTAACCTGGTCCTGCCACGATCCGTCCTGCTTCATCTTCTTCGACGCTACTTCCAGCACGCGCGGAACTTAATTTATCGTTTTTTTTGTAAAACAAAACTTCCACTGTCTTAAAGTTTGATAAGGTACCACACAATTAGACCAATAGTGGTTTGATTAGACCAAAATATGAAGCACAACATACCTCGTGTTGCTATGTTGCAAATGCGAGATACGGCGCATCTTCGCGGCACGTTCGCGCTTCTTCAATGCAATCATAATCCGAATGTAGACAAATAATACGAGAACGCATGGTATAACAAATGAAATAATTGAGGAGCCGATGGAGAAAGCGGCGTTGTAAAAACGACATTCATGTGGATCGGCGGCTGGTGGACGTGAGTTCACACCTGAATGTATAGGTATTATATAATAGTTTATTGATGCATACATCGAAATATGTGCAATCAAAGGGACCCTAAGTCGAACGGCTTCACAACAGTTCCTACTAACAAGGGTGCAAACTAATACACATACTAGGTGTTGTAGCAAATGTTTCAGAGGAGTTGCAGCTGCAGCATCACTTATTATTTGCTCTCACAATCATCAGCTAATAAATGGCAACAAAGATTCAAACTTCTTCAACCATCCTTCTCATTGTTTTGTCAAGTTATGTCAAGTGTACTGATGATACCCAACCCCAGCAAAACCCCTCGTCTACTTTGTGGTCGAAAAGGTGTACTATATTATGGCAATGATCCAATCTATCTCGTTAGCATTTAAAGTAAGCATCCACGTTCAATATCTCTTTTCCTTTTTTGACCTGCGTGACAAAATACGACTAATGTAAGCGCTTTCACTAATTGTAAGATCCCGTGATATGTGTTATCATCTACCGCTAAGTGCATACACAAACAATTAATTATCCAAAAATGTTTAATTATGTGTCAGTGGGTCTAGAGCACTTAGCTGTCGAATAGATATTTCATCACTATCACAAGGTCTGTGAATATCCTAATGCACATATTTTTAGGAAACTTTGATGTGGCACACTAAGGTTCTACAACACATTTTCCTCGATTGGGAAACAATGAAAATAGGTATCAATTATGCAATTTTACTTCGATTTCTGCAACGCTTCATCGACTATTGCGGAGGAAACTAAGGGAACAGTTGAATAATTAATAATTTTTTTCGGTCATCTTCTTTGTCACGTATCTTATAAAAAAGAAAGGCGATAACACAATTATGTTTTTCTTGATCGTCTTAGGGCGCATATCGTAATGTTTCTAGCAGTCCGTAAATGCTAGGACCTCAGCCGGGTGTAATAAAGAATGTCTTCATATCTGCTCAACGTCATACCGTAGACTAGCTTGTTGTCATATAGAATCGAGCACCTACCGAGTACAATTGGACTGGCGACCAGCAATGATATCATCCAAATGAAGACGAGTATTATGACAACTCGTTGGATATTCTGAGCCTGCCGGGAGTATTGAATCGGTCGCGAAACTGCCCGATATCTAAATAATACTAATGAAATAATTTTGGTTTGTGAAATGGTCATGATCATGAAACACATACATACACCATACACTTTTTTTTGTCGCATCATAGATTGCAGCTTATATTAGCGTAGAGAAAAGTTTTTGCGTTTAGATTTTGGCTTCCGATCAACTAACTTGCAATAAAGGAAGCTTCTTCTGCAAGTCGTATTGTTCTGTGGTTGATTTAATTTTCATTGTGAATGATATTTGTGCTATTATCAATAAAAACAATAAAAAGAGAGGTGATTTGAGATGATCCTATCCCTTTAATATTCTTGTGGTGCAATTGCACCTCCAACGCCTCGTCAATATTTTTCCTTTTTGTTGTTGTTCCTTTATGATTCTAGTCCTTACAACCAAACACTGACGCCAGGCTAATCGTGCTCAATTTGCATAATGCGTGCACGTCTCATATTTCATACTACTGAATCTCAAACAAAAGTTAAACATATGAGCGCAATGTAAAACGTGAAAATGAGCCGTGATGACCAATGACCAAAACGACCATTGCTCACTTATACGTTTGACCGAAAGCTAATGGCTAAAAGCATTTATCTTACAAAAAAATACTCCATGTAAAACCTGAGGCTGAGGTAAAGTCTTTTGCTCCCAGGTTACGGCTATTAGGCCCTGTATATAGCCTGATCCAGCGCATGATAGAGCCTCGTGCCTTGTAATCATTATCTCTAACAAAATAACAAAACGCAGCCAGATGTATACGAAGGAGGCGGAATTTCCTCAACCTCGAACAATGTAAGATAGAATGCAAGGAAAACGAACCGATCAAAAGAAATGACGGCGAGCAACAGAATACTGGCGGTTGAGCATGACACATCGGTCGCCATGTAGATGTCACACATTAGGTTTCCCAGGTACCATTCGCCATTAGAGACCTTAATTTTTTGAAATCACGATACAGATGTCACATGCTTTGTACATAAGCCAGAACTTTCTATAAGACAAAGTCAATCATTGTCAATTGCAAATTACTACACCTTCCCTTTTCACCTTTACGAGTACCACTATTGTTTATATATTCCACATATTGTCTATCCCCTTGGTTTATAGTGTGAAATAATCGCCCCCACTTTCAAGCCTCAATTTCATAGGTCCGGGCCGCGCGCAAAAATAGCGTTCTAGCGGCCCAACAACAATTTCGCGTGGCTAGTGGCCCGAAAATGATATGGATGATGTGAGTAGTGCGGAAACAAAGAGAGAAACTGGGCCCTAGCGGTAAAGTAAGCAAATGATTGTGATTACTTCCTTTTGGGCTGGTCCACGCTCCAAAAGGGACATTTTGCCAATTTTCGGGGCAGCAATATTTTCATGGTTGGGTCTGTTAGATTAGAGAGTGTGAGTGTTTAGTATAGAAACTATTCGCCAAGTTGTTCAATGGATCAAAAGTATTGATTGCTCATAATAGCACGACGAAGATAATAAGTAATGTGCTAATTTGTGAAAATTCGAGATACCCTCGTACAATAAATTGTACAAGGGTTACGGTAACTTACATGAACGTATACTGCGTATGGCATCACGAACAGGGCCACCAATAGGTCAGCAACGGCCAATCCGAGAATTAGAAAGTTGATCGCACTGTGGAGAGCCTAAACGGTCAGAAACCAATTACTTAAAGCGAAATACCGGCCGGTTTTTGAAACACATCGAACACAACATCATTCTTTTGCAGCTTATGCGAATGAATGTAAATTAGAATAAAAATCGAGCTAAATTCGAGCAACTTTACATAATTACGTAAGAATTTAGCTGCCCATGATGCGTTTCAAAACCGAAAAAATAGACAGACCCATAAACATAACGCTGGATTTTAATCCATCCACCCAACTTCGTCCAACCTAATAAACAACAATTTTTCGACATTCTTACGACATTTGATTTTGTACTCCTTCAAAATCTGAGTTTTGAAGTAAGTGAACTCAAGTCAAGCTCCTAATTATCATAATTACTTTCCGATTATAAGTAATAGTGTACTCTACGAGAGAACTATTAAAAAGTGCGTACCTTGAACCGCAGGACCGATACTATGACCAGTAAATTGCCGAGTATTGTAATTATTGGGATGAAAACGAGAAGGAGTCCGAAATAGTTTGTCTTCAATGTCAGGATACGCTGGAAAAATGCAGGTTATTGTGGCCGCGTCGATGAATAAAAGTTTTGCTGCTGTGGCCGGTTTCACAAAAATGTGGCCGGCACGCCTGTAACCTACCCCAGCGTTAAATTTTAAATTTTTGTGAATGCGGCTGGTCGCTTTGAAAAATTGTCGTGAATCGATTCAGTACTTCAGTTACTCAGTTAAGTGATTGATCAACGTTATGAGATCTTGCAGGTATTCCGTTGCGGAATTTCATCAGATAAATGAACACGACACTAACCGTAACATCGTCCGGGAAAAGAAGTACCGTAGTTTCATCGACGGGACCCAAATCACCCAGGGGCGCCGATTCATTGCGCCCCTCCATTGGAATAATTTCTGAAATTTGAATTTATACATTTCTAAATGATTTAGGTTGCATGCCGCTAGTTAGTCCCGAATAAAACATAATAGAAAATCCAACCAAAGAGTTAGGGATATTAGAAAAAGTAAAAGAAAAAACATTATCCCGAATAGTTAAACGAACATGTTATGGTTAACTTTTGAGTTACCATACCATATGCTTATTAATTATTAAAATTAATGGTGGATAAAGTGAATATTAAATTAGAGACCGAAAAGGAGGCAAAATTCCCGAAAATACGAACAAATACATGGAAGTAGCACATTATGGATGCAAACATTAAAAATGCATGTACACGAATAAAAACAAGCAAACAGTAATTTCACGAAACGGCGAAAGCATACATACTCTTATTGCTAGCTCACGACTGAGCTACCTTTAGTGTGCTAAACTGAGTAGCTTCAGAACCAAAGAACAGAGCAATACACACAAGCAACAAGCAACATAGATCCCAAAGTCCCAAGCGGTAAGGTAACGAGCCGGATGTCAATACCTTACCATAAGGTTACCATTGGTAAAGTTAGGGTATGAAATTAGCGTGAACTCCTTTCGACTTACTCATCACAGCAGCACGTAACACATTCGCAACTGACAACATTTTCACGGCATTTCTAAAAGTTATATTTTAAGAAACTCGAAATTTTACACATAAAAAGAGAAAGAAGTGAGATGCTAAACATTTCATAAAATCAAATTTTGCAAAAAAAAAATTAGATTGCAAATATTCCGAAACATCTTTCTGATGAAGAAAGGTTCTGAAAATTGAACATGACTCTTTGCCGAGCCTTTTAGTAATCTCGCAGTATTGCCCTTGAATTAGGGGTTTAATTCTTCAAAAAAGGAGTACAGTTCAAGGTAAAATAGTGTTTAACCCGCTAAATGGGGTACCTTGGAAAAGCCCTAAATAATTAGAATTAATACCAGCCTAATGACATAATACAAACACAATGCTTTGCGCTAAACATATAAAAGTAGAGTCTAATTGGTATTGTCACAAATAATTTACCCAAAATGTGCTCGTAACGACGTACAATTGTTGGTTAGCAAGTAATTATATTACGGTTCAAGTAGACTACTACATTCCACATGGGTTATATTAGCGTTTAAAGCGAAACACCGGCCGGTTTTTGAAACGCATCGACTACTCCCTACTTTCCTATGCGTCATATGCAAATGATCATAAATTTGAATAAAAAATAGACCCCAATAGACCCCTTTTTGCATAACTGCATAAGAATGCTGATATTTGAGATGCGTTTCAAAAACCGGCTGGTATTTCGCGTTTAATAAGCACCGTCAAATGATGCCATGACATATCGTAGTTCCAGCTTATAATTTATCCAAATATTCTTCCTCTCACAATTAGAATGCAAATTGCACGTTGTTTTCGCGCCAACCACCTCTTTTTTTCTGCAAATTTCACAAAAATATGTAAGACATTTCAAATAAACAACTGCTCCGAAAACATTGTCATATAGCCTATAAGAGACGTATCCTATTGCGTGAATTCTTTGAATAATTGAGTATTGTATTCGACGTTTTCTTCCCGTAAATTGAGCACTCCATATTCGGATATTTTATGCTTTGCTAAGCAGGAATGAAGGAGGAAGAAAAGTAGAAACATGCACGCAAACATTGAGACAACAGCGAGACTTTTAGCTATAATTTTTTAGAGGTCAGGCGCACGAAAAAAAGGCGGGACATCCCATATTAAGTAGTGAATGTTTGAGTATGAAATTTTCCATGTCTGTCACAACCAGCATTTTTAGTTTGCATATTTATTACTAGAAAATAGGACTACGCAAGAGTACTCCTTACAATAGGGTGTCACGAGGGCCAAAATTAAATAGTGTGGAAATTGGTCGTGCTTGGGACAGTTATTCACTCTTCAACTCAGAGCATATACTCGCCGAATTTTTTTAAATCCAAGTTTCGCGTGAGATTTCTTATTCCGGCAAAAAAAACTGTCGTTAATTGGCATGTGAGCGAGCGCGCTTTTTGCAAGAGTGAATACATCATACTACACATATTTTATGACGTGAACAAATACATGATCGAGCGCAAAAAACGGCTTGTTGGGCTTTCTATAACTTGGTTTACTGGAAGTCAATGGTACATAACTACGGTTAGACGGCTGACTGTGAAACCGCATTGCATAACATCTAACTCTAAAATTTCGTGGAATGGTGGTTAGGTTAGTTTAGGTGTAAGTACCTAGGTAATTTATCTTCTACGTCCAGCAAACGTGGCTGTTGTGCCCTGGACATGTGCAACAGTTTTACAGTAAGACTTTTTGGGTCTATTTCTGTTTGGGAGTGTTTCCCCGCCCAGATTGGAAATGGCTCCCCGGCCTGGGAATAGTAATGGTACGGGAAAAGTATCCCAACGGAGAAGTGCAAGATATCATAAAACATAAGCTAATTTGTCGTTGTACGCAATTGGACCTCTTAATATATTCTAATTATGTTTGATGATGATAAAGGCAAAGGAATATTATGGGCGGTTCACACGATATGAGAATATATGGTTGCATGATTGTTGGCTGGTTGGGAGAGACATAGATCCCTTCTCTCTATCTCTTTCTCTCTCCTCTCTCGTTCTCTCTCTCTCTCTCTCTCTCTCTCTCTCTCTCTCTCTCTCTCTCTCTCTCTCTCTCTCTCTCTCTCTCTCTCTCTCTCTCTCTCTCCCATAAAACGTCTCGCTCAGGTGGGTTGTCCCCTATCCGCCTGAACGCCCTTTCCAGGCGACGACGTGAGCCAAAGTGCTCAGGAAACCCTCTTGTGGATAAAGGGTGAAGGCCCGGTAATCTATCGGGGCTAAGTGCCAGAAGTGTGCCAGATGAACAAGGCCACAATCGAGATAATAGGAAAAAGTCTGAAGATTTGATGAGGAAAAACGAGGAAGGAACTAGTTCAACCCGGCATCAGAACATTGGTCTGCGACGGACATCGTAGGATAACGTCGGGGGATTTAGGATTATGTCCATAACTGGGCTTAGTGTGCAAGTCGATACAAAAGCGATAGCAGCGATGCCACGCTAGTTATAACTACGATGAACGGAAATCCCGAAAACCGCAGCGAGAAAAACAGGGCTATCGGTTGCGCCGAGGCCACACTGTAATTTTGTATCAAATTCTAAAAGTTGGAAAAAGTGGAAAATAAAGGCTGTGGTGCTCGATATAGAACGATAGAACCACGCCATAATTTCGAAAAAGGCAATAAACGAAACAAAAAAAGCTTTTGTTAACCTGCAGCAGAGCATTTTCATATTGAATTCAATTATTGACAATAGGGCCATGGAAAAATCACTGTAAATGAAATATTAAAATATGACGTCAGGGCTTTTTCAGTTTAAAATTGTTGATTTGCTAACCCGTTGTATTGAACAAAGCAGCACAACAATGCAAAACATGCAACACTTAGCACCAGCAATATGATACAATTCTGATATCCAGCCCATTCGAACGGAGTTACAGCCACAGAAACTTGGGACTAGGCCTAGGACTAGCCTAAGCCTAAGTGTGGACCCAACATTGCTACTCATGCTGCTGCTCATGCTAAGATAGTTACAAAAGCCGTTGCACGAGCAGCATTTCTGCTTAGTTTCGCCACAACGAAGCACAAGCTACCCATAATCTAACCTGGTGTTTCAGTCGAAGTTTCAGAAGCAAATGTGAGTGCGTAGTGTGGGATTTGTAATAAAAGTGAGGTGGTTAGAGACGTCATTGTGGTTTCGATTATTTGTTAGTTTGTCTGTTTGTCATACTGTAACACACAGGACGACGCTCGATGCTCGGGGTTCAGATGGTAGCACAAGTCTTCGTAAACATCTGGAAAATAACAAACATTAGTAAAATTACATTGACTGATTGCATTATTTTGACGTGAGGAAAGTAAAAGAGTCAAACAATAAAATAATAGTACAAAATTGGACAGAAATGTATTCTTTCAAGTCAAACATATGGATTTTGTACATTTCTGGATATTGTTTCCCTATCTAAATATCTCTTTTTTTTTAGCCTAAGCCATTAACTTCGTGTGTACGACGTGTCAAAGACAGTTTCACTATGAGTACTCTTGAGCTTTTGAGGAGTTTTTCGTTACACTTGTTAGCTAACGAAATGCCGGGGAAAAATAACGAATTCACATAAGAAGACACTTTAGAAAACCAAAATTTTTTGAAAACTTTGAATAAAATCAAGATAATTAGTTTGCTAACTGCAAAACATTGATAGGCTTAGGTTAGTTACTGTGCTGGTATGCGCGGTGCCTGCTAATAGTTATGGTAGGCAGCACTGCTTCAGAATTCGAGGGAGAGAAAGAGAAAGATAACGAAAAATGGAGGGAGGCAGAGAAAAAAAAAAAAAAAAAAAAAAAAAAAAAAAAAAAAAAAAAGAAAGAGAGAGAGAGAGAGAGACAGAGAGAGAGACAGAAACAGAGACAGAAACAGAGACAGAGAGAGCGAGAGCGAGAGAGAGAGAGAGAGGTAGAGAGAGAAAGAAAGAAAGAAAGAAAAAGAGAGAGAGAGAGAGTAAGAGAATTGGAGAAAGACAAAAAGAGAGAAGAGTTATTTTGGGACGATACTGCCATCTTTTAATTTCCGTATCATTATTTCCTAGGTTCCTTGCGGCTGAGTGACTCGAAAACTAGAAATTTATCCAGAATACATGCAATAACTAAACAAGCAATTTTCTCCCGCTCCCTGTATTATTATGTGATATAATGTCAATTTTAGGCTAAAACTAATGGCGCATGCAAAATATACCTACTACATCGTGAAATCATAGATAAAGCTAACATCATAACAACCAGCAATTTGAAAATTTCCGAAAAACAAAAACACACGTTTGAAACGAGGAGCAAAGTGTGGTGTGTAAGGTAGTATTTTGGAAGTTTACAAAGCATTTTCTTTTTGTAATTTTGAGCTAGATGGAGAAAAACAATAATATTGGACCGTGAATTTTGATGTCAAAGTAGATTTTGATCTAACGCTGTAGGAGCTAACAAACTGTAAAGAACTGCAAGCTATACGTAGAATACGATGCAAGGTTGACTGCGAAATTGATAGTCTCAGTTACAGCGAAATACCGATCGGTATCTGTAACGTACCGGGTACCGCATCATTGTGATGCAGCTTATGCTAATGACCAAAAATTAGAATAAAAACGATCGAGCTAAATTCGAGCAAATTAGCATAAATACGTAGGAATTCAGTTGTCGACGATGCGTTTCAAGAACTCGCCGGTAGTTCGCTTTAAGAATGACAGTGGAAGATAACAAAGAGGACCGCAGGTAAAAAAAAATAACAAAATATCCACAACACAAACTAAGGCGAATCAAAGAACAAAGAGTTAAGCTAATGGTCAATGCACAAATCCTTGAAAGAGGAGTTTTTGTGCAAGAAAAAAACTGGTAATTGAATAATTTGGCCGCAACCATTCTGATGTCTTTGCTTTTTCAAACATTTGGATGGAAGTTTGAAAGTTTGGAAAGAAAGACTGAAGAAGTGTGAAAGTTTACGTTTTGGGGAACTTAGCCAAATATTGTCTTTTCTGGTATTTGGCATTGATCCAGCCGGAAACATTCTGGCGAATCTGATTTTAGTTCATAACCTACTCTTTATTCTTCCACTTAGGCGGTATTGCTCATGTATAATAGTCAATCTACGCCAGATCAAATAAATTATTTTATTTGATCTGGCCCTACTTCTGAAGAAAGCAATAGTATCACATCACAATGCTCATATACAAGAGAAACGGTTAATTCCTTCGCAAGTCCAAAATAATAGATCATCAATAAACAATTTCAACGTGTCAGGCTCAGTGTCGCCCAGTGTCGCAGAATGGATGGAAATGTCGAAGACAAATTTGAAAACTTTGAGAGCTGAGACTAGTAAAAACGCCTAAGATTCATTGATCAAAAAACCAGCGTTATTTAACGTGTCGGTGTCCGGCCCTCTTCTAAAATGGCTATTCGAGCATGAACTTGATTCAAATTTCCCGTTATAATTTGTCGAAACACACGTATTATATTGCCCTTTATCCGTAGATTGGCCTGTTTTATAATAAGAATAAGAAACGAAACGAAACAACGCTAGCAAAGAAAGCTGCCAACAATGTGCTGGTACAAGGTACCAGTGGTATGAACTAATCGATAACAGATAATAAGTGATAGCCGACTTCATAGTTACGGCAGAGCCTTAACATGAACTTCTATATACATTTTGGGTGTGACTATATAGCTTCATGTTTCACATTACACATAATTATAACAATAATCACCAAGTATATAAGTTTCAATTACGTTGCTTCAGCAACATTTCTAAACTAGAAATAGCCAGTTCTTTGCTCGCCATAAGAACGAAAAAATACAATAAGTGGCTGCAAAAGGTTCACGCCTTTTTGGAGCTATTCTGGAGTTATTCAATTAAAAAAGGGTGAAAAAGGGTCAATCATTTGCTTTTTCGGTGGCAAACTTTGAGTATGTCATCTGTGCGGTTGACGGGCTAATTATCTTTTTATATAATTAGATATAGTTTTTCGGTTTGCACGTAATATATTGGGATAGATTTCTAACTATACGGGCTATAGCAATACACACATCAACAATAATAATCATCACTCACGAAAATACCCATTTTTTGTATATTTACAATATCAAGATCAAGAACCCAATTCAGTACAATAAAACTATAATAGAGGAAGAACTAAAAAAAAGCCGTCGGAAATTTATAACGCGTCAGGCAGTCAGGCTACCGTAATTTGTTCGCTAGTGGTGCTAATAACGCGCGGTACCTTCAAGCTACGAGGTTCAATGTTATAATAACGACTGCGATGCATCGCGGCCCCTTATGTTAGATGTAGGAGTAGTACTTCTCTTATATCTAGCTAACTTGTGCTTGATGTGAATACAACTTGTCAACGTGCCCCCTATCTAGTAGTACCTAGTCCTTTCCCTAAATGACATCTCATTTGATTGAAAACCCCCCAACTTCAAAGGGAAAATAAAACGAAAAACGACAAAACAGAGCTATACACTTGAAAAGTTGTTCGATTAAAAGTGTCTGGACACCAAATATCGGGATATATTCACAAATTAGGACATATATTATTCATTTATTAGTTTTGCAACGGGGTTTGCTTTGCGGTATAACAGCCGGTTTTTGAAACGTATTCCTGGACTCGGTTTTCCTATGTAGTGAATGCAATTATGGGGCAATTTTAGTATTATTGTATTCATTTGCATATAACATATGATATAATGCACGTTGTCCAGTATGTTTTCAAAAACCGGCAGTTATATCGCTTTAATACATAAATTAACACGACACGGGGGTTGCAGCTACACCTACGTCGTGAGGTGCATATTTACACGCTTATATACTAAGAATTTAATAGCGCTAATTCTAGCTAGAACAAAAGATGAATAAAATTTTACTTCCTTGTATAATATGTCTCTCGGGTGTCAACTAAACCATTCGTACTTAATCAAGAGAAGAGCGTGAAAATAACAAAAAGGGCATTTCGGGGTAACTTTTGGACGTCTAAATAAAAAGGCATGTTTACAAGATGTGGTTTAATGGATTAACACATTGACACACAAAATGTTCCTCGAATTTCATAAATGAAACAATTCCGAGCTTTTCTAACAATTCGTTTCGTGAGTAGATGCTGAAAACGTAGAGATAATATGAGGACATGAAGGCATGAAAATGTAATTATATAAAAACAACCAAGTATAATAACGAAGTATAAAAAGTACTTTGACAATGTAGAGCAGGACGTTCTTGGAAAAAACCTGACGATATTTGGAAGGGAAAATCATAACCTTGGGGGTCTCATATATTGTCTCATAAATCATAAATAATGTTTTTTATAAGTTAAAGCATTGAACAAATCCGCACTAATAAGAAAATAAGCTCAATGGTTGTATCGCTAGGATAGCTGCATACGACGAAGGTATTCGACTAGCTCAGCTAGATACAATAGCCCGGGGTCGACGGGAATGTTCAGTTTGGGAGCTCATTCGTATGCAAATTTTTCCTCCAACTAGGCTAGATAGTCGAGAAATTTGCATACAAAGGATTTCCCAAACGGAACGTTTCCCTCGACCCGAGAATACGGGCTAATAATAATCTCAGCTAGACACAATAATAATACTTTCATACCGAACTGTATACTGTATGATTTACTGTATGATTTTATGCCGAACATGCTCTAATTCTAAAAAAACATCATTCCTTGCAATTAGTGTATCCGATATTCAGAAAGTTGATTTTTTCTATTCTATCATCATAAAACCGAGAAGTTATTATATAAGGAACTCCTACACATAAACGTCACATTTTTTCTGAGGTTGAGCAACTATTATAGAGACATATATCTCAAGTAGTATACATCTTTCTTTCGTGTAAGAATATGACTTACAACATGCAATTCTGCATCCGGCATATCTTTGACGTAGGGCTTAAATGACCTACTCTTTTAATAGAAATAGAGATCAAAGGTAAGGAATGCTTGGTGAAGATCGCTCATAGTGCTAGTGTACTAGGTAGAAACTAGAAACATCAACATATTTTTCCGGTGAACAAAAAATCTAGAATTAATTTAAAATACAGAAACAATGCAATTGAAAGTTGAATTCACGGAAGTGTCGAAAAAATGACTGCAGATTTTTTTCGGCGCGAACTCGAACACGTAGTTTTCTATTTAATAGCGGAAAGCAGCAACGTATTGATAGTTGAGTAGAAAGTCACATTATTATCATCATCTGAAACATTGCACTTTGAAAACTACGGCTGTGTAAGCGCTCAACGAATACGATATGCTTCAACATCCTGAATCTCATAGATTTATTCGAAAAAACATAGTGTACACGCAAAATGAGGTATTGTGGAGTTTAGCTTCAAGATTGAATAAAGTTATAATGATAGGAAAGGTATGGGAGAAAGTGTGAGATAAGAGAGAGAGAGAAGAGCACATAGACAAAAAAGTATAATGAACCTTGAACGCTATGTAAATGAAGCTATAGACCGGGGCTAATAGATTGGTCTGGGGCACACGAAACCGACATTAGGCTATTAGACAAATGTGTTTCTGTGTAGGAGATGCATAGGAAAGTAGACGCCAACTTCACTGCGTTCACTGCTAATTTCTCAGGGAAGAGTTCATAGTAATTTCTGCTCTATAAAATTGTTGACACTGTAAGTGCTGCAGACAGGCTCGCCCACACATACACACCAGTATCCGTATGCACGAACTCAGGGAGTGTGCTCCCAGCCTCCCAGTGGGAGGTGAGAGGAATAGAGGTGACACTGTATTCAGCGAAACGTAGAGACATATTCTCCCCACCGGGGAGCCACGCAGAGTTCGTGCGTACTGTATACGGCCATTGGAATGAAGTATATCTGGTCACCCTCCTCCTGCAGTTCCATACACTTAAAACATGTTTTACCTGTACGCACTCGGCGACGCGTTGCGCAGCTCAGCGCACTACATGTAGTGTGCAGTGCATATGCATAGTCGCCCCGTGCTAAGCTAAGCGTAGTGAACTAATACAAAATACCCTATTAGAATAACTTTCCACATTTAAAAGGTTAACGAGTCATATAAACTTAATTATCTCCGGTGAAAATAGAACCCAATCCTCCGCATATATACCCAACTACGCAAGAGTAATATATATGCACATGAAATTATGGGGCGTCATATAGAGGGCTAATTTTATGATTATTGAACATTTATAAATAAAAATGTGCATTTTGATCGAATTATGATATCAAAAGAGCGCAAAATTGTTGGTATTCAAATTGTCTCAAGTATACTGTATACGTATACGTATACGTGGATAAATAAATAAATAATGGGAACTTTTGAATTATAAAGAAAGGACAATCCTAATTAATTAATTAAAGTGATGTAAGTATAATCATAGGTTCTGTTGGACAAATTGCAAAAACGTTGAGGGCTTAGGATCACATTTACCATAACCGACAGGCGTAAATAGATGCATAAATTTAATGAACGATGCCGCAGACTTTCAATTTGAATAGAGTTTTAGTAGAATTCCAACCGAAAAATATTGTTTTTTGAAGCGAGAAATACTAGGAAAACAGCCTTTTCACAGCGTTTCCATCAATCATTTCCACTGTGAAAGCGGAAGATTGATTAGTTTTTAGGGGCCAATAAGCCAATTGCACCTAGCACGAGGTAGACTGGCCACCTGGGATAAGGTCCTGAGATACGCCTAGGGTAAATATGAACTTACACCAAACTTAGATACGCCAAACTTAAAACAAGGCAGATACTGATCATAATAAATGAGCATTTGCCTTGATTCTGGTTTTACATGTTATCCTAGAAACTAGGGACTAGGGTCTAGGGTAAATCCAAATAATTGAGTGCAATGCATCAAAATAATTTCAGAAGCGATGTTTGATCAAATTTAGGGTAACATATATCTATCATAAGCTTGCTAGATTCTTGACACTAGAGAAAATCCAAAGTTCATAGAAAAGTGAATTTTTGTCTTTTGAACTTGCAACCCGAGTAAGATCGACCTCACAATTGAATTTTGACGCTGAGGTGAACCCTTATATGAAGCGTGGTGTGGATAGAGATCGCTACGCAATTGAACAAATGACGTCGTTCGCTCCGATAATCTTGTGAAAAGTAAGGAGTTAAAGCGAAATACCGGCCGGTTTTTGAAACGCATGATGGCCACCAGCATTATTATGCAGCTTATGCAAATGAACATTAATTAGAATAAAAAATCGAGCTACATTCGATTCGAGTCAAGTAGCATAGATACGTAAGGATTCAGTTGTCCACGATGCGTTTCAAAAACCAGCCGGTATTCAGCTTTAAAGGGGATATGTAGGCCCTTTTTGAAGTTAAGCTGTACTAATAGAATGCGTGTTCTAACAAATTTTGTCTAAAGTTACCCAGTTAAAAGAAAATTATTTGCAAAGTTTGTCTTTTCTATAGTAAACGCGTTACTTGACCCGTGGAAAATCTCAGGCTCAATGGAGCAAATTTCAACTTATGTATGCAGATATCGGCAAATAGCAAGATTCAAGATGCAGGGCATGCAAATTCGAATTTACATATTCAGTCGCCTATGTAAATACACGTCTGGCATGGAAACGCTAGTGTTTTTTTTTGCGCATTTTGAGTGCATACGTATTCGCTTTAAATAGACAGTCATTTTCTATGGACCGGATGTGGTTTTAGCATATTGTTGTACAATAAAAAGTTACCATTTTTAGAATAGCGGAGAGGTGGGGGGAAGTAAACAGAGGCGGGGTCTCGAGGCCCCGTAAAACCTTCGGAGCTACATATTTACAATTTACATATCGTAACATTCAATTGCATGCGAAAGCGGATGTAGGAAAAGCATTTTTGCAAAAGGCCCATATCCTTTACTGAATTGACCCAAAAGTGTCCCAGCTGTGCAATTATGTGGTTCAATTGCTTTAGCGAATTAATGGCCGGAATTGTGGGTTTTGGTTCGGGAACTGTGTGCGTGACGCCTTGTAGACTTGGGTTCCTTATAGGGAACTTACACGTGGTACTGGAAAACTTGGACTTACAATGAGGGTAAGGTGCCTCGCTTGCAAAATTTAACCATTAAGTTAAAATCCGTTGTTCGTGTTGTTACTCGTATTCGTATTAATTTCATAGGAATGCTAGTGTCCGTAATATCTTACAAAAAGCGGTCCTTCTACTTCTACTTCGTAAAAATTCGGGGAAATCACTGCAGTCATTTCTTAACACAGGCCTGCGCCTAGCTCAATCTGACTGTATTTGGTTAGCACGAAGCACGACAACTATTTGAAAAGAGCAATTTTAGAAATCTTGAGCATTTCTAGACGTTTCTAGTTTCTACCCTCCAAGCCCTCCCTAATTTATTAGTTTACCCACTTTTTTCTACAACTTTTTCCTCGTCAGTCTACCACACATCTGTATATTTATTGAGAGAGTTTAAAGGGACAGGCCCATCAAAGTAAACCTATATTTACGATACGTCCATAGTGACTATCAAGCATTTTTATTACAATATATGCAAACTAAATTTCACATTTATTTTCCATGGGAAACTTTTTTCCGATGCGCTCAGATCAAATGTATACCGTAAAGCCGCAAATATCCTTGTCGTCAATGCAAATTTATCGTGAAATTATAATGCGATTAAAATTTGCATATATAGCTTTGAAATCTGCAGTTTTGTGGTATACATATGCGTGGAGCGCATTGGAAAAAAGTTGTCTAGGGCGAATAATGGTGAAATTTAGTTTGTATATATTGTAATAAAAATGCTTGATAGTCATTATGAACGTATCGTAAATATAGGTTTATTTTGATGGGCCTGTCCCTTTAATGAGCATGTTTGCGCTTGTTTCAAACGAATACAAAAAGTTCCATTTGGGTTTCTCCATGGGCCCAGTCCCACGAATTATGGCCCTTTCTCTCACACAATGCATTGAGATGAAAATGATTACCCCCTTATAGTGAAAAATGCAAAATGTGAAACAAAATTGTCCCGCAAAAAGATAAATGTACACCCGTGAATTATTGAGAGAGGCGCATAGATGTACACGATGATGTCAGAAGCTTATATTGCTAGCAAATAAAGGGACTAGACGTAAAAGCTGGGTGGGCCAGGCGGCGCGTTAACGGCGCAATCCGGGCACACAACAAGCAAAACTATCAGCGGAAGGCATCATATCAGTTTACTAATGTCACTAAAGAACGGACGGACCAAGAAATTGTTCAAGTATTTTCATGTTTCTTTAAACTTCACACCTTTCCGGACTTGAAATAAAAATTCTATTTTTCAAAAAATTTGCTAAGCAGAAAAAGGATAAAAAGGCAAACAAAACAATTTAATAATATATTTGCTGCACCGTTATTTTCAAAAAATGTCTTAGTTTGCGTGCGTGTGATTTTTGAATGAAAGCTTGCGACATACATTTTTTTCAGTAATTTTGTAGTAACGCCCTCTAATATAATGCAATTTTCTTCCCAAGCCGCTCCATTAAATTACATGAATAATTGCCATAAAGATAAAATAATTATAGAGGGAAAGTGTTCAATCTTAGTCACATAGTGCATACAATATTAAATATTATATTATTGCTCTATTAGGTACGAAATGTGTAGCGACAATTGCGTTATGAACCAATAAAAGAAAATGAAATGTAGTTCGTTTTGTTAAACGAATTGTCCAGTCTGACTCAATTCGCAAAAACAAACTTTGGATATTTGGATGTTTAAAACAAATTTAAGGAATCTTTTTTGGGAGCAGAAATTTTGGAAAAAAAATACCTTTTCAACAGTGCTTTTGGCAGACCTGCGAAAAAAAAGACAAGTGATATGTATTTTCACGTACGGTACATTTAGCTAAAACACAGATCCATTAGGCCATTAGAATGAGATCTATGCTTTCTGAGTGGCCAGTTATATGCAAGGATGGCGGAAAAATTCCCACATTTGTACAGGCGTAATCCAAAGAACATATTTGCATATTAAAACTTGCTTTTTATTTGGAAATAACTTTTTTGTGAACTGGGTATAACTCCTCTCTATTCAGACAAGCACTTGGAACAATTTCAGAGACAATTTACAAAAGAAAACTATTCGTAGTGTTAGAAATCATCTCTGGTACCGAACCATTTTCACAAAGCAGGAAAAAAAAACTGTTATGTTTAACGTTGAAACGTTTAAGGACTAGACTTGCTTAGGCTTAGGCTTAGGCTTAGGTTAGGTTTGTTGGATGTGTTTTGTTGTGCAAAAGTCTACGTTTTATCAAATTTGGAGTGGCAGAAATCAGAAAATAAACGAAGCTCAACAACAATATTTTATGTTTGAAATACTAGGAAAGCTTTTACATATGAGCCTCTAAAAATTTATTTATTAATCTCATAATGTTATAATTTATTGCCGTCATAACAGTGGAATTTCAGGAATGCTGACAATAAATGTCCTAATAAACTCTGACGAACTTAGAATTTAGAATGTTAGTTCTTTGACAAAAATGCAGAAGTTGAATAACAGATGCACACCCTGGTTTTAAAAATTCTAGTATTACTGTTTTGGTTAAAGCACTATAACAGCCGATTTTTCAAGCATGTTTTCCCATGCCGCTTAAGTAATTAATTGCGCGATATTGCGCGATTTTTTATTCGAATTATGTTCATTTCATGCAACGTATCAACGTATGATAACACAGCTGTACAAAATGAGTTTTAAAAAACCGGTTGTTATATCGTTTTAACGTCAGTTAATTTCTTAGGGACTTGGTAATCGTCGGTTAGGACATGTTAGCTAGGTGTTGGGAACTTAGCGAATGGCCCTTATGGGGAGGGGTTAGTGAAGCTCATTTTTAAAGGGATGCGTTTTTCCAGAGGTGACACAGCCTGACAGAGACAAACAACCCTTAGAATGAATGGGAAAAGGCTGTAGTATTAGCGAAAAACACTTGAACACCAAACTCACTCGCCAGAAAGTGGCGCGTTGAAAAATAAAATAAATTTTGTTTTTCATGTTTCCCCGAGGGTTAATTAAAATTATGTAAAGGAAGGAAAACGCTGTTTGAGATGTTTGATATGTTGTTTTATTATCCTACAAATAGCAGAATGATGTGAATAAAATATAGAAAAAAACAGTACGTACACAAGAATGAAGGAGGAGAGCATACAAGAGAAAGAGTACCGGGTTATATCAACCGAAGCCGCAGAAACGGTGCATTGGGGTCCGGTTCATAGGAGGTGCATACATAAAGAAGAAATATTCGTTGCGGTTTCACTAGTAATCTAATCTCATGCTTGCCGATCACGCTACCTAAGAAGGTACTAAACCGATTTATCGACTGTTGCCATATCGAGGATCGTGCTTAAAAAATCAATATCTTAAAAAAAAATTTTTTTTCGTGATCCTGATCCTTTCATTTGCTATTAATTGGGCATCAAAGCGAAATGCTAGCCCCTTTGGAAAATTTGCATATGATAAGCAAATCCTATGTATCCTGTGCTAATTGTGTGCGATCGTCCACGGCAATCGTACAAACTTAGCGTAGGATAAATAGGATTTGCTTATCATATGCAAATTTTCCAAAGAGGCTAGCATTCCGCTTTAAATAACGCTGGATAAGGAAACTGGGAAACTAACCCTGGCGTAAACTCTAGATTAAGCAGACTCAAAAATTTTGAAAACGGAAATTTCTTGCAGGACACCTCAGCATAGTTAATTGTGAAAAAAGAAGAAGAAAAGGCATCAAAGCATAAAAAGAACAGTTTTTTGTCTGACAAAAAGGGGTGAAACGCAGAATGTCCATTGTTAGTATATTATGCGAGTGGGAAGTGTCTTCCTTAAAATAAGGAAGTTCTCGGACAACTTTTACAAGTTGTCTAGAGTCTAGGTGAACTCATCCTTATAGCCTATATTTCACATTTTGAGTCGCATATATTAGGAAATTTAATCAATTATTCACTTTTCCTTCTTGCCCTGGGATGGCTTCAGAATATGACGTTTTCTGTGAGTTTATTGTTAGTCGGGTTTCGTTTGTTGGACATATGAGTGTTTATTAGCCTATTGCATTATATGCAAATTCTGTTCCATTTTGTGCCGGTATGGCATGCCAGTTCAAGCTTAAACTGCACTACGTCTAAGCACCCCCTATAAAAAAAGATTGCCATTCGCGTCACGTAACGGTAACGCTCCAAAAGTGCATCGCCAAACGAAAAAGTAATCCTATGAAAAATTAGAGCTCAATGAGATAAGCAAACGCGAACATTGTGTCGAGTGTCCCCGGCGATCCCGAAGCGAGATATAAGCAAAAGTCGCGTGTTAGAGAACGACTAAATAGCACTGCGACTGATAAGACGCAGAGTAGACGGCCAGTATCGATCGCACTATTGCGCAATAAAAATAGGCCAGCCTAACCTCAAACTTGGGTAATTAAACCGCAGCTGGCAAAGAACAGGGAGAAATTGTCCGCATAAATAGAAATGATGCGGCGGATCAATTTGATACGCAAAGTGATCGTTCTTTGACATTGAAGGTACTATGATCGTCAAAATTAAGTCAAAATTTAAAATTCACCGTAGATCAAGTCTAATGATGTAAATCTACTTCAATGATGATGTGAGACGCGCATTTGACTTAGACGGGCAACATGTCTTCTGCTTCAGAATCTATGACGTCAAAAATAAGTCGACGTTCAAACTTCACCGTAGCGACATAGTAATGCTGCAAATCAACTTCAATGATGATGTCAGACGCGCATTTGACTTAGACGGGCAACATGTCTTCTGCTTCAGAATCTATGACGTCAAAAATAAGTCGACGTGCAAACTTCACCGTATTGATATAGTAATGCTGCAAATCAACTTCAATGATGATGTCAGGGGCGCATTCGACTCAGACGGGCAAAACCGTTTCTGCTTCAGAATCTATGACGTCAAAAATAAGTCGACGTGCAAAACTTCACCGTAGCGACATAGTAATGCTGCAAATCAACTTCAGTGATGATGTCAGACGCGCATTCGACTCAGACGGGCAATACCTTTTCTGCTTCAGAATCTACGACGTCAAAAATAAGGCGACGTGCAAATTTCACCGTAGTGATATATTAATGCTGCAAATCAACTTCAATGATGATGTCAGACGCGCATTTGACTTAGGCGGGCAACATGTCTTCTGCTTCAGAATATATGACGTCAAAAATAAGTCGACGTGCAAACTTCACCGTAGCGACATAGTAATGCTGCAAATCAACTTCAATGATGATGTCAGACGCGCATTCGACTCAGACGGGCAATACCGTTTCTGCTTCAGAATCTATGACGTCAAAATAAGTCGACGTGCAAACTTCACCGTAGCGACATAGTAATGCTGCAAATCAACTTCAATGATGATGTCAGACGCGCATTTGACTTAGACGGGCAACATGTCTTCTGCTTCAGAATCTATGACGTCAAAAATAAGTCGACGTGCAAACTTCACCGTAGCGACATAGTAATGCTGCAAATCAACTTCAATGATGACGTCAGACGCGCATTTGACTTAGACGGGCAACATGTCTTCTGCTTCAGAATCTATGACGTCAAAAATAAGTCGACGTGCAAACTTCACCGTAGCGACATAGTAATGCTGCAAATCAACTTCAATGATGATGTCAGACGCGCATTTGACTTAGACGGGCAACATGTCTTCTGCTTCAGAATCTATGACGTCAAAATAAGTCGACGTGCAAACTTCACCGTAGCGACATAGTAATGCTGCAAATCAACTTCAATGATGATGTCAGATGCGCATTTGACTCAGACGGGCAACACGTCTTCTGCTTCAAAATCTATGACGTCAAAAATAAGTCGACGTGCAAACTTCACCGTAGCGACATAGTAACGCTGCAAATCAACTTCAATGATGATGTCAGCCGCGCATTCGACTCAGACGGGCAATACCGTTTCTGCATTGACTTAGACGGGCAACAGTCTTCTGCTTCAGAATCTATGACGTCAAAAATAAGTCGACGTGCAAAACTTCACCGTAGCGACATAGTAATGCTGCAAATCAACTTCAATGATGATGTCAGACGCGCATTTGACTTAGACGGGCAACATGTCTTCTGCTTCAGAATCTATGACGTCAAAAAATAAGTCGACCGTGCAAACTTCACCGTAGCGACATAGTAATGCTGCAAAAACAACTTCAATGATGATGTCAGACGCGCATTTGACTTAGACGGGCAACATGTCTTCTGCTTCAGAATCGTCAAAAATAGTCGACGTGCAAACTTCACCGTAGCGACAGAGTAATGTTGCAAATCAACTTCAATGATGATGTCAGGCGCGCATTCGACTTAGACGGGCAATACCGCTTCTGCTTAAAAATATGACGTCAAAAATAAGTCGACGTGCAAACTTCACCGTATTGATATAGTAATGCTGCAAATCAACTTCAATGATGATGTCAGACGGGCATTTGACTCATACGGGCAACATGTCTTCTGCTTCAGAATCTATGACGTCAAAATAAGTCGACGTGCAAACTTCACCGTAGCGACATAGTAATGCCGCAAATCAACTTCAATGATGATGTCAGACGCGCATTCGACTGAGACGGGCAATACCGTTTCTGCTTCAGAATCTATGACGTCAAAAATAAGTCGACGTGCAAACTTCACCGTAGTGATATATTAATGCTGCAAATCAACTTCAATGATGATGTCAGACGCGCATTTGACTTAGACGGGCAGCATGTCTTCTGCTTCAGAATCTATGACGTCAAAAATAAGTCGACGTGCAAACTTCACCGTAGCGACATAGTAATGCTTCAAATAAACTTCAATGATGATGTCAGGCGCGCATTCGACTTACAATTAGACGGGTTTCTGCTTCAGAAGCTAAGACGTCAAAAATAAATCGACGCGCAAACTTCGCCGTAGCGACAAAGTAATGCTTCAAATAAACTTCAATGATGGTGTCAGACGCGCATTCGACTAAGACGGGCAATACCGTTTCTGCTTCAGAAGCTATGACGCCAAAAAAAGTAGACGTGCAAACTTCACCGTAGTGATATATTAATGATGTAAATCAACTTCAACGATGATGTCAGACGCGCATTTAACGCAGAAAAAAAAGGAAAATAGCACTTAAAATATAAGGCTTGCGCGAACGCTCGAGTAAAACGTAAAACGCTAGAGCTCGGCGCGCGCGTGAGATAAGCAAACGCGAACATTGTGTCGAGTGTCCCCGGCGATCCCGAAGCGAGATATAAGCAAAAGTCGCGTGTTAGAGAACGACTAAATAGCACTGCGACTGATAAGACGCAGAGTAGACGGCCAGTATCGATCGCACTATTGCGCAATAAAAATAGGCCAGCCTAACCTCAAACTTGGGTAATTAAACCGCAGCTGGCAAAGAACAGGGAGAAATTGTCCGCATAAATAGAAATGATGCGGCGGATCAATTTGATACGCAAAGTGATCGTTCTTTGACATTGAAGGTACTATGATCGTCAAAATTAAGTCGAAATTTAAAATTCACCGTAGATCAAGTCTAATGATGTAAATCAATTCAATGATTGTGTGAGACGCGCATTTGACTTAGACGGGCAACTGTCTTCTGCTTCAGAATCTATGACGTCAAAAAATAAGTCGACGTTCAAACTTCACCGTAGCGACATAGTAATGCTGCAAATCAACTTCAATGATGATGTCAGACGCGCATTTGACTTAGACGGGCAACATGTCTTCTGCTTCAGAATCTATGACGTCAAAAATAAGTCGACGTGCAAACTTCACCGATTGATATAGTAATGCTGCAAATCAACTTCAATGATGATGTCAGGCGCGCATTCGACTTAGACGGGCAAAACCGTTTCTGCTTCAGAATCTATGACGTCAAAAATAAGTCGACGTGCAAACTTCACCGTAGCGACAAAGTAATGCTGCAAATCAACTTCAGTGATGATGTCAGACGCGCATTCGACTCAGACGGGCAATATGTCTTCTGCTTCAGAATCTAGACGTCAAAAATAAGGCGACGTGCAAACTTCACCGTAGTGATATAAGTAATGCTGCAAATCAACTTCAATGATGATGTCAGACGCGCATTTGACTTAGACGGGCAACATGTCTTCTGCTTCAGAATATATGACGTCAAAATAAGTCGACGTGCAAACTTCACCGTAGCGACAAAGTAATCTGCAAATCAACTTCAATGATGATGTCAGACGCGCATTCGACTTAGACGGGCAATACCGTTTTCTGCTTCAGAATCTATGACGTCAAAAATAAGTCGACGTGCAAACTTCACCGTAGCGACATAGTAATGCTGCAAATCAACTTCAATGATGATGTCAGACGCGCATTGGACTTAGACGGGCAAAACATGTCTTCTGCTTCAGAATCTATGACGTCAAAAATAAGTCGACGTGCAAACTTCATCCGTAGCGACATAGTAATGCTGCAAATCAAACTTCAATGATGACGTCAGACGCGCATTTGACTTAGACGGGCAACATGTCTTCTGCTTCAGAATCTATGACGTCAAAAATAAGTCGACGTGCAAAACTTCACCGTAGCGACATAGTAATGCTGCAAATCAACTTCAATGATGATGTCAGACGCGGCATTTGACTTAGACGGGCAACATGTCTTCTGCTTCAGAATCTATGACGTCAAAAATAAGTCGACGTGCAAACTTCACCGTAGCGACATAGTAATGCTGCAAATCAACTTCAATGATGATGTCAGATGCGCATTTGACTCAGACGGGCAACACGTCTTCTGCTTCAGAATCTATGACGTCAAAAATAAGTGACGTGCAAACTTCACCGTAGCGACATAGTAATGCTGCAAATCAACTTCAATGATGATGTCAGCGCGCATTCGACTCAGACGGGCAATACCGTTTCCAGACTTAGACGGGCAACATGTCTTCTGCTTCAGAATCTATGACGTCAAAAATAAGTCGACGTGCAAACTTCACCGTAGCGACATAGTAATGCTGCAAATCAAACTTCAATGATGATGTCAGACGCGCATTTGACTTAGACGGGCAACATGTCTCTGCTTCAGAATCTATGACGTCAAAAAATAAGTCGACGTGCAAACTTCACCGTAGCGACATAGTAATGCTGCCAAACAAACTTCAATGATGATGTCAGACGCGCATTTGACTTAGACGGGCAACATGTCTTCTGCTTCAGAATATGAGTCGACGTGCAAACTTCACCGTAGTAGCGACAGAGTAATGTTGCAAATCAACTTCAATGATGATGTCAGGCGCGCATTCGACTTAGACGGGCAACATACCGTTCTGCTTCAAAAGCTATGACGTCAAAAATAAGTCGACGTGCAAACTTCACCGTATTGATATAGTAATGCTGCAAATCAACTTCAATGATGATGTCAGACGGGCATTTGACTCATACGGGCAACATGTCTTCTGCTTCAGAATCTATGACGTCAAAAATAAGTCGACGTGCAAACTTCACCGTAGCGACATAGTAATGCTGCAAAATCAACTTCAATGATGATGTCAGACGCGCATTCGACTGAGACGGGCAATACCGTTTCTGCTTCAGAATCTATGACGTCAAAAATAAGTCGACGTGCAAAACTTCACCGTAGTGATATATTAATGCTGCAAATCACTTCAATGATGATGTCAGACGCGCATTTGACTTAGATGGGCAAAGGTCTTCTGCTTCAGAATCTATGACGTCAAAAAATAAGTCGACGTGCAAACTTCACCGTAGCGACATAGTAATGGTTCAAATAAACTTCAATGATGATGTCAGGCGCGCATTGACTTACAATTAGACGGTTTCTGCTTCAGAAGCTATGACGTCAAAAATAAATCGACGCGCAAACTTCGCCGTAGCGACAAAGTAATGCTTCAAATAAACTTCAATGATGGTGTCAGACGCGCATTCGACTAAGACGGGCAATACCGTTTCTGCTTCAGAAGCTATGACGCCAAAAAAAGTAGACGTGCAAACTTCACCGTAGTGATATATTAATGATGTAAATCAACTTCAACGATGATGTCAGACGCGCATTTAACGCAGAAAAAAAAGGAAAATAGCACTTAAAATATAAGGCTTGCGCGAACGCTCGAGTAAAACGTAAAACGCTAGAGCGAGGCGCGCGATCTATTTAAAGCGAAATACCGGCCGGTTTGTGAAACGCATCGTCGACAACTGAATTCTTACGTATTTATGCTAATTTTTTATTCTAATTTATGTTTATTTACAGAAGCTGCAAATACTGGTCGATGTACTTCAAAAACCGGCCGGTATTTCGCTTTAACTCACTAACCACCAAAGTCTGTAAGTAGCACGTAAATGCGAAAAAAACTCGGAAGTCCAGTTTGTCTGGTGCTTTTTACCTTTACAACCCCATAACGTTTTTGCCCATTGAAAAGGTGCAAAGTGTTTATAAACGGGACCAAGAAAGTCCAAAATTGGCCGAATTTAGTCATGACGATGACGCGGAGTAATTAGTTAGCAGGCAATTTATGGACCAGAAACCAAGAAGATGTTTTTGGAAATCATCTTTTTTAATGTTTACACGGGCAGATTCGAGGAAATAATAAACACACTGGTCGTCTGATTCTAACCTAATTATTTTCTTAATTATGAGTAGCTGCAGCTGACTTTTCTGCGAATAAGATGTTTTTCAAATAGTAGATGTGAATTGTTTTAATAGTCAACCATACTCGGAAAGTCTCGCGTTTTATAAACTAGAGCTAACCAAGGAAAAGTAAAATTTCTTATTATTTCCATGCTTGCATTAATACATTACATATAGAATGAATAATAAATACATTAATATATTAGACAACGCGTTAGGGATGTCTGCTTCATATAAAACCAACGGATAACTATGTGCGCCCCTATGATGATTGCAACCTGCAATTGACATTCTTGACAAGGCAACTGAAACAAAACTTAAGTTTTTGTCTCTTCAGATATTTAGGCTTTGGAATTAACCTTTACACTTTACACTAATAGTTAGTCCATTCATAGGCTTCTCTACTTTTAGTTTTGTTAAGGCTATATAACGACCGGTTTTTGAAACGAACGTTTTGCACGTTTCACAACTGCAGTCCCCATATGTTGTATGCAAATGGCTATAATTAGACTAAAAATCGCGCAGTTGTTTGAACCCACCGTGTCGAGCATACGCTGTTATAAATTTATAAAGCTTTAAGAATGTTGGAAAATTTGCAACAATCCAGCTGCACATGATAATAGATATTGATTTTATTTTTAATCGGCACATCGACACAGTACATAACAAAAAACTGGTACACTAGCCCTAACAGTTGGAACAACGAAAAGATTTATAAATTTAAACTTGTTGCATTCCTCTGAACACAGAGACCCCATAAAAAAGTTGAAATATTGCCGGCTGTTCCACGTGTTTTTACTAAAAAAATTCCATTTTTCGTGAACACATTCAAAGATGAGAAATGTCCTTCCAAAACGAAATGACATAAGTTGGAAGTTCCTTTTTCCACATAACATGTAACTTTTGAAGTGTGTGTCCTATTGCAAAACATGGTTCCATTGGTTCATAGAAGCTATGATTCAAATGTTTGTGCAAATTACACAAGGAGCATTAAAGCGAAATACCGGCCGGTTTTTGAAACGCATTGCGTACACCTGCTTTCTTATGCAGCATATGCAAATGAGCAAAAATTAGAATAAAAACTAGACCCCAATTAGACCCCACGTTGCATAAATGCATAGGAATGCAAGTACTTGAAATGCGTTTCAAAAACCGGCCGGTATTCCGCTTTAAAGGTTAGTTCAGGTTCAGTCTAGGTACACATAAATCTGCATGGTTATTTCGCCAAACGACCTTGCTCATTAAGTGTTGTTTTAGAGCAAAACTGCAATGAACCATCTACCGTAAAATAAAAATCACAGAATCTACGCAATCCCCTCAATTAATTTCGGTTTAGGCATAGTGTATTGTTAGTGAAGATTTGTACATTGCTCAGCTTCTCTAACTTGCAAATTAGCCCTCTCCCGGATATTCCAATCTATAAAAATGTGCTTCGTTGTCGTGCGCGAGAAGTTGCCAAGTGCCAGAAATGTGCCGTCAAAACGTCACGCAAATTCGCTGGGCATAAATCAATTTGGGCACTAATTTGCCTGAAGGATCCTCCTGAATTTGTAAAAAGACGGGGAAAGTGGGGAAAAGTTTGCGATTCTAATTTTCTGTTCTCGTCTTGTAGACCAGTGAGCATACTCAGAAAAACTTTTGGCAAGAGTACTGTAGGTTATACAGAACATAGAATATATATCTTTCTCGGTGACTAAATTTTGGTTTGTTTGCATGATAGAAACAACGGTTTCCAATATAGGGAAAGGTTTTTATTTACGTCTGATTCGGTGTGAAGTCTATCTCGGTGCTTGTGGCGTAAGTAAACCAAACGTCAAAAAAAGTATTTTATCATTTTTAAGATGAAATATTTTATCGACGATAATATGAATCCCTAAAAAGCAGCAAAAGCAACAACAGTCAGATTCAATCACGGTTAGAAAGAACAAACAATTGGGTGAAAGTAATTGTTTTAATTTCGGTCAGTATTGTTAATAAATCAACATTTAGGCAGAAGAAATCTACAGAAGTTTCAGTTTCATTTGAAAAGATAAGTTGAATTAAACTTAGTTTCAATGCAGCAATTGTTTCAAAAATCCAAAGCTTGAAAAGTCAGTGCATCTTACGTGCTTCATTGTTCTGTTCACTCTCGTGGCTATAACCAAATTTCCCTCCGTTACAAGTTTCGTTTCAACTGAGTGCAAGAGGGTTTTCATTTTCAGTCTTGTCTGAAAAAGAGAATAAAGTGTTCCGAGTTCCGACCATAAAAAAAGCTTCATAAAATCCTTGATATATAGCGTAAGTATCTATCCGGGCCAGGTTATATTTTTATAAAAAGGTGAATAAAGTTTTACTGCATAGTTGTGGGTACAATTTTATTTTAGAGAATCTATATTTTTCTTTTATTTAAAGTTTATTGAAGGTGTGGTATGCATGGACGATCAAACAAAAAGCTGAAAAGGAGGAAAACACTGGCAATAATCAAAACCATGAGCCGGGCACATCCTTGCAAATTTCCACGTTTTCCTATTGCTGTTTCCTCTACTTAACCACCCCGTGGTAAGTCCAAGTTGTTACTTGAATTGAGATGAGACAAACCACATGCATTATATATATATATACTTCCTAATAAACAAATTCACGAAAGCTTACGCAAAATATCGCCTATTTTTTTAATGACGCCTCTCTTTTTTTGGGTTATCGTTTTGAAGGAATCAGCGTTGTAGATAAGAATATGCTTCACAGGCTTGCAGTACGACTTGTGTAGAAGTGCAACGCGCCAACAGTTTAAAAAATAGTTTATTTTCATTTTTTTCTTATTTTTTTTTCGAAAGTTGATCCTTCCTTTAATTTCCATGAAATAAACGTTTAAGTATTATTGATTATTTTGCATCTTTCTACATTTGAACATTCAAGTACATATACTTCAAGTAACAAAAATGCTGGCTTTATTCCTTTGCAACAATATTCCAAATGCAGAATGTCAAATTTAATTGCTAATCAAATCAGTCATTTGTTTCCGTTTGTATGTTCGTTTTTAACTTTCATCCTCGGATGCCTCACCTTTTGGTGTATTTAATAAATAAATAAAAATAAGTAAATATGATATTCAAATTTCCAACCTTCACCTTTTAAAGGTGTATCATTCCCCTTGAATGAGCATTTGCATATTACCCACTCTTGTGTGTGCAATTGATTGGTGCGGCGCGCTTTCGACCGCTTCCGCCCGGGACCATTTATCTTCAATTTGCGCTTAAATGACCGCTATATATGGCACCTAAATGTATACATATTCACATATATATGACATTTCTGAGAAGGGGCCAAGAAATATAAATCCAGAGCTACAAGCAACATTTGAATGAGAATTCAATACACTTTTAGTGTGCGAAAACTTATGTTATAGCAAGAGAGAAGAGATGCACATGCATGCACTTTTGAAATTTAAATTTCAAAAAATGGTCCCGTGGCGATCGGTTGTAAAAACTGCCTGTAGATATTCTCGTGTAGTGCCAAGATACGGTAAATTGTTCGATACTGCAAGGAAAATCGCCCATACTTGCAAACCCCATAAGATTCCTGTCTTACGCAATTAGATTCAAAAGCAGTGATGCTTACAAATAGATATAACTTGTGGCATGATACTTTTTTGTGTACTTGGGTGTGGTGAACTATGACAGAAAATTTTGAGATTAGAACGAGGTGAATCACCTTACCACAAAATATGACTAATTGTATGAATTTAACCAATTGATAAGGAATATTGGAATGAGTTTATTGTTCTGCACCTCATTGACTGGAATATTTGGTCAACTCGACTCGAAACTCGTCGTTTGAGAGCTTAGTTTACCGTCTTAACTTGATATGTACGTGTACCATACTCATACTCCGTAAAACTTCGAAATTTACTATAGCTGTAAAAAAAATATGCAGCAATTTAGCAAAATGTTACATTTTAAATATGTTTGATATATCGTAGATTTTTGAAAAAAAAATATATACAGTTATTTAGCAAAATTTTATATTTTAGATATTTTCTTGTGAAATCACAAATGTTCGGACTGTTGGTCGGTAGTTCACCTCTGCATGGAACCAAAGAGGTTTGTCACCGTTGAAATTGAAATTCAAGAAAATTTAATATTAAAGGAGGAGGCTCACGAGAAAGAAGTGCTCAAATAGTTTCCTTTTATCGAAGGATAATGGGTTTATCTTCCAAAAAACAAGTATTATAAGGTTCAGCGCTTTAGTTTGGAGGAATTAATTAATCTAAGAACTCGAAGTCAAATAAAATAACATATCGTATGCAAGGTAGACTTCAAAGCTAAACATGCAAATTTACAAGTCATTTTGCAAGCCAGCACAAAATTTGCCCCACTATGGAAATCAACCAATTTTTACGATCCAAAATTTTGATAGAATTCATAGTTTTATATTTATTTACTCCTTGCCATTAAAAGCGTTTGCATTGTAAAGCATGTCTTTCGGAACTTAATACCATCATCTTTCGATAAAAGGAAACCATTTGAGCACTTCATTCTCGTGAGCCTCCTCCTTTAAAGCGAAATACCGGCCGGTTTTTGGCATCCTGGACAGTTGATTCTTACGTATTTATGCAAAGTTGCTCGAATTTCGATTTTTTTTATTCTAATTTATGTTCATTTGCATAAGCTGCATAAGAATTATGGTGTGCTCGATGTGTTTCAAAAACCGGCGAGTATTTCGCTATAAACGTTTCGGAGATCTGAGATCTGAAAATACATTGCTATTTGGATTGACCACACATACACAGTATTCTGTTTTCTTTTTGTACAATTTTTTCTCATTCTTAATTTAGGATATTCTCAACCGATTGAATACTTTGGAGGATATTGTTCAAAATCTTACGTTAGAAATTCAAGTAAGTAAAGTTGTTTGTGAACCAGCCGGCCACGCGGCATGAGGCGTCTTTCGATACTTATGAAACGTCTGTAGCGTAGCTGAAAATCGTCACGAATGAAGACATACATCGTTCTTTTATGGGGTTTCCAAGTATGCCAAAAACCGTGAGTTTTCCTTCCAAGTATCAATTGCAAAATAGTGTGCCAATCTACCGTAATTTTGCGTAATTTTGACACATCCGCACTATAGAAAATCCGCCATCAAACCCAATTTTTTGTTGAACAAATAGTCCCGTGGCGATCGGTCGTAAAAACTGCCTGTATATATACTCGTAGTGCCAAGATACGGTAAATTTTTCGATACTTGGAAGGAAAATCGGCCATACTTGGAAACCCCATTACGTGAGAATATTCTAATTTGAGCTGCGGCACTCTTTTATGTCCAAAGAACAATTTGTTCGAATTCTACTTCGGTAACGTGAGTGCTAGCGCACGCTACAGTTACTATTTTATATAATAACACGATTGTAACGCCGCGATCCACGATTGGCCATACAACTGAATTGTTCTAGTACTGGTCAGCAATGAGCCTAAAATTTTAGCAGTAAAGCGGGAACTTAGTAGCATTTCCCCCCCTGTTATTTTCCCCTGCTATCTTTGACAAAACTTGATTATTTTGTAATAAATACTCTAATAAAACGTTATCATTCAGGAACTTCGATCTCGCGTTCTTTCCTTCGAAACTCACCGAAAATCGGAAATCGGAAATGAAGAAACTGCAAAAATTGGTCTAGACGAAACTGGGAAAGTGATCATATATCCGAATCTAAATGATGACGAAAACCATCAATTGCCTATTATTATTATCTTTTTTCGCTCAACACACTATGTTTAGCCCATTTGTAAAATGAGCATAAAGCCTGATGAGTGTTTTCTATTTTTCTTTTTTTTTTTTATCTTTGAGTGTTTCAGGGTACGTGCTCATGTACACGAACCGGTAGTCGGAGACGTTGAAGCGGAAACACAAAATTTAAATCAAGTAAATTTGAATACAATTAATTGCGCCGGCCTAGTTTCAGTTTTTCTCATAAATACTTTGTGGCTCTATCCTACCCCTCTTTCTTTTAAAGCGACAAACCGGCCGGTTTTTGAAACGCATTGTGGACAGCTGAACTCTTACGTATATATGCAAAGTTTCTCGCATTTAGCTGGATTTTTTTCTGATTTATGTTTATTTGCATAAGCTACGTAACATTCTGGGGTATTCGATGTGTTTCAAAAACCGGCCGGTATTTCGCTTTAACGCTTTTCGTTCAACAGGACTCTGTCCATACATTTTTTTTCGGCTAAAACATTAAGAGCTAGATAAACATGGGCCAAATTTAGAACAGTTCGTTTATTGCAAACATTTATGACATATTTTCCCTGTGTTCAAACGTCGTTATCGTAAACACCACATAAGCAAAGCATTGCCTCTTCAATGAAAACATAAAAATTTACAGGTAAAGGACACGGATTCAAACAACATATCTGGACAAACTATCAACTTTCGACGCTTTTCCGGCTTAAAAATACGCCCAATGACGGAATACCTTGAGAACTCTACTGGAACCGAACATGTAAAGGTGATTATTATGAACAACCGTGTATTTTTCTTCCCAATCTACGCGAACAGTTTCTACATGTTATACGACGACGAGTTATATACTATTTCTTTTCATCATTTCATTGTGATGCACACTCTGTGGTGTTATTTGATAAATAAATAAAATGTATCTTGTTAAATTACCAGCACCCTATATAAGACTACTGACTATTATCTACTGTGGTTCGCACTAGAAATATAATATAATTTGTTTTGTAAGAAAAATGAAACTCATTCAGGAAAACCCGTTTCTGCGAGGCCGTCGGTTACGAAAAGTCGCTGATATAAACGTGAAGACTGATCAGAGCCAGAGATACCAGAGCAAGAGCACAATTGAACTAAACACAGCTGGGGCCTCTTAATTCTATAGAAAATAAAAACTGTATCCTGTTTAATTTTCATCTACCAAACGACCAATATACCTATGGACTATGGAAATGCATTACAAAAGTTGATATTTCAATTTATGTTCCTTTGCAACTGCAATTTTTTTACTAAAATTTCTCTAGGCCATCTAAGTTATGGTGTATCATACTTTTCAGTAAAGTTGACTTGGCTTGGCCAACTGTGCCGATTCATGTAATAGTCAATTATTTTAAAATGTTTATTATGTATACATATAAATAAATGCACACAATATACATGTCACTAAACACTAATAAACTAGAGCATGCAGTTAACTGGAGCATAAATCGAAAGCATAAAAAGGGTACACAAAATGATTGGCAGATAATAAAAAATTAAGGCATTAAATGGAGAATCCGCAAAAAATCGATAAATATAAATAATCGATTCTTAGAATGGAATAACAAGTATTGATAATTACAAGTCAATTTGCATAATTATATGGTTTAGTCAGAAATAGTAAAAAAGGAGTAAATACTGAACTGATATCACATAAATAAAAAGTGGAATACTGTGTTTATGCAAAACTATACTAAATATTATTGAAGAACCTGGGTATTGATCTTTTTGGGACATAATAAGGATTGAGGGATTTCCTTACGTCAATTTACAATCATGGCGCATGACTAGTCAACCTAACAAGTTAAACAAGTTGAAACTAACAAAGGGAATGTTATGGTGGTCTTTGAGTTGGCTTGTCTCTCTCTCCCTCTCTCTCTCTCTCTTTGTGCATCTCCCTTTTCAGTTATAATTACTTGCATTACTTTCCCTTTAAAATTGTAATTTTGTGAGTCATCAACTGCAACAAATTCACTGAGCAAACGGTGCCAATCCATTGTTATTATGACAAACAATAATGAAATCATATGTAGTGATAATAAATTATCAGTACTACAGACTACAAACTACACACATCCGTATTCGTACCACACCGTACTCTCATTACGAACTGTCGTCGATGACGCAATCGAATCGTTCTGTTGTACGTTCTCGTACACGGACAGTGCTTTTTCGATACGTTCGTCCAAGTCGCGGACGAAGTCGCGACGCTCGCCTTCCTGCACATAATATGATTTTACACCCGATATATAAGGGAAAACGAGGAAATCAAACAAAAATCTAGATGTAGTATAATCGAGCTATAGGTTATAGCCATAGCCAAACTCTACCAAGAAAAAAAACAGAAGATTAAAACGACCGAAAAAAACACTAGGAATCAAAGACTCTAGCGAACTAAGTCTATGATTGTTATACGTTCCAGTAAAATGTTCGCCTCTTGCTCTGATAGTTTTAAAATTAAAATCCAGAAAATCTACCGTACCTTGACCACGTTCGGAAGTTCGCCGTTGCGTCGCGGCGACGCGGATCGATCGCTCTTTGGAGTTGATGCGAATTGCGGGTCGAATTCGGATATCATCGAGGAGTTTGGTGTCTAAATGTTAAAATATATATGAAGTTCATAAATAACGAGTTCTCCGAATTCGTATTTAGCTCTATTCTCTATAATTTATGTTCATTTGCGTATGCTGCATAAGAATGA
Organism: Pelodera strongyloides; assembly: GCA_036852015.1. Lineage (NCBI taxonomy): Eukaryota > Metazoa > Nematoda > Chromadorea > Rhabditida > Rhabditidae > Pelodera > Pelodera strongyloides. The sequence continues at coordinate 47,021 of JAANDG010000025.1, forward strand.
TGGTGTCCACAATGCGTTTCAAAAACCGGCCAGTATTTCGCTTTAATTTCCGACTAGCGTTCATTGGCATTCAAAAGATAAGTTCGAAGGCTACGTAAAGAAAGCAAATAAGTCTAGTAGCATGCCAATAATCGTTTTTTTTCTCCGCCCTTTTGGCAGCACATTATTGAATAGAACTAGCACAAGGTGTGGGCAATTTCTTGCAGTCTCCCCTTAAAAATTAGCAGAAAGGTCTTGGACCTAACAATGAGTACTGATTTTGATGGAAATCTATGAACATACCGATGTCATTGGCAAATATGGTGGAGGTGGTCTCTGCTTCGGTTTTGCGGGGTACGGGGGTGGCGGGGGACGAGCTCTTAAACTTTGTGTCAGCGGCGTATTCCGCACGGGAATCCGCGGCGGAAGCGCACCACGCGACAAAGAACGATCACGATCGACGCAGCGTTCCGATCCTGAAATAAACGCTTATAATATACCTTAATTTCAGTTAACATACTTTACCTTACATAATCTCACTCCTATCAGTAGGTAACCTAACTTAAAGGGTCAGGCCCATTTCAAATGACCCCTGTTTTTGATGATTCTCTGATTCTTCATGTCATATATAGTAGGATACGATATTTTCCTAATTTTCAAGCGCAAAATTCACGCAGTATTCAGCAATTTACCATTTTTTACCATCATACCCAACTATTTATCGCAGTTGGCACGCCCCTTCGCGCTGATTGGGCAATATGCTCTATTGGGCGTGGCAATTGCGATATCGGCCAATCAGCGCGAATGGGCGTGCCAACTGCGATAGATAGCTGGGTATGACTGCCCACGGTAAATTGTTGAATGGTCTGTGAATTTTGCGCTTGAAAATTAGAAAAGTATTGCATCCTACTATATTTGACATGGAGAATCAGATAGAATCATCAAAAATAGGGGTCATTTGAAATGGGCCTGACCCTTTAAGTAACCTAGCTTACACTACACATCACATACACACCACATAACATAACGATATAACAACGCAACATTTAAGAACACATTTCACTCCCCAACTGCGTGACAGGAAAAGAAATAGAAAAGCTGAAAACGCAATTATTCAAAATTGCTAATTGCTATGCTAATTGCAAACAAGTAGGTGTTGCGATCCATTTTCTCACCATTCGAGCCATTTTCTGTGCGCGGCGCACCCATTCCACTGACGTTCATCGTATGCAAATGTGACGAAGTGATCGGTCTTCTGATTTGAAAGCATCGTACCGATCCACCAATCACACTTTGTCGACTACGCATACCGTAGGATTCGTAGGCTAAAGGATACGGTACAATACCAAGATTGTAGAAGGACAGAAAGAACAGAATATGGTAATCTGCATACAACACCACAAGCACAGGGCCATTACATTGTTGATATAGAGTAGATTTTAAACAGGTAGGAAACGTGGTTTGTGAAACGCATGCTGCAAAATGCACAAATGGCACACAGTACAATACACAGTTGTTCAAGAGGCGTTTCAGAATCACGTTTCACATTGCTTTAATCTATGAAATCAATAAATCCACTACAGGTAAAGCACAAACAACGACATAATAGGGGGTAAGAGAGAAAAGAGAGTTGCCCCGAAAAGATACAGTAAGCCAACAGACTGCGAAATAGAGAGAGAGAGAGAGAGATAGGGATAAAAATCCGACAAAAGTTAGATTTAGATTTCTCACCGGGATTGACATCTCTGGGTGAAACTCGGTCTGCATCTTCGCTGGAGGAACACGTAGGAACCAAATCGTCATCTGAATACGTTTCAATAAATATTGATTAGTAATTTGGTACCTATTGATTTATTGATTAGTCTTTTTTCTATATATTTATCTTGATCATATGTTTATTGTCCCCCCTGCTATGCATAATAGAACTCCTAAACTAACCTACTAGAGCATGTTTTCTAAAGAGTGGGTAACAATACACTTCTAGAAAAATTTAAGTAACTCAAAAAGAAAAACCCGGCAAAGACCCGAAAAGTGGGAAATGAAATACCAGCCATGCAAGTGTAATATACCACTTTTACAATTACGAAGCTTAAAGCGAAATACTGGTCGGTTTTTGAAACGCATCGCGGACAACTGAATTCCTACGTATTTATGCTAATTTGCTCGAATTTAGCTCGATTTTTTTATTCCAATTTATGTCCATTAGCATAGGCTGCATAAGAATGCTGATCTACACTATGCGTTTCAAAAACCGGCCGGTATTTCGCTTTAAACCTTGGTGTAACTAAACACGTCTATGCGAGCCACGTTTCACGTGGTCTTGAGTTACACCCATCGTATTTTCGTTTGCTGCGTAACTGATGGTGAAGCGGGTGTCATAATATATGTGGTGCATTTCATGTGTGACAACATCGAACACGACTGGACAACGACGGACACAATTTATTATGGACGAACACATATATTACAATACAATGTGGATATTTTATTTATATTTAGAAAGGCACAGAACACGGACAGATGGACAGTTTACGGAAAGGCAAAAAAGAGAAAAGTTAAAATAAAGCATTAAAATAAACGTATATGAAAACATGACATATAATGACACCGGAGACGAAAGTTCATTTACACAAACACGCATTTCGTACGCACCACCAAGCGTTGTTGGCGATTATTTTTCTCAAACTAAACTCGATTTATATATGCTAATTTCTACTCATATGCAGAGTATGAACGCTAAGGAAACTAAGTTTATGTTTACGGTGACCAAACGTTTGACTAACAATTTTAACACCATTGAAACACGTTTCACCAAGACAGTTTCACATACAAATAGTGCCGAAAACCACACAAACACATATATACATTCACAACAACTGAGACTGAGACTAGGTATCTGATAATATATATGTACGTTGATATTGATTACTTAAGGAATACTATACACTGATATCACTCGGATGAAATTGGCCTGACCTTAGTGATACCGAAAAATGCGGCGTATTTAATACCTTACGCTTTGCCGGTGGCGTAAACGACCTATGCGGGGGCGGTGTAGAACCTAACCCTGTGGTATTCGTAACCCTAAGGGAACCTGTCCTACCATGCAATGGACAATGTATATCTATTGTGCTGGAATCTATATAAGGTATGCCTTCAAAGCGTTCTGTCTCATCCGGATTCAAGATGATACGATGATCCACGCCTTTAAGTCTAAGCTGCGGTGTCTGAGGGCAACTACCGTAACCCGTAGTTCTGGGAGTGCCAGACTCACGCGGCGCAGTACTTGGGTATTCATGACATGCCGCCGCGTTGTTTCGTATTTTGTAGTCTGGTGTCGGTGGGGTGGGTGGTGGTGAATGAATGCCGTGACTAGTGCTACTGCTCTGAAGTAACTTTGGTTGCTTGAACAATTCGACCAAAGGCATCGGACCCGAGATTTCGGGTCGAGGTTTAGCTCGAACGCGTGCAGAACCACCACCGGAAGTAGAAGCGCCGGTGGACTTTTGAAGATGACCCGCTGATTTACCGTGTCTTCCGTTGAGCGCCTCGTCCGCTGAGTACACACTACTGTCCTCGGTCGTCGAACCGGAATTCTTGTCTGCTGAGCGCGATTTCTGAAACTTTATTTTACGGTCATAACACAATCGTAAATCGGGGTTCTTATATTTTCAATGGATTTCTTTATACCGAACACAGCACATGTTTCATAAACAATTCACGACACGTTAAAGGGACAGGCCCATCAAAGTAAACCTATATTTACGATACGTCCATAGTGACTATCAAGCATTTTTATTACAATATATGCAAACTAAATTTCACATTTATTTGCCATGGAAAACTTTTTTCCGATGCGCTCAGCTTAAATGTATACCGTAAAGCCGCAAATATCCTTGCCGTCAATGCAAATTTGTGGTGAAATTATAATGCGATTAAAATTTGCATATATAGCTTTGAAATCTGCAGTTTTATGGTATACATATGCGGTGCGCGCATTGGAAAAAAGTTGTCTGGGCGAATAAGGGTGAAATTTAGTTTGTATATATTGTAATAAAAATGCTTGATAGTCATTATGAACGTATCGTAAATATAGGTTTACTTTGATGGGCCTGTCCCTTTAAAGCGAAATACCGGCCGGTTTTTGAAACATATAGTACACCAACATTCGTATGCAGCGTATGCAAATGAACATAAATTGGAATACAAATCGAGCTAAATTCGAGGAAATTAGCATAAATACGTAAGAATTCCGTTGTCCACGATGCGTCTCAAAAACCGGCCGTTATTTCACTTTAAATCTAAAGTTTATCACACGTCGTGAACCAAATTAAAGGGAAAAGTTTGACCGACAAACCTTTGGAATGAGTGCCTTTGCCGCTCTCTTCACCAAAGTATTTCCCTTGTCTCGGCTCTTTTTATTCTCCATCGACTTATATTGATCCATTATCTTTTCCTCGAGCTTTTCTTTGTGACGACGCAAGTTGGACAACTTTTCCTGTAAGTTATATAACTTATTTTCCGGGAGCTTAAATAATAGGTGAAAGGTACGTAAGTACTCAGTACCATAATAGTTGTACGTAAGGCATAAGCGCATAAGGCCAGAGCCGTAAAAGAATGAGATATCTTTTCAAATTCCAAAGCACATATGATATGTTCTTCTTATTCTGATCAAACTCGCGCGTTCATCCGAAAATGTTTACCTGGAACTCTCGTTGCTCCTGATGATACTGATCTTTTTCACTGAGCGCACGGTTCAGGAGCTCCTTGTTTTGGGTAATCAGCATATCAACCTAAACATAGCTACCTCAATAAGAACCTACAATTAAAAGAAAACGAATATGGCACTGCGAGCAAATATTAGACAAACACATATATTTACTTACACGCTCCCAAATCTACTCTGCACACAGCTTACTTTACTTTTAGGGAGTATTTGGGCCCGTAGAACTTTTATCACTAAATCTAACTCTGAACAACCATCATGAGAACTTTAATCTTTGTACCTTTTTTATATTAATAATATTGTCACCGTAAACCCTACCTGTCGACTCAAATTCCTGCTTTCCTCTTCGACGGTACGGTTTAATTGGGTGAGCATCTGAAACAAAATTTCTGTAAAATTTTACTTTGAACAAAACTGCACTGGCGATACTTCAAAGCCCGACAAAAGTGAGCGTACTTATATGAAACCTTTGAAACGTATTTTCTATAATTAATGTACAAAGCCTAATGTCGCTTATTTTGGAGTTGCGAAACGTTGGACTGCTTATACCAACTCCTTGAAACGTAGCATGGAATTCGTTTCCGACATGACGACAAATAAACCTTTCTCCTTTATATAACAAGATTATACCTCAATCTTGTTCCGCAAATTGTTCATCTCGATCTCTTTGCCTTCCAACCTTTTTGTCAAATCTTCGATTGTGAAGTTCAAATTCTAAAAAGTGCACACATACAGTTCTATGTTCCTCTCCGACCCAAAGTGCCGACCCAACAAAAGCTAAGTACGTCTCTGGACGTCCTAGTTTTCTTTCCGCCCCGAGTCGAAAAATTTGAAACAGGCGTCGGAGTTGAGTCGGCAAAACTTTTCAATCAGCTTCTTTAGACAATAATAGTAAAATCTTAAATTGTTTATTACTATTTGATTATTTTATTGTATAGGTACTGTTTCTACGGTAATACATATACAAGTAATTTATGTGAGCACGTGCAAAATATACATAAAATAGGGAAAGTGTCAAGAATTATAAACAAACCTTGATTGTGGCTTTTTGAGCATGATCGCTGAGCTTCAGCTTATAAACCTCGGCATTAAAACCCTCACAACTTCGCGATAGACATTCATTCTCCTTTCTGGAAATGAATATTGTATGAACATTTATAAATTCAACTGGCTAAAGCAATACTCCCACAGTGTTTTGCTTTTATTACTGTATCAGTGAAACATTTTGTTTTCTGCAGTTTTCTCCAAATGCAAACCAATTATTTATATGGTTTCCAAGTATGGTAAAAATTTACAGCATTTTGAACTACACGAGAATATTTTTTTTATTGTTCATATTATATATGCAAGTTTCGTGTAGTGTAGAAATACGGTAGTATTGACAGGATAACACCGAATTTTGGGGATACTTGGAAACCCCATTAGAAATCACACTAATTGTAAAAGAAGATTAATAAACGTCAAAATAAAAACTTGTAGTTTACAGCATAAAAGCTCCTGGCTCAGCCCTAGTGACAAACAAGTCGTGCGGTGAAAAAATCGAGCTAATTGTTACTTTTGTGTTTCATTAAAGAGAAATACCGGCCGGTTTGTAAAACTCATCGTGGGCAACTGCCGCGTATGTATGCTAATTTGCTCGAATTTAGCTCGATTTTTTATTCTAATTTATGCTCATTTGCGTAAGCTGCAAACGAATGCTGGTGTACTCGATGTTTTTACAAACCGGCCGCTATTTCGCTTTAACATACTAATCTTTCAGACGGAAGCAATACTATCATGTAGGCTGATTGATGTTTCTAGTTCGCCTGGCACTATATAAGATATCAATATGGTCTTCTATACCAACGGGTTATTATCTCGACAATTAGTAGGCAAATACCTTATATGCATACCTCAAACTCTGCAAGTCCCGCCTCAAATGTCCCATTTCGTTCTGTGCGTCGGCTGCTTGTTTGAGTGTGCGATCGTGATTCATCCTCTCATTTCTGATGGCAGCTCTCAAGTCATCAACCTCTTGTTGAGCAGCCAATGAGGGAACCTGAAAATGCACATTTTAGAAGATGGATGCATATTTAAAATCATGAGTTTAACGCGACATGGCAGATGGTTTGCGAAAGGTGTGTCGGAAAATTGCCTTTCTGTTTTCTGTATGCAAATTAATCTATTTCCTGTGCGGATCCTACACAAAGCACTGCACACAGTGAACTTCAAGTTACGACAGTCAACTTCAAGTTTCCACAGTCAACACAGCCAACTTCAAACTTAAACTTCAAGTTCAACTTCAAGTAGTTTTCCCCAATTTGCCTGTGCTAAATCTCCCAGTTTCCTCAAACGTGGCTACAAAAACCGCATTCAAGAAACTTCAAGTTCAAGCAACTTCAAGAAAATACTTGCAAAAACTAAAAACTAAATATATGAACCTTTTCATTTCTCAGTTTATTCTTCATCTCTCCAATTTCGAACTTGGCTCTTTCGTAGTCAATTGTGAGTAGATCGTGCAATTGCTGAAGGCGATCTTGGTCCACTAACAAGGTCTCGTTCAATCCCGAGAGTTGGTCCTGAACAACAGATTTAAGGACCTTGTTAAAGCGGTATCACACGTGGTTTCCGAATCATATACTGGTATTTGCCTACATTCTGCATGATTGCGCAACTGAAAAAATAAATTGGTCCTGAACAACATATTTATTATTGGCTAACTTTTTTGGGAACCCTGTTAAAGCGGTATGACACGTGGTTTTGCGGAGCATATGCTGGCATCTACATACATTCTGTATGTGTATGACTGAGCAACAGCATGGAAAAATTTGAACACAATACATGGAAATGAGTAGTCCAGCACATGTGACAAAACATGTCGCTTTCAAGAAATTTTGCCCTCAAGCATACACAAATAAAGATCGCTTTATCAAGTTCACAACCCAGCTATCGCGCATTAGCGCAGTGTGTAACATGCTTGTCACCGGCCAGAGCAACGAGAGTTCAAAGCCACGTGCCGAAGGGCAATAAAATTGGATATAAATAACCCATTTCCAGGATGTTAGCTCATATTGTGAAAATCACTACATATAATATACACGATTATTACGCAATTCAGTGCAGCTGTCAAACTAGCAAAAACAATTTGACATGCTGAGCATAGGGATGAGAGCAGTACCAGTTACTAATAAAATTACGGGAATGTACAAATAGCTAATGTCCAACTAGATGTTCCTCATTCGCAGTTTAGCGATAATCGTAATCCCACGTTTCCCCCCAAACAAGCGGCAAACGCGGGATTCGGTTCTTAGTGCGAGCGCTAATCAGGGGCTTTGCCGCTAACACAAGGCCTTGCCTAATGTTTAATTGCGGGACATGATTGGCTAATCTGTCAGGAAACATGCGACTTTTCTTATTGCGTGGAATTGGGTGCTAGCCTGCCAGGAAACGCGGGATTTATTTTTGTTTCGCGGGAAACGTGCGGTAGAAGAACCGAGAAAGTACAAAAAAAAGACTGCAACTCAAAGTTACAAGAATAATGCACATGTAAATGGGAAAACACGGTATGCTGATTTTTCTCGCAAAAAAACTATAGAGATACGATAAGTATGAGAGACAGATAAAGTGTACATAACACATATCAAAGGTGTCCATTAATTTACACATGGTGGAAAGAAATATTTTGTTATTTCTTTTGTCAGGTCAAAGAAGATGAAAATTTAGATTTTTTGATTTTTGAAAATTTTGCTTACCAATTCTTTCTTTATTTCCTTTTTCGATTTCTCAAGTAAATCGGCCTGCACTCGGAGTTCACTATTATCTTGTTTGAGCAAGTCTTCCTAAAGGTTATATTTTTATTTAAAAAAAGTACTTTTGAGGATTTGCAAATTTACACAAGAAAATTATTCTGCAACAATTCCGATCTAAGGAGAAAAGTAAAAAAATTTTACATGCTGATTTTATAATTCAACAATTTATAACAACTACCTGAAGCTGAGCGTTGCGCAGAGAAACTTGCAACTTTGCAATGTCGTTGTGGAGCTTATTGGTGTTGGTCTAAAATGGTGGAATATAATAATAATTTATTACATCAGAGAGATGCGCATATGATTATGGCATCTTCGTAAAATATCCTGGTAACCATTATCTTATCTAAAACTTTGTCAGGTACTCCACTGAGTTATTTTTTTGAATTTGAAGTTCGAAGAAATTAGCCTTTTGCAATATAAAGAAAAGATGTCGAAAAGAATTGAAGCTGCGAAACTGGGCAAAATAATACTATAAAATTCGGAAAAGAACACATAAGAACGAAAGTGTGCTCAAATCTCAAATTGAAACAACTGTTCTCAATGAATGAACGTCTTTTCTTTATCGTTTCCTTATTTCCTTTTTTTCCAAGTTTATTTGCTTTTCAACACCTCTGCGAACACATAAACACATTAAAACAAAGTGTTACGGGAGGAAATTATAAGACAAAGATGCCAGGTGGGCATGAATGTTTTGTAATGACATGGTAAAATACACTTTTTTTCTTCCTAATGAAAATCGATAACCCCGTACGTACAGTATGTATGAATACTAAGTCCAATCAGTCAAAATTTGAACATATATTTAAAGCGAAATACCGCCCGTTTTTTGAAACGCATCGCGGACCTGAATTCTTGCGTATTTATACTAATTTACTCTAATTTAGCTCGATTTTTTATTCTAATTTATGTTCATTTGCATAAACTGCATGAGGATGCTGGTGTACTCGATGCGTTTCAAAAACCTGCCGGTATTTCTCTTTAAAGTAAATGGGAATAGAAGTTGTCTCCACAAATAGAACATGAAAATAAAAAGAGACTACTGTAAAATAATGGGTATGAACTATGAACCAAAGAAACTGGTCACAAGTGTGGCAGGTGTCAAAAGAAATAATGGCAGATTCCATATCATAGACCTGCCTACTTACGTAGCCCGGGGGTTCAAGCGTATGCTAGAGAACTTAAGTGGACAGGTGGTGACAGGTGATGATTGAATCAGATCATAAAAGAGAAAATTTTGGGAAAGTTATGTGATGAACCTTAGTTGTAAATGGTCAGAAAAAGCCTAACAACAGAGAATTGGAAATGATCCTATTCGACACAGGATCTATTGCGATTCCGAAGAAAAAAAAAGTTGTTTCGAAGCAATAGCTTTCATGTTTAGGCTACATTTCATCGTATTACTCTAACCTATAAAGCATATATTACTGTCTTATTGTTGGTTGGATACCCCAGCAGAGTTAACATTAATCTACACTGGAACCAAACTAAAGGATCGGTCTTATCTTTTAATCAAAAGGGATCTAGATTAGCATAAAGGTTGCGTGGCCTTTGCCATTGAGAACAAGTGTCAATCGTAGTTAAATTCTTACACAAATTTGAATAGCCAGCGGATTACATATCGTGAGGGGAAAACAGAGAGAGTGCGCGCGGTTGTAATATCTATGTTACGCGGATAATTGGCCAACTAACGGGTTACTTGTGATAACTTCGTGAAATTTAACAATAAACAAACAAACAAACAAACAAGTGTCTACAGTTTATGACATCACTAGTTTATACTTCTTGTTGCTTTATATTTAAACTCGAACAATTGCCAAAATGTACTAGTGAGAGGCGAGAAATGTAAAGGGCCGAGACAGTGTATAAAACCGAGAGGGGAAGGAGAAGCAGGCATAGTGAGAGAGCAATCAGCAATTACTATGATATTTGTTTCCGAGCATTTTCCGCGGAAAAACCAGCTAGTTTTTTACTAGTTTCCTACTAGGTTTTTAGTCGGAAAAAGCTCGGAAAACGAAAGTTTGTCGGGAAAAACTCGGAAAATCCGCGGGAAATGCTCGGAAACGGACAAACAGACGGCTCCCGAGCTCGGCCCGCCTATTTTCCGAGCTCGGCCCGAGAACCTCAAAGTTTCCGAGCTTTTTCCGAGAATCTTCTCGGAGAATACTCGGAGAATTCGCGGAAAATCCTCGGAAACGCAAAGTTTCTCGGAAAATGCTCGGGATTCATTAACGGAGCAGGAATAACTAACTTACTGTATTTGTGCGTAGTTCCTCAGCTTCTCTCTTTGCAATAGTAGACTCTGAGGTTCGGGCCGCGATCTCGATTTGAAGTTCCCGCGTCTTTTCTTGCAGTAAATACACCTGAAGATTTATTTATTTACTTATTTATTTGTTAGTGAATATTAAAAAATCATATAACAAATACACCTAGTCCATGTCCACACCCTTGAAAATTCGTCAACAAATTATACATAGAAGAATCGCGCTGGAAATCCAAAAATCGGAATAGCACCCCAAATATACGCCCTAATATACGCATAAATATCACAAATAAACGGCCAGGTAGAGAATTTTGCAGTTTTTTCTGTTCAAAATATGGTTTTCCAAGAGCCTAACCTTTTAATATGCCAAACCTATGCCAAGCCTAACCTATGCCAAATTGACTATGTGTGAATACTAACAAGTATGGTGCTAAATGCTCAAGAGGTCAACTTATGTAGACAAAGAAAGTGCGACTTCTGGTGCACATATCGTGTCGGATTGGCTTTGTTCGAATATAACGATCTGTTTATTTTCTGCCTCAGGGCATATATCATGTTACTGAGAGGTTAGCCACACGAGCGCATAATTTAACAGATTCTTTTCCGGCTATAATGCATACTGTTTGAGGATAGTTTAAAACGAAATAACGGTCGGTTTTTGAAACACGTCGTGGACAACTGAATCCTTACGTATTTATGCTAATTTGCTCGAATTCAGCTCGGATTTTTATTCTAATTTATGTTCATTTTTATAAGCTGCATAAGCATGCTGGTCTACTCGATGTGTTTCAAAAACCGGCCGTAATTGCGCCTTAAAAAAAATTGAACTATTACAGGCTCAGGCTCACGTAAAAAATTGCGACGAAAAGATTATAGGAATAATTAATCATGAATGACTGTATCACATTGTATAAACATTGTATAACTTCATATATTGTCTATCAAACGAGATAGACAATATATGAAGCAAGATCATTATACAATAAATGTGCGGGCATTGCTGGTTAACGACCTACAAATTCAATCAATAAATCAATTCTGACATAAAAATCGATAATCTCTTGATTAGGATATAAAAATCGATAATCTCTTGATTAGGATATAAAAATCGATAATCTCTTGATTAGGATATAAAAATCGATAATCTCTTGATTAGGATATAAAAATCGATAATCTCTGATTTACCTGTTCTTTGATGTTTGTGTTTTCTTGGCTGAGTTGTCTCACACGGTCGTCACTCTCGTTTAATGAAACGTTTTCGGCACGCCTGAAAAAGTAATCAATAAATTACGATCAATCGATAAGTGTAATAAAGCGATATTCATTACTGTAAATAAAAACTAAAGAAAATAAGAGAGTGAAAGGGAAATTAAAGTGGTATGACACGTGATTGCGTGACAACTGCTGAACAACTTCACTGTCATGCATTGTATGCAAAATTACTTTCTACACTACATGCACACAAAAGCATAGAATGCTTCGAATGAAGTGTTTAGCACAGCTCCACAAACCATGTATCATACCGCTCTAAATTCATTTACAGGCAGCGCATACCTGCTTTGAATATCGCAACATCTAACCATTTAGACAAAAGTCTTTTAGCATTTGGCTTTATTTAGAATATAGTAGTACTTCAAGAGTATTTAGTACTAGGGCTAGATTTAGCAATCCTCAGCGACGACCGTAATACTCTATTCCAGACACACATATCAAGTCGGGGGCTGCATTCTAAAGTGCAACATCTGTTTTGAGACATCCAATCTACAATGGCCAATGGCCTCATTGTATTTGCATGTGCTGCATGGAAGTTACGAAAAATGGGGATCAAGCGACGGAATTTTAGGTCAATTTCGAAATGGTGAAAGGACTTTGTGGGAGTGAATATATTACGAAGAATATAAAAAAATGAGCAAAGTCATTTTGCTCATAACAAGTCAATCGTTTTACGCATTTTGATACAGAGAGAGAGAGAGAGAGAGAGAGAGAGAGAGGGAGAGGAGAGAGAGAGAGAAAGAGAGAGAGAGGGGACGCTACATATATGTTAGCTTCTCATGATTAAAAGAAAAAGATCTGCGATTCTGAAAGACGGACACGAGAAAGAATCTAAGCACGAATGCATACAAAAATAAGGCGAGAAACTTCATGAAAAACAAGTTCAGGTAAAAGACTTGCGAATTGGTACTAGATATAAAAAGTTAGAATTGGACCTGTTCTATTCATATTCTAAGATAATCCTAAAGCGAGAGAGAGGAGATTCAGAGACTCAGAGAGGCACAAAGAGACGGGATGCGCGCTTTTCAAATTTGCTCCCCATAATGCTTTGAGTGACAGTTTTACCCGAGGAGATAGGATGGTATAATGAGAGAGGTAGAGAAATACGATGGTCAGAGAGATCCATCTTGTACAAGGTCATTTGAATAGAAAACGAGGGAGAAGGGCTTTGAATAAACAGGCATACAAATTACGGAATTTTAAAGAGGTATGACACGTGGTTTGTGAAACGTAAACCGAAGATCTGCATTACCATGCGTTATTCCATTATGTATTAGTAATGTGCAGAAGCGCACCGAAATTTGAATAAAATACATGGAAATGCAGTTATCTATCCAGCCAAGTATTAACATGTGTTCCGTGCCAGAAACATCTCATCATATTGAATAAGAAATCGTGTGCAGCTGGTGCAGTTTCTTTTCATAAAATGACGGGATTATATGCAAATAGGATCGTTGAAAAGAGCAAAATGGGAATACAGATTCACAAACCACGAGGCATATCTCTTTGATCTTTGAAATCTGTCAACTAAAGGAGTTTTTTAATGAATCATAAGTGTTGTGAACCCAATCTAAGTATCAATTAACCTAATTAACAAATTTTTATGCAAATTTATGCCCGTTCAATCACTGGGTCTGACTGGGTGCCCTACGAGCTACGTCACGGTGGACAGTTACTAAGCCACATGATCATAATATAATGGTATTGGTTTAAAAGAGAAAGTTAGTTTGTGAAGCCGCGTCAGAATGTTATAGTAAATCCAATTTAATAATATGACGCTGGTTAAGTACTACAATAAGCTTAAAGCGAAATGCTAGCCCCTTTTGAAAATTTGCATATGATAAGCAAATCCTATGTATCCTATGCTAATTTTGTGCGATTGATAATTTGTACAAAGGAAAGAAAAGGATAGTCTAGAAAATGTTTTATAGCCGAACCTCCTCAGTTCTCTGGTTCTGGTAAACCTTGTCATCGCTAGCTAGTCTGCCGGCTTGCGGTCACATAAAAGAGCGGATTAATTTTTTTGAATGTACAAGTACAAAAGGTGCCAAAATGATATGTCTTTGATACGTCGCGGTAACAAATGGTGGCTGGAAACAAATTCTCGTAATTATGCGATGCCAAGTAAGTAGAAAATTCCCGTAGAAACGGAAGACCCAAATTTTTTAAACAAATTCAAACAATATGTCACACAGTTACAAAGAAGAACTTAATTATTGTAGGGTCTTTGATTTTGTTTGTAATTTTCGGCTAGATTGGACAAAAAATGAAGAAACAAAAAGCAGTCGTTAACGCATTAATAAACATAGCGTGAAACGTATTTTTTCTATAAAAGAAATTGAAAAAAAAATGAAAATGTCCTAACACAAAAAGGAAGGAGGCTACTACGGCCCTAAGTAAGTCCTGACACTAAAAAGGATCCTACTATGGTACATAGTATTCTAACGTTGTCTCTCACACAGGTCGGAAGTTAGCTAAACACCGCTAGAGAAGATATCTGCAGGTTCCATGCTGTCAGTTTTCCTTATGTGAAATGGACAGTCGTGGGATTTATGGTGTTTGCACAAGAAATTATGGTTATTAGTTGGCATAAAGCGAAATAACAGCCGGTTTTTGAAACGCATCGCGGACGACTGAATTCTTGACGCATTTATGCTAATTCGCCCGAATTTAGCTCGATTTTTTATTCTAATTTATGTTCATTTGCATAATCTGCGATGTGTTTCAAAAAACCGGCCGGAATTTCGCTTTGAATATACAAATTTGAGGTATCGCATGCTATCCATTGAATCATAAGTTCGTTATTCAAAAAATGCTACAAAGGAATTCCCAGGCTATACTGCTTTTTCGCAACATGAATTTGAATAAAGAACCCGTGCAGCGAAGACACGGTCGGTATAAACTTATTAAAAAAGCGCAGGCAGTAAAAGACCGTGAAAAAAAGAGTAGATGATATAGTTAGTTGAAGTAAACTTTTAAAACCTTTTTCAATCTCCAGAGAGTACCATTCGTCTTGCTTGAAAATACCTAGGTGGGGCCTAGTAACATCAATAAATAGAAACGAGTTCCGGCTCCATTATACCTCTAAACGCCTCTAATTGACATAATTGAATGTTCACGATAAACAAGGTTTGGTCAGAATTTTTGGCGGGAATTCAAAATTCCTTACTTCAATTTCTCGATGTCTCTCTTCAGATCGGTCAGCTCTGCAATCTGTGCGTGTTGTTGAATCCGCAACGCATCCGCTTCCCTTCTGGCGGCATTCAGGGCGGTCATGATGACGTCATCAATCGATTGGATCAGCTGAAACAATCAATAATCGATGAATATCCAATAACAAGTATGCTTCATATGTCAGCCCATGTCTGATTTACATGACAGAAACAATGCGGAAAACCACATCAAAATGTTGAGATATCCTGACCATAACAGCTGTTGTTACGTGGGTTTAGGTTGAACATTCTAAATGAAACACACTTCAGAAAAGCATGTAGTAGTTGGAAAAAGTGGAATGCAGGGATGTATGTATACATTCGTGGGAAAAATTACTTCCTTACTGAAATTAATTGAAATAATTCCCCAAAGCTCACCTCATTATCATCCATCTCCTTATCAATCTTTCCTCCGTTTATTGCTATTCCAGTGCAGACACTTCGAAGTCGACTAACGATATCCGCAGCCCGGGACTTTTCCGAAACGAGGTCCTCACGTAGGGACTGAACCTTACGCAACTCGAGCTCAAGCTGAAATATTTAAAGTTAGAAGTGAAAACTTGTTTCCCCTATTGTTATGTCCTAGCTACATTTTGCCCGTCCGACTTCGGGAAAATAAGGGTTCTCCCTAAATGCTGTCTACTTGTGTAATTACAAGTAAACTACGAGCGTAGTGTGTATTCCACAGCGACGAGACAAACAGGCAGACATACTTTTTTCCCTTTATACTTTTATGAATTAAGCTATTGCAAGTTCATATATGTCGAATTAACCGATTACAAAATACTTCTTGCTGATTTGCTCACCTCTAATTAAAGCGAAATACCGGCCGGTTTTTGAAACGTAACTCAAGTACTTGCATTCCTATGCATTTATACAAAGTGGGATCTAATTGGGCTCTAGTCTTTATTCTACTTTTTGCTCATTTGCATATGCTGCATAAGAAAGCAGGATTACGCAAACGCGTTTCAAAAACCGGCCGGTATTTCACTTTAAATAACTAATAAAGTCCCACCTGTTGTGTCAACGTTCTATTTTCCTGTTCCAAATCGCCGGCTTTATTCTGTATTTCCACTAACATCTTCTCAGTGTTGGCCAATCTTTTTGATCCATCTTCAGTACATAAAAGACGAACTCGCGAGTTCTCCACCTCATCTTCGAGCCTTTCCAGCTTCTCCTTGAAAAATCGATAAAATGAAAAATCAATCAATCAATAAAACAATTAATCAATCAATAAACCAAGGTCCAAAACAAAATAGCAGACCATAGGTCTGAAAAATTGTCGATATATGCGACTCCTCCAGCAGTTGTAGCAGATTATGGAGAGATAATCGGATATACAACACAGCTTTGAAACATAACATTTTGTACACTATCAAATTTCAAAAAAAACTGTCAAATAATGAACCATCTGGTACTTTCTGTCACGGCATATTGGGTCCATTTATTCTTTCTATGGTTTACTCTTTATGATGTGGTATAACTTGATACTCAAGTTAAAAAAAAGGTAAAAGCAGGGACTGTTCTTCAGGGCCGCGAAGAGGTCCCTGCAGTCCGAGCTAGCTGGTCTACCGAAGTAGTGCGCTCCAGAGAATAACTTTGACGTTCCCCTCCAATATGTGCGATAATGCACAGGAGCACACAGTAAATGGAGTTACAGACATACATAAGTTCATCACTTCACAACACAAGTGTCATGGTCTCATTCACTTTAAAAACGAACCTTCAGTGCATTTCTCTCCGCCTCTACATGTTTCCTTGCTCTTTCCGTCTGTGCACTCGCCGTTTCCACCTTCTTTTTCTCCTCTTCTAGTAAGTCTACGGTAGATCGGAGTTGCTTCTGTTCTTCCTTTAACCTCGTGGCCATTTTACTGTGCTCCTCAGAATCCTCCTCAGCGCGCTCAAGCTTTCTCTGAAGCTCACGAAGCTCCAACTCCAGACGGCGAGTGTTCTAAAAATGTATTCTTATATAAATAATCAGCATAATTAGGATAATTAGTATAATTACTAATAATAAGTAGAAGAGGCGCACATCACCAATAGGAATGAATATTTGACTCAGAACAACAAGCACGTGTCTATTTTCCGTCTTATTATCTTTCTCTAAAAAAATACGAAAAAATGGTGGAAAAGGTTCTTTGAATACAAATTCACACCTCCTGAGGAAATATTCACCACTCTGATTCCCTCGGGGAAATATTCCCCGGGGACAGAAAATAGCATTCTACTGTGAGACACGCAGAGAAAAAG
This sequence comes from Pelodera strongyloides, assembly GCA_036852015.1. Taxonomy (NCBI): domain Eukaryota; kingdom Metazoa; phylum Nematoda; class Chromadorea; order Rhabditida; family Rhabditidae; genus Pelodera; species Pelodera strongyloides. Next base: position 64,508 of record JAANDG010000025.1, read on the forward strand.
ACGGGGAATTCCCCATGGGGAATTGAGTGGTGAATATGGCCTCTGGTGATCTTGCTCTTACATAAAGTGTGATAAACTGATAAACATCTAATATTTTTTTGTGGAACCGATCTAATTATTCACCTGATGATCCTGTTCCGTGGCTCGTCTTTCCGTTTCCGCTTGGAATTGCGCGAAGTTTCTGCGCGCTTCCTGAAGCGCGCTTTGCGCAGAATCCCTCTCCTCGCGAAGTGTGCAGCACAAATCGGAACTCTGAAATATATTTTATTTAAAAAAATGAAACTTAAAACAGCAAAGGCCAAAGGACCTAACACGCTATGCCTTACGGAATAAACACCTACTTATTTACATGAACATTTGTCATTTTATACGTATAAAACTGCTAGTCTTTGGTGCAACTTTGCACTGTGCGAAAAAATTTGAGAGAAGAAACGAGAAGGAACAGTTAGGCCCGTGTTACAAACATTTACTCATTTTGTTTTCTGTGGCTCACCTCCTTGTACTGCTGGTTGACCTCGCTGAGGGTGAGCTCGAGGTCATTGAGCTGCTTGTTGATGAACTCATTTTCCTCCTTCTGATCTACCAACAACTTTTGACTTTCTTCGAACTTTGACTCCAGCTCGGCGACCACGCTTGTGATGCGGAAAATAAGAAAATATTTAGAAAAAAGGGGATTTGGTATGGGAAAAAGATAGGTAAACGAGGTTAAACATTCCACAAAAAACACTATAAAGTATTTTCCAAAATAATTCGAAACTAAATTCTAAACTGCAAAACAGAGTGTGAAGTGTGAAGTACATAACATACAGAAACAAATCTTCTCGGTTTAGAGTTTAGATGGTCAATTGATGTTAGATTTACTACTGTCATGTGGACTATGTACACCAATACTCGAATATGGTTGAACGATTGTTCCGGAAAAAAGACTCATGATTAACGCTTGTTGAAACATGGTGATTTTGAGGTACTTTCTCTTTTTTTATAAGTAGGAAATCACACGTCTCGCATGATGGTGCACTGAATTAGCTCAACAAAAACTCCACTATGTGTTCACTAATTTAAAAAAAAGTATGTTTTGAATTCAATAATTACCTGCATTCTCGTTCCTTCTCTAGTTCTTCAATGCGTTGTTTTAATTTCTGATTGGCAAGACGCAGTTGAACGGTCTGAAATTGATAGGAATTTATGAATTCAAAGTCAAGTGGTCAAACTTTCACAGTCAACGTAAAATATTCTATAGACGCACAAATACGATGTGCAATTATTACTAAAAAAACTGCACACTCTTTTCCAACATTATGCTGTAACGGATGGATAATTCACAATTACAAGGAAGTGACTACGGACTTAAAGCTAAATACCTGCCGTTTTTTGAAACACATCCGGTACGCCAGCATTCTAATGCAGCTTATGGAAATGAACATAAATTAGAATAAAACATCGAGCTAAATTCGAGCAAAATAGCATAGATACGTAATAAATCAATTGTCCACCATGCGTTTCCAAAAACGGCTGGTATTTCGCTTTAAACCAGAAGGCACCGTAATCAAAAGTAAGGTGGTGCTGCTGAAACAAACAAGGTTTTTAAACGACCTCAGTCCTATCGGATTCCTCTAGTTGGGCAAATAGTGAATCGGGCATTGCACGAGGGGTACGGTCATTGCCCGAAAGTTCCCTAAAGAAATGCACCATAACAAAGTACACTTGGGGAACTTGTAAGGTTGTAAGACACAAACCAGAACATACAAATTTAGGCGTCGATAATTCATGCGAATTTAGGAGAATTTTTAACCCGTCCTTAATTTTGGTAGTTTGTATTCATCGACGTTACTACAATACGCTAAATATGCGTGAAACTGTGAGACGTGGCTTTCAAACCTGTTCGAATATCTTTGTGACGAGATAACAAGTTGTGTATCTTACTATCGCATCACCGTATGTGACGGTTTACGCACCAGCACCATGTACAGTAACCAGAGTGCCAGTTTCTTTTCTCATGTACAATTACCGTAATCTACTCACTTTTCCAGCTCGGCCGCCCTCTGACTACTGTCCCTCAATTCCCTCTCCATCTTTGTCTGTTCAGTGATCAATTCTTCGATCCTCTTGTTCTTTGCAGCAATCTCGGCATGAAGACCTTTAAAGATAAGTTATTGGTTAAAGCGAAATGCCGGCCGGTTTTTGAAACGCATCGTGGACAACTGAATTCGCACGTGTTTATGCTAATTTACTCGAATTTAGCTCGATTTTCTATTCTAATATGTGGTCATTGGCATAAGCCTGCTGGTGAACTCGATGCGTTTCAAAAACCGGCCTGTATTTCGCTTTAAACGAAAAACAAATCCAACACAACAAAAATAGACGTAACACACTGGTGCCTATAAATATAAAAACAAGCATTTTCTACCTTTAATTGAGCCCAGACTTTCGGCCAAACGCTTCTCAGTATCGGCAGTGGAACGACCCTGAATTTTAACTGGATTATTACACGACATAAATATAAACTCTTTAGCACTCAAAGAGACAGAGAGAGAGAGAGAAAGAGAGAGAGAGGGAGAGAGAGAAAGACAGAGAGACAGACAGAGAGAAGAGAGAGAGAGAAGAGTGAGAGAGAGAGAGAGACATAGAGAGACAGAGAGAGAGACAGAGAGAGAGTGACACGAAAAACGGCATATATTGAATAAATATATCTCCTAGAAATGTTCAAATATAACTCTCACACCTTCTGCTTCTGTTCTTCTCGTTGTGCCTTCAAAAGTTCCAGTTCCTCCTCCAATGTTTCTGTGTCTTTCCGAAGTTGCTGAAATCATAGAAGTAAAATTATTATAGTATTATCATATTAATAACAATTATGGTATTGTAGTTTGTAGTCTTTTAATTTTTCCCATCCATGTCCGTGAAGTTGAACTAAAAACGATAACTTACCCAAATGAACGCTGCAAATACAGAAATAAAAAGCAATTCTGATATAGACTGAAATTCAAAAAGCATCGTTGCGATAAAAAAAATGGTGAAACAACATTTGCTCGCTTAAAAAAAAAGAGATTTCTCGAGATAAAATCGGGTAGATTGTCAAGATTTGGAGTTGCGGTAAAATAACCTTAGACTAGATTTACTGTCTTATTCGCTTAATTTTAAAAAAAATAGCAATGATTTTTCTGGGGAAAGTGAATCATAACTCTTTTGGAAACTATTTTTTTGTTATGTTAATCACACTGTTAGATAAATCCAATTAATGTAATTTATTTGAAGGGCCAGGCCCATTTCAGGTGGCCCTTATTCTTGCTGACTCCATCTGATTCTCCGTCTCATCAGTTGTAGTAGGATGCAATTTTTTTCCAACTACCAGGCGCAATATTCACGCAGTATTCAGCAATTTACCATAGCCAGTCATGCACAACTACATATCGCGGTTGTCACGCCCATTCACACTGATTGGCCAATAAGCTATACTGGGCGTGGCAACTGCGTTATTGGCCAATCAGCGCTAATGGGCGTGATAACTTCGATATATTGTTGGGTATGACGGTCTGTGGTAAAATTGCTTGTAACTGTGTGAATTTTACGCCTGGAAATTGGCAAAATGGCATCCTACTATATTTGCGACAGAGAATCAGATGGATGGAGTCATCAAAAAAAAAAAACACCGTACCTCAGAACATCGTTTGTAGTAGTCGAGTTCACTGACTTTATCCCGTAGACGGTCATTTTCCTGCTCCAACTTCTCCATTTTGGCTAACTAAAATATTTGCAGATGATTTTCTAAACAAAATTATTTTGCTCATATTAAGCCTAAGCCTAAGCCTAAGCCTAAGCCTAAGCCAATTGCTCACATTTACTGCCTTGTAGAAAAAAATGCCCAAGCAGCGGAACTATTCTCTACGCTATCCAATAACAAGGATCAGTGCAGTGAGCAAATAACTTGAGCATGAGAAAGCAAAATGGCATACTACAAACTACAATCACGAACCTTCTGATTAGCGCAGTCTAATTCGTCACTAAGATCTCGCGCTTTATGGACATCTTTGATGCACGCCAACTTTTCTTCTTGTAGTTTCAGGATCTAGAAAATTATGTAAATAAATATTAAGACTATTTATTTTTCACCATTTAGGCATCACAAAAATATGATAGTATTGCATATTTACTAACTAAGAATTCTTTTTTATAATCTACATTTTTCAATGAAACATTATCACCCCTATGCTGATATATTTGGTGTGCAACCTATTCTGACGAGTTATGTGTGTTCTGTGATCGTAAGTGTCTAGCGGTTTGAATGAGTTTGAAACCTTGTGTTTAGGAAAAAACGCTTTTATTTAATTTTTTAAAATAGTGTTGAGATTTTTTTGGCGATCATCTTTGCTTACCGCGCCTAAAAGGTATCACGACAGCAATTTTCTATAGTACCTAGTACCTAGTAGAGCAACATCTCACCATAGCGGCCACACCAAATTGTCATTCTTCTTGTTGTGTTACCAATGCATTCGTATTACTAGATAACTTTCTACAAATGGGTGATACTTACCTCCTTAGCTTTATCCTGCAGTTCATCGTTCAAACTGATTATTTCTTCTTCTTTGGCTTCTCTGAAATTTACACAAATAAGAAAATGGATAAATGGCCAATAAATAAGTACCAGCTAATTGTCATCCAAGCAATTAGTGCTAATTATCCAGACATAATAATGATAATTAAGCTAGAAAACTTACAATGAACCCATGGTTAGGGGAGGTCGTGTAATAAAGTGTGGTGCGTAGGTGACCTAATCTATAGTAACATTGCAATCGCTTTATCTAAAGCCGCGATCTGCGGCAGAGGGATTGCGTACAGTTTGGGTCAGTGCTGGACGAAATATGTATATTTGGTAGAATATGAATATTTCATGAAACTAATGAAAATAAGTTCTGTTATCATTGCGACATGTTCGGAAAAACAATGCAGGGGTAATTTTGTATTTAAAATTTCAGTACTGTAGGAATTAATTTAAAGATAGGGTTTCCTTGGGATATTTGTAAGATGTGGACTTGTGGACCATTCTAAACCTCCTTTCTCCTACTCGGTGACTCAATAAAAAGACTGGCGCAGAATTCCGAACGGGCCCCAGTTTACCTTACGAAGCAGAACAAGATTTATTCTGGCAAGTTACAGTAACCGCAAATAGTCAAATTATAGTAAAATGGACACCCACGTTACAGTAACCGTCAAATAGTCAAAGTACAGTAAAATGGACACCTACGTCTCATTACGAAGTCGCCGTACTTCAGCTTTAATCGATGCGAGTTCGACATTTGTGTGTCTATCTAGCATTGTTGGTGATGGAGAGCGACGGTGATCTGAAGAAATATTAAGGAAATCAATAATCAACACATATCATGAACATCTGAGATATAAATAATAGTAAATATTTTACGCTTCAAGAGCGTGCACCTTCATTCAAGTGTGGAAACAGAGTTTCAAAGTTTGCTTATGACATGTTCCGCGGAGGTCCTGATCAGTAGGCGACGAGTTCCAGATGACAAATTGCTCGACGAATAGCTCTGATAAATACCACCACAACTATTTTGCTGAGTAACTATATAAATGTGAAAACAATGCTAGTCTTTGGCGACATTTAGCGATGGTAAGAACGTAAAGATTTGTATTCTTACCGTATATTACTGTAGTTTTTCTTGTGGGAATATCGCCATTCAGTGAGTTTGTTCCTGTTGTACTGCTTCCCTCGTCGGATTCTTGTAGCTAAACAACAACATTACAATGATTCGGTTGAGGGTAGCGTAGTGTTTACCACCGTGGACTGACAACCAGAAGGTGAGGGTTCAATTCCTCACCCCATTAACTTTTCGGTAATAAAATAAATTCAGAGGCTACAAATTCACCTATCTGGTACCGAGCGTAAGTAACGGTCTATGTAATTAAACTAGAGAGGAAAATAAGTAAAGCGACTAACTTACGTAACGACGTGTAAAAGTACTTACGTAAAAGGATGGATATAACTTACGTGTTCATGTGCCATTTCAAATAGGGCTGTAGCATAAGTGTCTCTTTCTTGCATCAGTCGGTCCAAGACCGAAATTAGAAAATCTCCGGAAGAAAGCTCTAGAGCTTGCACGGAGACAACACAAGTCGAAGTTTTTGTCAACTAAAAACAGAGTTTAGATATTTAAAGGGTTATGACACGTGAAATATAAAATGACCACATTACTCTGTTGCTCTTGAGCTTTTATCAAAAGTATGGCTAGCCGTGTACCATCGCACTGTTTCCATCGTCATGTTTCATGGGTAACTTATTTGTTTCCTTTATGTCTTGATCATTAGTTTGTTCCTGGATTGATTAGGTACTTCTTGTAAACATTGGTAATATTCAAAGGGAGAAAAATGTTTGGTAACACTTCTACACTAAACTATCTACTAGCGCGGTACTATCTTATTATATAAAAGAGAAGAGTTTAGATCTTTGATGTTTGTGTGCCCGCAACAAAATCATAATACGTTTCAATGATTTGGTGGTATAAGCAGTTCAACTTTTCGCCACTTCAAATAAGCGAAATGAGTCGCATTACATAATTAGAGACAATTCGTTTCGGACATTTCATATAAGTATGCACATTTCGGGGACACTTTCAAGTATCGCTGTGGAATATTGTAAAGACGCCTCAGGCGGCGAGAGCCTTCAGGTTTCCAATAAATATCCTTAATTGCGAAGTACTTAGTCATACGTAAAATCTTATGCATGCAGCGCCGGCGTAAATTTCTCAGTATGTCAGTGCAACTTATGGGGTTTCCATGTATGCCAAAAACAACTGTGCGTTCCCTTCCAAGTATGCAACAATTTACCGTATTTTCCCTGAATTGAATATTTGACATGATAAATTAATACATGGGTCTCGCGAAGTCGTAAAATACGGTAAATTTGTCCGGATACTTGGAAACCCCATTATAAATTTCCATACGGACGTATACGTACCTGTTGTATATGCCTTGCAATTCCCTCTTGTATTTCCTTATTCAAATTTTGTTGTATTCTGTCGATGAACAGCTTATTTCGTCCACAATGCACAGCACAACCGAGGAGTAAAAGTAGCAACTTGTTTACTTCATTACCACTCAATTCTGAAAAACAATCATAAATAAAGAATAAATATGTTCGTTTGTTTGTCTGTGTTCACGTTATGGTAACGCACCGGAGCAAGTGGAATTCAGACGTGCGCCAGAAGTAGACACTAACTATAAGAGCCAAGTGGAATTTGTTTATAACAAAAAAGTATAAATATAATTAGACAATAATCGGTTAACAGGATAGTTGAACTGTAAAGAATAAATCTTGGGATTGCAAATTCGGTGAACAAGTTTGATAATGAAAATACGGCAGATGAACGTTACAGATATACAAATACAAACACAATGCAATTGACCTGTACTCCTTGTATACATTTAGTCATAGAGGATGAAAGATATATTCAAAACAAACATAAATATATGAGATACCATGAATGTAAATAAATCTCTAAAAGAGTCTATAGCCAGACCACATCTATATGCATGTTTGTTTATGACTCTACTTACCCTAGTTAGGGTTAGGGTCATTAGCCGCGCTAAGTGTCATTTACAAAGGGATCTTAACACAGTTCATCCTCAAACCTCACCCCATAGTCATAGTCCAGAAGAAATTTACGACAGTTCAGCTTACCTTTTGTTTCTTACTTGTGAAGAAAAAGAATTTTATAACGTCTTGAAAAAAAAACACATTTACTTTACTACCTTTGACTGTTATTCGACCAGGTGACTAAACTAAACAAAACGAAAAAATTGCTCATAAAAATGAAGTTAGAAAAACTAGTTCAACAAGAAAGTAAAAAAAGTGGAAATAGTTCACTGTAAGGGTAATTGTATTGAATACCCTTTTTTGCTATATTTACATACAAATACAAAATACCGATGATAATAAATACCAAATAAGGTGTAGTTCTGTATTTTGAAGTTTCGACTAAGCTGTGGAATGCATATAAATCTGAACGTTGAAGCAAAAAAAAAGATTCAACTTCTAACAAACACAAGTGCACATGTCAAAAAGAAAAGACCATTCTCGTAAAAAAAAGATCGAGAATGTTGAAATTAGAAACGTAATGTACCGCGACACATCTTAGCGCGTTTCTTTACGGAAAGAAAACCGTGAAAAATAGAAGAAATTTTTGGAACCAAAAACAGAAAATAAATGGGACGTTACGTGATTAAAATCAGGGAAGGATTTAGTTTTAGACAAAACATTCCAAGGTAAAAGGGGAAAAACTTGAAATGTGAAATCCCTTATCTATTTATATCGGTTTTTGCCGTCGTGGGATCGTAGAAAGTAATGTTGTGTGCTACAGTTCTAGAACTAAAGCTGCAATCTACTTTTACCTCGACCAATGACTTAAGTCAAAAGGTTAAGTTTATCTCAGTTTATGTAAATACCGGCCGTTTTTTGAAACACATCGAGTACACCATTATCACATGCGGCTCATGCAAATGAACATAAATAAAAATAAAAATAAACTAGTTAAATTCGAGCAAATTAGCATAAATACGTAAGAATTCAGTTGTCTACGATGCGTTTCAAAAACCGGCCGGTATTTCGCTTTAAGAAGAACTGGGTCATATCACTTATTCCTCTGCTAACGGTCAAACGGAAATAAAACCTCAACAAGCGCAATTAGACAGAGTGGTGTGTTTTTACGATTCTGTCTTGGTTGAGCCACAAAGAAAGGCATAAAAAATATTTGAGAATGGTCACGAAAAGAAAGCACATATGTTTTGTGTTTCTTCTTTTAAGTGAAGTTAGAAACCTTTCCAAAGAGACATATTCCTTTAGGTTGTCAATCTTTTTGACATTTTTACACATAAATGAATGGCTAACGGTGAAAAACGGCGTTCCGAGACGCATGAGATAAAGCATGTGTTGAGATATATAGGAAAGCGGTGCATGATATGATAACGAGCGGGTCTCAAATTTAGTTAAAGCGAAATACCGGCCAGTTTTTGAAACACATCGAGTACACCTGCATTCTTAAGGACTAATGCAAGTGGGCATAAATTAGAATAAAAAAATCGAGCTAAATTCGAGCAACTTAGCTTAGCAGAAATATGTACGAATTTAGCTGTCAACGATGCGTTTCAAAAACCGACCGGCATTTCGATTTAACAACATTTTAGAAACTGAGGAATAGACAAACGCAGAGGAAGGTTCGACTAACCTTATACTGAAATGTTATTCGGAGAATACTAGCAAGCGTTTATTCAAAACTTGTAGCATTTGCATTATGCTTTGAATTTTTCAAGTTACAATTCCAACGTTATTCAAGAGCTTTCAAATAAGAAAGGTTTATTTATTATTTATTCCCTGAGTTTGTCTAATCTAATGTAATTGATACTTTTCTGGAAAATCCGTCCTGCCGGAGGTCTAAGGGTGGGCGCAGGCTTGCCTGCCTGCCTGCCTGCACGCGATGCCTTGCCATTTAGCACTGCAAGCAAGCCTGGCGCGCGAGCACTCATAATCTAACTAGCCCTCTCAGGCCCAGCAATGCCAAACCTTGGCTCTATCAACACTATATCAACCACGAGGAGGGGGCGAGGTAAACATGAGCACGCGAGAAATGAAGCATTCAGAGATTATAATATTTTGATACGCTGATTAAAAAGAAATTTCAAGAGTGGTTTTAAACAAGTTACCACCAAAAGCTTACTACTGTTGTGGTCATGAGATATTTGACACACTAGCTATTTTGATAGCAATATAATATAGAATACGTGTTTCAATGTTAACATATAAGCAGGGACAGTGCAAAAGGGGTTAATCGGAAAAAATAGGTGTTTTTCTTCTGTTGGGGGTGTTCGAAAAAAATAATCCGGAATTGAATTCTTCTTATTAGTCTTTAAAGTGAGGTGTAATGCCTTGATCCCTGATAATAAAAGTGTCACGCTTTATTTTGAAGGAAATATAATTTTTGCCTGATAACTTAGTTTATGCAAAGGTTACTCAGCAAAGCAAACTACTCGTCGTGTATCGTAATCGTAGCCGCATCGTAAAAAAAAAAGTAAAATAAAGCAAACGAAGATAAATGCAAGTTTTAGCGCACAAATTAAAGCGAAATACCGGCCGGTTTTTGAAACGCATCGCGGACAACTGAAATGCTAATTTGCTCGAATTTAGCTCGATTTTTTTATTCTAATTTATAATCATTTGCATAAGTGCATAAGAATGCTGATTTGATGTGGTTCAAAAACCGGCCGGTATTTCGCTTTAAATAAGTTTGAATTTGAACGGGTTGTCTAGGTCGTTTATGTTTTGGTGAGCTAATGCACTGCAAGACTACTAAAGCACCCAAAAGCCTAGTGGATCGCGAAAACTCATGAAAACTCGAGTAGGCGTATCAGAAAATGAAAATCGTAAAACAATTTCACTGTAGCCAATTAATTAGCAAGATGACGTGGTGACGCCTTCCGGTTAAGATAAGAATAAGAAAAATAAGTGTGACAATCGTTTATTCAAGAATATAACAGCGTCTCGAGCCATTAATAAGAAACATTAATAAAAAAAATATACTGTAGCAGGACAGATACCAAATATGAAAATTGCATTCTTTCAAGTACATGCATTATTCAGTTGTTCTTAGAATCTTATCAGAAAATTCTTAGAATTCCAAATTAATGACACACACTCAAAACATTTCAGATTGCGAGTGCGCAAACCCCGATTAAAAAAAACAAGCCTGATTGTGAAGAAAGCCAACTGGGAAGTATTCAGAATAGTCCAACCTCTAACCTACGATGGTAGGTCGTTTTTGGTACGCTCCATTACAGGATAGGTATAGTTAGTAACGATTCGGCTCAAATCGTATGTGGGCATAAACCCCACACCTACCTATGAGTTATGAGTGGTGGTAAAACGCTATCAATTTGGTCACCGCGCGTTGTGTGCCAAAACTTGGGAAAGTGCGCGCGTAAGTTTGTTTCCAGTTTCCGGATTTCGAACAAAAAGCGCAAACAAAACCTTGAAACGCCTGTTTGTGATGTGACAGGTTAGTCATCGGGAACGGATACCCAACAAACAAAAACTGGAATATCAAAGTGGTAAAATCGTGATAAAGATAAAGGAAGTGGTCAAAGTAACTGACAGTATTTTTCCCGGGCATGACCCTCACAAAGACTGTTAAAGCGAAATAGCGGCCGGTTTTTGAAACACATCGAGTAAACCGGCATTCTTATGCAGCTTATGCAAATGAACATAAATTAGAATAAAAAATCGAGCTAAATTCGAGCAAATTAGCATAAATACGTGACAATTCAGTTTATCCCATTATACCGCACAAATACAGGTCTTCCTCTAAATCTCTCTCTGAATGGGTGCGGTCTAATTTGGCAATCAATTCTTCCCCATAAGCATAAGGGACATGCACGCATACCCATGGTATCCTAATCATAAGGAAGGTCACTGTTAACGCGACGCAGCGCATCGCATGATAGTACATTACCCTAGATATGTATAGCACCTTTACTACTCATACAATCACCTCTTTCCATTCTTGGTTTACCACAGTTCGTCAAATTTTACTAATTTATTGTTTTATTATCACCTTTTGATCAGGGTGTCGCACTGACGAGCACCCCCGCCCTGATCAAAAATCCTCGTCTGCGACAGGGGGTCGAAACGAGGTCCGTGTTTGACACGGTACTTATATTCAATTATACATTCTTCACTTTCACACTAATGTCACTAATTATTTTTTATGAAACTTTTCACTATTATATTTCAAATTTATTTTGCTTTATGGTTTACATTATATCTTTATATTATTGTTTGTTTATTGTTTAAGGTCTAGGATTTTAACTGTTGGAGGATTAATTTCCCCACGTTAGATCTGAGGACTTTTTGTTTTTTCTTCATTTACATTTACCCTTATTACTTTTTCCTACCATTCAGTTGGTGGGCCAAGTCCCTCGGGACTTCACTCTATCTCTCAAGATGGAGTATGCTCATATGAGTATGACTAACCTACCGTTGGTGGGTCCAGTCCTTATGGACTAACTTCTTACATAATTATACATATCTTTCTTTAATAATATAATATTTCTTAATTTCCTACCTTTGTGTGGGTCAAGCCATTGCGGCTTTACTCTGTCCGTTTGGATGGAGAATGTTCTTAGGAACATAACACCTTCCTTTGGAGGGTTATCCCTTTGGGATTTCATCCGTTTTACGGATACAATTTTTGTATTTTATCTAAAAGACTATCTAAAATTTTATTTAAAAGATTATTTTACAAGATATAACTTTATGTTTTACTTTACAATTTTTTTATACCTATACTGATTTTGTTGCTTATTTGTGCTATATAAGTATAACATTTTCGGTTATTTTAAATCTAGTGTTTTTTTTTGTCTAATTTGCATCCATACATAACACTAAATATATATATAGTGTTAGTTACATTACTCTATATATGTCATTCGTCATAATTTCTTGAGCTTATATAATTTTTTTGGGTTTTCGGGCCTCAACCTACTGTTACTACTATAGTAGCAGACAATAGTTCTTCGTCAACATTTGCAATTAACTATTTAGAATGATCATAAGTTTATTATGTCACCATATTCTAGTCTACCTTTAAGATTCAAAATTATTGCCATTACAATTACATTATACATCTTATTTTTATCATTATCTACCTACTATTACATAACAACATCTCAGTATGATGTGATTGTCCAATTCTTTACTTTCAAGGCCTTTCATTTCGGATTATTATGATTGTAGGAGGCTATAATGTCAGACTATGCTATTCACTTTCATTATTTTGGTCTCCTGGTCGCTATAATGGGGGCAGAAATTACATTTCATACTATATTAATCATCTTAAACTGGTCAATTCTCATCTCTGATAGGGACCTAGGCGGTTGAATGGTGTTGTATTGGGAGCTCACCATGGTCCCTGAGGAGCCCTAGCGACAACGTGGTAGAGGCTTTTTAGTCTCGTAACCACCACGGGGTCCTTAGGCTTGGACCGAAGTGCTCCCTGTTACACCTTACCTCTAAAGCCTAGGGCGGCGGAAAGAGGAAAATTGTATGCCCTACGAATACCCCAAATGCAATATTTTCTTTGTAATTCATTAAGTTCAACCAAGCTTTGCCCGAAAACTTACATTACCTCTCTGCAAGGTACTCAAGAGTTTGGCGTCCCTTGTAGAAGTAACAGATGCAAATTATGTCCTAACATTTCATTTGAACACGTTATACGCAGTAGCTCGACGAAATATTTTTCTAGTCTATATGCCACTTCATCTTCTAACTGTTCTAGTAAAGGAGTCATATATTGTATTACATGTGGAAAATGTGGAATACAGTATGTCGGAGAGACAAAACGTTCTGTGAAAGCTCGTTTGGTACAGCATAGAGTTCACTTTAAGAAAAATTCTAAAGATACTATACTGTACCGACACTTTTCTGAATGTCAATCTGGCGTAGATACTAAGGTTTTCACGCTTCATCTACTGGACACACTAGAAGAAAACAAAAATGATGCACTTAGAAAAGATAAAGAACTTTTCTGGATAAAACTTCTGAACAGTGCTTTTCCGTATGGACTGAACGATCAAATTAAAGGATATGGCATTATAAGCGATCGTGCCAAATCAGGTCTAGGTAATTCTAATCTGCCATATTGGTCCTTAAAGGTCACTCGACCATATAAGATTCGTGGTCCAAGAAAAAGACGCGGAATCAATAAAACCCCGGTTAATGAGCTTGATTTATCTGTTCTAACATCATACGACAAACTTTCCATTTATAATTTTTCATTGCGTAAATCAACAAAGAGATTCTTGTTGCGAGAATATTACGAAAATGGCCTGTCACATTTACAAAGAAAAAATATTGAAGCGTTGTGCGGTAAAATGACTATACCCAGTCGAAATTCCAAACCAACCACTAAACCAAGGCAACCTGACTTCACTCTATACATTCCTTTCTATGATGACAAAAAATCGCCCAATTTGCAATATTTCATCAAAAAGCGCATTAAGGAACATTTCCATAATAACAATATCAATGTACAAAAACGCCCATTTATTCGTTTTTATTATAAATACAATGTCCCTAATGGTCCCAAGTTGTTCAATTATAAAGACCATACTACAAATAAAGGAAATTGCTGATCAGTGTCACTGTAACGAGTATTTGCAATTGTGTACTAATAAAGAAAAGATCAGTTTGGACAATACTCTGCATATTATATCTGGTAATTCGGATATCTTTTCAGTTAAATTTCCAAATGCCACGAAAGTGTTCAAAAAAGGTACCAAATACCGTGAAGTATTCACTAGTAATATGCTACAAAGATTACTTGTATGTTTAAAAGAAGATATGCACGTTAAATTAGAAAAATATTGTAACAAGCATAGATTAATTACAAGGTTTCCTTTAAATATGGATGATTTCATGACCTTCGAAAGTAGTCGTTCAGAATCTTCTGTCAACCATGACGAAATTGCAAAAATCAGAAAACAATTCGTAATTACTTGTGTTGACAAGGCTCCTAGTAATTTCTGTTTTACTTGTCCACGATTATATAAAATGTTTTTGGACAAAGAACTAGGAAATATCAATGGCACCACTATTGGTAATGATACGTATTCCCCTTATAATACACGATCCATAGGTACCATTATAAATGATCACAAGGCGTTTTCATCCTTGTTTAAAACTAAAGTAGAGGATGAAGACTTGCTTCTCCCTAATATTTACGCAATTCCAAAATTGCATAAGGAAATCATAAAAATGAGGTTTATTACTGCTGCTAAGCACAGTAGTTTAAAGCAATTATCGATTCTAATTCAAAAAGTACTAAAACATCTAAAATCTCATTTTAAAAACTATTGTAACGCTTCTTGCAATTGGTCATCAAACACATACACTCACTTTTCTATTGACAACTCACTAATTATCACTAATGGATCTGAAATCAACAAGTACGATAAGGTAAAGACCTTTGATTTTGCCAGTCTTTTCACAAATCTCCCACATGCGACTATTATTACTAATATTTTCGAACTGATAGATATTTGCTTTAAAAACTCGGGGCGTGAGTTTCTCAATGTTGGTTATAAAGCTTGCTATTATACGGATAAAGCAACAAATAACACTTATTCTAAACTAGAAATAAAACAGATAATCTCTTATTTGATTAAAAATAGCTTTCTCATATTCAAAAACATTGTTTTTCATCAAATAAAAGGCGTTCCACAAGGTGGAAATGCGTCACCTTTACTTGCAGACCTAACACTTTCAATGCTAGAATTCAAGTACCTTAAAAATTCTGCTAATATGTATTTAAGCCGTAATGCCAAAATTTATCGGTATATGGATGACATTTTAATCATGTATACTCATCACAACATCCCAGTTAAACTACAAGAAATATACCCTAACTGTTTAACTTTGGAACAGGCTAATCAAGCAGATAAAGAAGCAGCATTTCTTGACTTGCACCTTAACAAGCAACAGAACTGGATAATAAACCTATACAATAAAACAGATGACTATTCGTTTGAAGTAAATAGGTTTCCAATATATGATACAAAACTTTGCATTTCAATTAGGCACAATTGCATAATCGGCGAAACTCTACGAATTAGCCGTTGTACATCAACCTTATCCCTTTTTAAATCTAAAATTATTGAATTTTATGATAAACTGATTAAGAACGGCTACCCAAATGATGTTGTTATCAACATGTACATAAAGAGTTTTAATGTTTATCCCATTATACCGCACAAATACAGGTCTTCCTCTAAATCTCTCTCTGAATGGGTGCGGTCTAATTTGGCAATCAATTCTTCCCCATAAGCATAAGGGACATGCACGCATACCCATTGGTATCCTAATCATAAGGAAGGTCACTGTTAACGCGACGCAGCGCATCGCATGATAGTACATTACCCTAGATATGTATAGCACCTTTACTACTCATACAATCACCTCTTTCCATTCTTGGTTTACCACAGTTCGTCAAATTTTACTAATTTATTGTTTTATTATCACCTTTTGATCAGGGTGTCGCACTGACGAGCACCCCCGCCCTGATCAAAAATCCTCGTCTGCGACAGGGGGTCGAAACGAGGTCCGTGTTTGACACGGTACTTATATTCAATTATACATTCTTCACTTTCACACTAATGTCACTAATTATTTTTTATGAAACTTTTCACTATTATATTTCAAATTTATTTTGCTTTATGGTTTACAATATATCTTTATATTATTGTTTGTTTATTGTCCACTATGCGTTTCAAAAACCGGGCAGTATTTCGCTTTAACACCATTTTGTCGCACAAAAAATGTCTCGATAAGGATTATAAATGCAACTAGAAAAATACCTCGCCTCAGTGAAGATACTTGCGCCTAACTTAGCTATCAAGATGATTATACAATAGTCATATACTACAACAATGGTAAAAGATTATGCGCCGCCAGCTTATATGGCTGTCGAGAAAACTCGGCTACTCAAAGCATAAAATACTCAGCTTGGAAGCGAAACTTAGCTTATTGTTAAAGACCCGCCGTAAACTATAGGGTATCACGTGGGCCTCAAGCTTGCGGAAGTCTTAACACAACAATAAAAAGGTTTATGTTTCTCGTCGGGCGCGCCGAAAGGTTTCAATTGCAAAAATTGGGCTCCTGGGCGCGCACGCGAATCACGACCCGATCGGATGCGGGCCCGCGCGCCACTGATTCCCTAACAAAATCACAAGCACAAACAATGAATAAAAGTGCGGAGGCGCATGCGTTCGCGCACTTGCGCCGCATCCGGGAACGAGGGGGAATGTTGCGAGTTTCTGCAAAGGAAGGTTAAACTACGGAATTTTAGCAAAACTATAGAACACTACAGAACGTAGGGTGGATTGGTGGAGACCAACACGTTGATTCACTGAAGTTTTAGATACACGCTATCAACCTTTAGGACTTAAGGTACTTTAGGTTTGAGAAATACAAAGTTATTTTTCAGCTATTTTCCAGTTGAACAGATCAACAGATGTGAAGTGATCATTTTGAACTAGTGGCTTCCAGGCACCGTTTATCATGTATAATATGCAACAAGTACACAACGTGGGTGGTCCAAAAACTATGATGCAAATAAGTACACAACGTGGGTGGTCCAAAAACTATGATGCAAATAAGTACACAACGTGGGTGGTCCAAAAACTATGATGCAAATAAGTACACAAGGTGGATGGTTCAAAAACTACTACTGTGGCTCATGACGATTTTCACAATAGTATGATTCGTACGTATTCGATTTATGAAAAGGAAATGAAAGAATACACAAAAATAAGCGTAAAACGACAGATACAATTCCTAACATACAATATATGTTTGCGGTTTGCCAAACAAGGCTTTTGTACATTTTTCTTTGTACGAGAAAACGAGAAAATACGCAATGAAAGGTGTACCCAAAATATAATTCTTCTTATTAGTTTTTTTTCTATCGTAGGGAACATACAATTTTTGCGTTTTCGGATGAAAAGAACGACGTGTTCAAATTATTTTGACATCGAAACACAGACAGTCGGACTTATAGACTATGATAAAATGTTACCATCATAATGATTGGATGAAAAAATACCCATTTGCCGGATACCGAGGTTCATTAATCGTACAGTACACCCTAGAACAACATACCACACACGTAGATTTTTGGACCACCCACGATGTTTATAATTCCTTAGATTACTTCTGTTCAACGTTGTAGGAACACTTCCTGCCTATACAGTACTAAGCAGAGTGAAACAACAACATTCGTAGCAACCGGTTTGTTCGTGCTGGGATCCCGGGGCAGATTCCCTGTCATGAAATAGCGAACGCGGCAAATTGTGTGACGGCACTCTGGGAACGGCAAATTAATCGGGTTTCCGGGGTTGAAAGGTGACGAAGAAACAAAAACTGGCCCGTGTTTGTATAACGAGAAGATTACGACTTAGAAGGACTGCTTTACGGCTTTTACTAAGGCGAATTGCAAATAAAATTGGAATTGTAGTGGGCTACCATTGTCAGTACTGGATCGAAACTTGGCCGTCGAAAGGTATGTTTAAAAATGTGCATTTAAAGCGAAATACCGGCCGGTTTCTGAAACGTATCGTGAACAGCTGCATTTTTATGCATTTATGCGAAGTGGGGTAGAATTGCGGTCTAGTTTTTATGCTAAATTATACTAATTTGCATATGTTGCAAAAAAAAATGAAGTTGTCCACGATGAGTTCAAAAACCGGCCGGTATTTTGCTTTAAAAAAGAGAGCTTTTGAAGTGCAATAATATCTGTTCCGGTCTCATACGAAAAGGGTTGATAGTTATCGAGCACAGTTATCGAGCATTTATCATAACTTTGTACATCAAAGCAATTTGGAAAACAAGATGCATTTAGAAAAAAATCGACTAACTAAGCTAAAAGTTGACATAGAGCTATTGTCTAGACATATGGTGAATATATAGTTCAATGCACTTACTTAAACCTAATCCCTAGTTTTATAGAATTTCACGCCTTCAGCTTCACAAGAACTACTGTAATCATAAAAAATTGCAACATCAGGCCTTGATCATAATGTACATTCGAAAACAAACAGAATAATCAAAAAAAAGACCATCGGAAAGTGAAAGTCTCGCCAGTTAGTGGGGGAGGGATGGGCGTGAAAACCCTCCCCGGGGGCGTTACTAATGAAAACGGTGGGAGGGTGACGGGACTAAGCCCGGCGGGGAAAGCCTGCCTGCAATTCTGGTTTTATTGTTTCTCGTCGCTTTAGATACAAACGAACCACAAACACATACTAAAAATAAGTGACGCCAATCTAGAAAATCAATGTGAACGAAAGCTAATTTGTGGATGACTACTGACTACGGTAGATCGTGGGTGGTCTGGAAGAATGAGTTCTGGGTGGTCTCTAGTCTTCTGGGTGGTCTCAACAATTTTTATTTGGTTCCATTTTTTCTCTCAAAAAGAAAACGGTTTATCAATATTTCAAACAACTTAGATAATTGGTCGACCTGGCGAATATTGTCACGTTTTATGTGTTACTAAATATAAACCCGTATCAGAAGCACCGGTATACTTTTATAAAAAAAATTTCTCAAACTGATTCTCCGGTCTTTGGCGTAGTTTATGTTATGTTTACAATGCCCTTTGGAGGAATTCAACGTAATTTAAGCTCTTTCTTGGCTAATTGGCTTAATCAAACAAGCAGTCAGATGAAACAAAAACTAGCTAGGAAACAGTTGAAAACACATAACAACAAGAAACAAAGAAGATTCTTGTTATTGTGTTTTTATTATCAATTAGTGCAATTTATTATGGTAAGAGAACACAGGCAACTCTTGAGTGTCGAGAGTGTGACCGTAAGTCAAGAGAAGGTTAGTGCTAGGGCATACGGCAAGCGGCGCGCAAAGTTACTTGGTAGCTGTGGTAACTTATTAGCGGTGCGCGGAAAGTGCGCCAAATGTAAGCGGCGAGCAAGTTGCGCGCAGCAAACAATGGACTTATACAAATGGTTGTATGATATGCGAATATCAGCACAGCAGATACTCTATCAACGACAGTAAACATCATGCTTCTTTATCGCTATCGTATGCAAATTACTTTCGCTTGGTTTTCTACCTCCTCCCTCCTTACACTAATCGGTTCTATTCACTCTCGGGGCTCGAAGTGTGACAAGAATAATAATATAGGGAATCATAATAAAAGAAAGTGACTAACTGCACCGCGGATGCACAAGTAGAACGAGCGGGCGCAAAAAGCGCAAAGGAAATGCAAAGGAGCGGTGAGGCTTTTGTGGAATGCGATTATGAGATACCATGAAAGGAAACGCGCTGCGGTAGTGAAAATATAGTAACTGAACTGACTACTAACTGAACTGACTACTCGACTACTACAGAAGTGGGAGGGAGTTCCTTTTCACAAGCACCGAGAGCTACGGAAAAGCTTCCGAAAGCCATAGGCCATAACTACATAAAACTAAACGTCCACACACAGACTCCGGGATCCTTGATTTGGAAACTTTTTGTACTGATTGTGATTTTTATGGGGTGAACAATACATACCAAAGATAAGGTACGGGAGGATTTGAATAATTGACCTCATATATTTAAACTATTCGCTCTGTAAACTACCGGGCGACTTACATGGAAATATGATTGGTTTAGCATGGGCATACTTATATACAAAGTTTCAAACGTATCATAAGAAATTCACATAATAGGCAACAATTGCATATGCATACTTCGATATTTAGCTGCGACACTCTTTTTATAGCCAAACACGAACATTTTCATTTCCGTAACGCACATCGGTATGCAAATTACGCTACAGTTACTCTTTTATATAATAAGATAAATATTCAAATATTCAAATGAGCATAATGTAATATGGAATTGCGATCGTAAATAGGCAAAGTTGTGCAAGAAAATATGACTTGCAAGGTGAAGAATACAGTATGTATATCGTAATTTATGTAAATTTTTCATTGCAATACATGGTGACAGTCGGGGAAAGTCTCAGGATATCAGGCTCCAAAGGAAGACTTCTTCACTGTGAAAGAGAGAGAGAGAGAGAGAGAGAGAGAGAGAGTTTCAATGGTAGTGAGAGAATGAGCCTAATTGCCTCTGACATAAAGGCCACTTCGGCGTCCTCAGCACTGTTATGCAAATTTCAATCGCCCAGGCAAGAAAGGCACTAAACTGTGGGAAATTTCCAGGATATGGTACGGATTTGAGCATATGAGTGAAAATAATTGAGGGTATTTTTTATATGAAGCGGTACTTGAAGAAGAAAAAAAATCTGTTTCTTTATCGCAAAAGTTTGGAAATATAGGATTTTCATGAAACATGATAGTCATATTCATATAGTTGCTAGGAATTTTATAAAGCCGAAGAACCGTGAAAAATACAGTTTAGTATCAATATAGTTTGCAAAGGACGGACGTTATAAGACGGTACTTCGAAAGAGAAAAATCACAATATAATTTTTTTGCCAACGCGTGCGTATGGGAAAATTTCAAAATCAATCGGACTTTGGAATATCGGGAAATGGAACGATTTTTTACATTAAGTAAGTACTCATATTTACATTTTCCCCCCATAATTATTAACAAAAAAATTTATTTAGGCAATAAGGTAAAAAGAAGGAATGATGGCGTAAATGCGTAAATGCGTAAAGCCCAAACCGGTCGAATAAAACCCTTTGATTCGTGTGTTTTTGAATCTTATATTGGGAGTCGGAAGAAGCTCTGATTATATCATCCATCTGTTGAAAAAGAAGGAAAACAGCTCTTTGGTCAGCCTAGAACGTTAGAATATGCATCTCGCCTCGAGCTATCCACATACATACAAGATGTCGTGGGTTGGTGGTTTGGTGTCTACCCATCGCCGTATGTTACCTGAGAAATAACAAACAATGCTTGTGAGAGACCTTTGCACAGCCCTGAATTCTTAAGATGGAGAATTCTTGAAATTTTTAGAAATTGAATAGAAGCGTATCGTTTGACTTCGTTTTTCTACTACTCAAGGCTAAAATAAAATATGGCAACTGACGCGGTGCATATGTGAGAAGAGATAAAATAAAAAATACGGTTTCAGTGTATGGGTTTACGATGATTATTTGAACTTAATAATTAGGCCCTGAAGCTTAGGTTAGGTTTCTGATAATTAATGGGTTTATGTTTATGCAAATGTGACTGCTCAAAAAGCCGAACGCACGCGTGTGTGACGGTGTGACCTCGAACGTGAATGGTAAACACTGCTATGCTGGGCAACACGGTACCGTTCAGCTAACACCAGGGGTTTGGCGGTATTCCTATTCCTAACGCTAATTAATTTTTTTGGGTGTACGGTATTTAGGAATGCTACAGGTTTCGAAAATAGCTGCAAAGTGAAACAAAATGCAAAAAAAAAAATATTCAAAAAATATCATGGACAACGTTGAATTTGGTGGATTCTAAGATAAACAACAAATAATCTTGATCAAACATTTCGTATATTTCTCCGAGGAAGAAACGCTTGAATGTGTCAAAGAAAGGCTGAAAGGCTGAAAGGAAACAAGAAAATGAATGCGTTTATATTCCCAGTGAAACATCTTATTCTGTAGCACACATTCTGCTGGAGCAAAAGCATGAAAACCATAAGGAAGCATCTTATTCTTATTTTGTACGAATCTTTTATGGAGTTTCCAAGTATCGTGAAAATTTACAGTATTTTGGAACTACACAAGAATATTTTTTTAATTTTTCTTATTATATATGCAAGTTTCGTGCAGAAATATGGTAGTATTAACAGAATCAGGCAGAATTTTTGGGATACTTGGAAACCCCCACCTGAAAACTTGGAAACCGGCCGGTTTTTGAAACGTATCGTGAACAGCTGCATTTTTGCTAAGTGTGGTCGAATTGGGGTCTAGTTTTTATGTTAATTTATACTAATTTGCATATGTTGCATAGAATGAAGATGTCCACGATGCGTTTCAAAAACCGGCCGGTATTTCGCTTTAAGGATCCTGAAACCTGAGAACCGAGCATGAAATACAAACAAAGTTTATGAATACAAAATTAGTATCTTGTTTGACTATATACAACTATTTTGCATATTTCATGTTCTCCTATGGAGAGCTCGGTTTGATAGTAAAATCCTCAATTCCCTATCACTTTACGTAATGAAATGCGCTCGCCGAGTGGGAGCGGTTCCAGATTATCGGGTTTATATTCGTTTTCAATGGAATTGGTGTAGTCGGGAAACCCTGACTACATTGTGAAGTCTACCATGACTGATCGACCATTTTATACTACTGACTAGTAACTGCTAAACCTAAACTTGCGTAATATTCAGTGAAACTTTGGGATTCAAGCATACTAATTCAAGAAAACCTCCTCAAAAATAATTAAAGGAAAATGGTACTATAATTGGTACGAACATAGACCATATCCATGACTTGTCCTTAAAAATGAAATCGTTGTCCTCTTTTTAGTGGAACACGGATGGCGACACGAGATAAAGTTGTTATGAGAGATATGGTACCGATATTGGTGTTCATTGGTATTGTTGCACCAAAATGGTGGACAGGTGTGTCATAAAGCGATCTCGAAAGATAAACATGTACTCCGGACAATAAACAATAAAATTAGCGTACTCGATGAAAGGGTTGCAGTACAGCCGTACCATCATGAAGAACATTCAAATGATCCAATTATTACTGTACAGCGTTCGCTATTTAGATTAATAATCCTATACGAATAACTTTGGACCTTTGATTCAAATATTGTAGCAAAAAGAGTTAGGACCTAGCATTAGATCTAAGAGAAAGTTTCATAGCAGAGCTTACACTCGTGGTAAGGAATACTTGAAGGCTGAACGTGTTAGAGGGAAAATAATGATTGTAGTGATTAGTGATTGCATAAAATTTAACTTTACATTTGAGCCCGCCACTCTGATGACTGGATATTATTAGTCTTCATAGATGAAATAAACAGCAAGATAAGGAAGGACGCGCAATGGTACAGAAAGGTGCGACCTTGTGCTTACGGGTACCACTCTTTCCGTGATGGTACAAGAAATGATGCGCTCTATGCAAATTTCTTTCTTTCATTCTCTCTTTTTCTCTCTCTTTCTCTCTCTCTCTTTCTCTCTCTCTCTCTCTTTCTCCCTCTCTCTCTTTCTCTTACTGGATCTTATCATTCAATCAGACATGGAACCACTGATGAGTAAACAAAAAGCAATTTGGTAGACCTTGGAAATTAATGGGATTATTGGAATTTGATGGTGGTAAGCTGAACAATGGTACCATGACAAAGAAGTGGTACCCTACTATATATATTAAAATGGTTGTTCAGTGTTGGTACCTTATTGATAAGCTACCATTTTTGCCATTTATATATATTCGCTAATGCAAACACAACCTGAGTTTTGAAGGTTTACTCGAATAAATAAACAAAGGAAAAATATGTGTTATAGTGATTGGTGCAGCGTTTTACTTTTGCTACTAGTTTGGATGAAAAGCAGACATTTCGGAACTAAATACATGGTTTGCTTGCGGAACCGAGAATAAACACTTCGGAAGGTTCTTCCGTTAGGATATGTAAAAAATACTACTGGTTTACAAAGTATATTATAATAATACTTATAAACCACGTATAAACTTATGCGTTCGATCAATAATTGGTGCGCAGGTGGGTGGTATTTACTAGAGATTGAGATAGATATAGTGGTAGGGAGGATTAGTAGACGTCCCGTACCCGTACGTAAGTAGTTACGCAATCCGTTACCTCCATTACACCTGGGGGTAAGTTAGTTAAGTAGCTAAGAAGTAAGGCAACCAATTAGAATATTGGTAAACAAATTTTTCGGTCGATAAATCTTAGTGAGATGTTAACGACTACATGGAAATTGGCATTTGTATTTTTTGAGAATAATATCTAGCTGTCTGGGCGAGGTCATCTTGAGGCTCAGCATGTCCGAAAAGTTGCAACTCTCTGTGGAAATTTCAAAGTTTGACTAAAAACTAATATACCGAGCAACAGAGGTGTATAACACAGGTCTCGGCTTCACAAAGCCTTGTACTCATATTCTATTGGTGATCATTACAAAGCGGTATATTAATATGCAGAAGCATATGTCAAAAGGGAGAAGCGGATATTATAGCTGGGGTACATTGAATTTAACATAGCAATGTGCGTATTATTACAACATGAGAAGAGTGCCAAAGGGTGGAAACGGTAGAGAGAGGGAGAGATTAAGAGAAAGATAGAGAGAGAGGGAGAGAGAGAGATTTGGTACATCCGAAAGATCTGATACGGGTAGACAACAACTGTGGTCAGATTTACGCGAAAGGGACGATCATAAAATTGAAGAAAACATAATGGTCATTTTCATAAAATCACGGGGAACACTTAGGGTTTTATGATTTATGCATAGTAAGCACGGTAAGTTTGATGCAGATTTCGTGTTTTAGAAGCTACATGCTGAGGTAAAAACTCTTATATACATATCATATGCTGAAATAAATGTTAATTCTTACTTATAGTTAATACAAACCTATACTAGCGTAAAAAGTAGTCATCCGAGGTAAATAGTACTACTAGCCAAAGAGTCAAATATAGACCTGACCGCCCCTTTTACCGACACAAAAAGGTACAATAGAACTGGACAGTCAAAGGGACGCCCACCTATAATTTGCCTACGATTTCCGAAAAGAGGGTGTATGCTAATTTAATAACGGATGAGTTATTTTCAACTTCAAAGGGTCAGGCTCATTGGGCAATACACATAACGTGCTTAAAAAACTCACAATATAAAGAAATAAACAAATAGTTAGCTAAATATGTGTGGAATCCAAAACTAGAACCTAGTTCATTCAGAAATAGAGCTCTGAAATTTCAATGCGAAATCCTTTTGCGACGTTTTCCGGATGCGGAAAGCTAGAGAAAGCCGGTCTTTCCGCATACGCGTCAATTCAAATTTCGGCCGCCGGGAGGGCAAACTTGGAAAACAATGCTGTGCCCGCGAGACATTTGAATGAAAAGACTGCGCGCGGCGTAGATGACGAGCGCTTTGATATTTGGTAGAGAGCGCCCGTCTCATTGCATTTATTACGCAAATAAAAAGGCAAAGAAAGGAGCTTAAGGCTTAAGGGAACACGCTTTTTGGGTTATAAAATAATTTAGAACAAGCGGTAGTTAAACAAGAACAGTGTTTATTAGCAACACTTTAAAAAAACTTTTAAAAAATTTATGAAGTTCAACTATGAATGAAATACAGGTATAAACATTAAAAAAAAATAAGAGTGGGAAGTGAAAATGTAAAAAGTAATCAAAAAGTATAAACATCAAAACATAACCAGCAAAACAAATAATAAATAAATTTAAGAAAATAACTAACCGGCGGTTGGATTTCGTACTATGCATGGAATATCTGGCAACGACATCACAATCAGCTGGTTTAATTGAGCCTAAATTCAGATATTTAATTTAGTTTCAATAATAGAAAAGTCGCGCAAAAAAGGGTCTGTCAATACCGAGCCTAGGCCTAGGGTGCGCGCGTAGTGCGCCAACCAAAAGATGTGAAATTCCGATTGGCGCACGTGCCGGGTTCACCGTTCATGGGATTTATTACAAAAAGAGCGCCGCACGAGCGCCATATTTTCGCCGCGCACCCCTTTCTTCCTATGACGTGCAGCGGCTTATGAATTTTCATCAGTAACTGGAAACTTACTCGATAAAACCTTCGGATGCCATTTAACAGAAAGAGAAGTTGACGTTGTTTTGAAGAAGTCGAACACAATTCTTCAGAAGATTTCACCAAGACAACGTCGATTGTTTGAGGGTCACTGAAATTTGGAGAGTTTATTTAAAGCGAAAGTAATTGTGCTTTGGCTGGGGATATGTCTCTATCTCCATCACTCTCTCTCTCTCTCTCTCTCTCTCGAGTCCAGTGCTTAATTTTTGATCCATATATTTGTTTTTACTCTGATTCCAGTAAACTGCCTTCAAAGCTCGTTGTTCATCTCAATCGTATCACATTTTACAGGACAGAAGTCGCTGACATGCATTTTACATGCATGTCAACTGCCTACCGTAACCCATGCGAATCGCACGTTTGACGTGGTCCTGCAGCGAAAGTGTATCAGATCCATACTATTTGAAATAGATCCGTACTATTTTTGAAATAGATGCATAGTAGATTCATAATCGCTGCGGGACCTTGTCATTTACGTTGATTCGAACATGGACAACGGTTTGTCATTTTCGCAAGTGCGAATCGCCTACATGGAAACCCCATAATAACGCATAGCTTTCAAAGTGCCAACTTTCAGTAAAGTTTCATTTTGAATCCGTACTTTCACTTGGTCTTGAAACATGCTGTTTTTAACATGTAAGGGGAAAGATGGTATTTTCAATGAGATATTCCCTCGTCCAAGTCACATACATGTTATGCAGACTCGGATTTTACGGGACTATAACGGTTTGTGATTAATTCAAGTTTTCTGGTTTGGAACAATAAGAAAGTGCCACGATGCGATTAGCATATTGCGCAACGGCATATTCTCCGTGATTGTAGACCACAAAGCAAAAGCTTCAATAATAATTAATTCCAGCCTATTTTACATACCATATATGAAACATTACCATATATGAAACATTGAACTCATTATACACTACACACCGAAACGTAAGTGTTAAATTTACCGATAAATTTTAAAGGCAAATATGTCCCTCAATACATCTACAGCCTACAGCATATCTATGTGCATTTGAATTTCTGTTGGCCGAGGTTAAGACCTTCAAACAAACAAAATTTGCATAAACTACAACCAGATCATACTAATGGGTCATATTGCCAAGGAGGCAGCTGCAAAAAGATCTCATGATGTAAGGGCACGAATACCATACCCTAAATCAAAGCAAATATTTAATCAACATCATCTGGTGCCTTACTCATATTCATAAACTAAATGTTTTAATTATGGTATTCAATTTTTTAAGTTGAAGAAAGTCATTAGCCTGTAATTCCTAGTCGCTGGTTCGATTCCAGCTAAAACAGTGCAGCAATTCGCGGTCCATATTCAAAATTAAATGAACAACGCCTAATTAAATGACTTTTCTTGTTCTCCCTTTGCTTTTATAAAGCTACAGCCAGCACACAGCCAGAAAAAAAAAACATTTCCCCATGGCTTAATCAGTATTAGAATTAGGTCCCCTGAAGCCGAAGATCCTCTATGTATGATTAGCTCCCGCTGCGCCTCAACAGGTGATACAGTATGCGTAACATCCTAATTCCATCTGCCTTTCTCTTAACTTTACGACCCTGTGCCGCTAATTTGCATATATTGCTAGGGGAGTGCCAGGGCGGTGGCTCCATCTCTCGTATCATTAGGAAGAAAGAGAGAGAGAGGAGAGAGAGAGAGAGAGAGAGAGAAGAACATTACGGTAAGGAATGGGGACAAATTTGCATACAAAGATATTTCCCTCTACAAAAGCAATGGAAAATACCAAAACCCGAGACGGAAATTATGGGAAAAGTTTTCCCTTGACTCTCATATCGTTTTTCATGTGACAACTTGGAGAGATGAGAACAAGAGGTATAGAGAGAGAGGGAGAGAGAGAGAGAGGTAATTGCAAAATTTGCATAAAGGTCATTTCATGCAACGGACATGGCAGTTAAATCAATCAATCACTGGAACTTATACAATAAGGAATTTGCCACGTTAGAAAAACACGATTGTAATGGTATTGAATAGCAAAGTAATGCTCGAGAACTTGACAAGCAGACAAGACAAGGGCGATTCTAAATTGCAGTTATTTGGTCAAATTCAACTGGAAACAGAGGCCATATTCACCACTCAATTCCACATGGGGAATTCCCTGCGTGTCTCACTTTAGAATGTTATTTTCTGTCCCCAGGGAATATATTTCCCCCGAGGGAATCGGGGTGGTGAATATGGCCACTGAAGTAGGAGGCTAGCTAGATTCATAGCAACATATTCCTGAAGGTATCCAGTAAATAATCTATGTGTTATACACCTGATGTAGCAATTAATAATACTAGACCGTGAGCATATAACTAACCCGAAACATGGCGGTTTTAGCTCGGATTCGAATAAATCCGAGGGTAAATTGAAACCAAATATCACCGGAAACTATACGTTTTGTGAAAAACACGAATGAAAACTCACATATGTCGAAATAGAAGGCTTAGCACGAGTCCGTCACATATTTCCGAAAATTTGACTTCCAAATTAGTACTTGATGGCGGACGCCATTCTGTTTCTTTTACGACAGCCGAGGAGGAACTTATGCAGTCTCTGAAAGGTAGTTCATTGAAATTGATATAAAAAAAGATGGCAGCGTAACTAAGTACTAACACATATAACCTTGATGTGGCAGAGGTAGAGCTTACTAACCCTGGGTTAATCATTGAAAGCGTATTGAAAGAACTTCAGAGGCCATATTCACCACGCCGATTCCCTCGGGGAAATGTTCCCTGGGGACAGAAAATATCATTCTAACGTGAGACACGCAGAGATAATTACGGGGAGTTCCCCATGGTGAATTGAGTGGTGAATATGGCCTTACAATATTATGTTAGATTACCTCAGCCAGACGCCAAGCGGTCGCTCCCAAAATTCGTCCTCGTTCATTGCAATTGGGACATTACAATTAGGCTGGAAGATATTAATTTTTATAATTTTTATTATGACTTTTTTATTCCTCAAATATACGGTCGCCACAAACAGGACGCAAACGGTTCAAAGGAAGTTAAATAGAAGCACAATTGATAAGTTACAAGTTAACAAGAAACACCTGTTTTGGAAACTGAAGAAAGCATTACAAAGCGCGAGTATCTTAGAATTTTTTAGAATACTCAGCTCCGTTTTAAATATGGAATTCCACAAATAAGGGCAAATTCTTGGCTGTTCAATAAGAATGATATGTCGGATAAAATCACAATAAAACTTTGAAAACTCGCACGAAAACTGTCAAATACCGCGTTTAGGGTACGGCGAAATCGCTTCCCATATGGGGAAAAACAACATAAAGACGACTGAACGGTGATCTGGGGCAAATTGCGAAAACCCGAAAAAAGGTATAAAAAGGCATAAAAAGATGGTGAGAACAAGGTAACGACAAGTAAGTGATTGGATTTAAAGCGAAATGCCGGCCGGTTTTTGAAATGCATCGAGTACACTAGCATTCTTATGCAACTCATGCAAATGAACATAAATTAGAATAAAAAATCGAGCCAAATTCGAGCAAATTAACCTAAATAGGTAAGAATTCAGTTGTCCACGATGCGTTTCAAAAACCGGCCGGTATTCCAAGGCAGGCTCGCCTGTTGAATTACACCTGGGAAAGAATAGGGGATGGGTTACAATTTACATATATTTTCATCATATTTTGCTACACCAACTTTTCCAGAAATAGCAGTCAGATGATGGGTGCATATACATACTTATGTATAGGTGTTTTCCGTACGGTATGCAAATTTGGTGTGCACTAAACGTGCGCTAGGAATAACATACATAGCGTGACCTTCCTTGGAAAAAAGAATCCTTGTGACTGAAATTCCAAAAACTTGAGCAAAATTTTTGTTTGAACAATCCACGACGTAACTAGAAATTTCACATTATTTTTGAAATATTGTTGGTTATCAAATATTGGAATTGATATTTTTCCTCGTTTTATGCATATTCATATTATAGTTGTAAATGCGTCATTTAACATTTTCGTTCTGTAACATTAACATTATGAATGGATTTTTCTGAAGAAATATTTCGAAGATTAAATGAAATTGGTCATAACCTTTTGAGCACTTGTCACAAGGACAAACGAATTTTCGTAGATAAGAAAAAATCTTGGTAATTTACGTTTACGGTAGCTTTACTTTACCACACAAAGGCTCAATTTTAACAGGAATTTTACGCTTGGAAACTAGATTACAGGATTGGTTCTTTTTATAGTGCACTTATATTGGCAAAACTTGCGCGATACATTTTTTTGTTTCGTAAAAAATGTTAATGTTAGTGTCTTCAGCGAGGACTGAGGAAATATTGCGTGTGCGAGTTTGACGCTAACCTTCTTGGGTGTGCCATTTTAGTACCAACCAATCATAACACCGACGCTAACTGCCCTATCGCACGCATGTTTTTATAAATGACGATCATAATACTAAACTAGGTGGTAGAACGCGAAAAGTAATACCACTAACGTAATATAAATTACCGTAATCAATCAAATGGGTAGGAATATGCATTCGCTAATAAAATATATATTTGAAACTGGGAAAATATATGAACAATAATTTATTTTGGTATCTAAATTCAAAATGCCAAATAACGGTAGGAAGATTTTTGCATCTTTTGTGAGCGTTTTTGCACAGGTACAACACACTATGATCACTTTTTTAACGGACACAAACCGTGGGAAATGACCTCACGAAAGTGTTGTTATTCACACCAAAAGAGGATGTTATCTAGTGAGTTACTGGGAGAAAATAGAAAGTTAACGACATTTACCCACGGAAGGTGGATACTCAGATATTCTAATTCGACTAGATTTCGGTGACAGACTCGCGACAAAGGTAAAATTAATAAAATCAACGTCATAATTATACCAAGTTCAATGGCAATGACACACTAACTAAGGTCATAGATTCTCAAAAATTGTTTATAATCATATGTAAAACATGCCTTTCTCATGACAACCTATCGTAGGAAAATAATATAGGAAATATAATGCCGCGGCGCTAAGAATAAGAATACATACAAACAAAAGCGAGAGCGTAGATCTTCTACAGAGAATAGGTCTATTTGGCAATGTCAACATGGGATAGCATGCAATAAGCAGGCCATTGTTCTAGGGCATTGGAACCTGGACCTCTTGAACATTTAAATCTAGTATGCCGGATATTTGCCGATGTGTGGATTTCCAAAAACCAATCACAGGAGGGAGTGAAAATATAAATGTTGCTTTAAAGAGGTAATGCGCGTGTGGCACCAATTAGCATACACATGACATGGACACTTACATAGTAGGCCAATATGTATTCCAAACAGGCCATATCTATTTATAAATAAAGCGTAATTATGAATGGACCAAATCAAACAATAAATTCGAAAATCAAGAGTAATAGTTTTAGGTATGCAACCAATTATCCAAAAACAAGGCGCTTCTGTCTGTGTTTCGATGATTGGGAGCGCTAACGGGATTCCGCTTGCGCGGACACATTTCCGCGCGCGTGCGAGAAGGCGCGGAAAAAAGTCGCGAGTAGAGTGTTGTTTGGAGAAGTGCGGCAAACATAGGGAAAGAGTGGTTTAAAGGGGGAGAGCACGCGGAGAGGACATTATTGCCGCGTGCGCATACGCGTGCCCTTCTAGTGAAAATGACACGAACTTCTCTTTGAAAAGCATGAAAGTGAACGGCAAAACCGGTGAGAAAACAGTCGTAAAGAGGAGAGAGAGAGAGAGAGAGAAGAGAGAGAGAGAGAGAGAGAGAGAGATGGAGAAGACAGAAAGAGAAAAACAGTAGTGAGCTTAGTGAATGTGACAGGTGTCCGTGGAACGTGCGTGTCGTCGTATTGTCTTCTTGAATAAATTACGCAGACGTCGTTGTTAATGACTGAATCAGAAAAGAAACTGGAATTCAATGAGATGATTCTGCACGGACAAAAGTACAAGAAGAATACACGAAACAACATGTCACTGGAGTATGACAGTGATAAGCGGTATATGTGACATACGAGGGACAGTAACCTTCTACATGAATCTCCAAAGGTTCTACATAAGCATCGAAGAACCTAGGGTTTAGATTTTCGGAATTACGTAGTATTGCCTCAGAAAACTAAATTAAGTAGATAGCAAGACTGTGCGTTGGCGGTTTTCAATTCAATTCCAGTCATTAGCACATAATGTATGTATTCAAACAAAGCAATGGACAGTAAAGCATACAATGACAGCTATAAGGAATTCCTAGGAAGAAACTGTTATTACGCTTGCACAATCAGTCTAACAAGATCACCGTGCCTACGCAAATGTGTAGTTCAATTTTGTTTTGCCTAAAAACTATTACTCACAGTTGATAAGAACTTTCTTTGTCCTGCTCTTGCATATTAATTTGAACGCCTTATCGGGAGCTATCGGTAAGGCTTGCACGCAAAAAAGTGTCGGGAAATTCAAATTTTCAAGCTCATGGGCAATTTCCGTGGAAAAATCTGTTAAAAATATAAATTGAATGTAACTATATAAACCGGTCTGAAATTGTAAGTTTTACAAAGGTATGGGTTATTGTATAGATATTAACTGGAGAACAAGCAAAGAACATACACGTACAAGGAGTTAACTCAGCATGAAAATAGCAACTATTTACAAAGGTTGTAAAATTTCTTTGCAATTGTAAAAACTTAAGTGTTATCTGCATGGTCACTTACTGGTAAGCTACGCCCATGCCTAGACCGAAAATTCATCACAGTGTAGAACCTTCATTACAACTAGTGACCGCTACCCGAGGCTAGTAATTGCTATGGCTTGTTACCTCTAGACCTAGTCTCTGCTTGCTAGTGAGTGAAATGAGTGCAGTAGTACAGAAAACTTGACCCGAATTCACACCAAAATGACTAGGAAACTTCAAGTGGTAGGTTTTTTTTTACATGTTATAATGCTAGTAGAACTGCACTCGAAAGGCAACAGAGTTTGATATTTGGGTTGATTTGGGATCTGTGAAGAGGGGCACATGATATAAGCGAATTGTGGATATTTTTTAAAGCGAAATACCGGCCGGTTTTTGAAGCACATCGAAGAGAACAACTTTCTTATGCAGCTTATGAAATGAACATAAGTTAGAATAAAAAATGGAGCTAAATTCGGGTAACTTAGCATAAATACGTAACGTAAGAGCTTTTAGTTGTCCACGATGTGTTTCAAAAACCGGCCGGAATTTCGCTTTAATACAGTAGCGATTACTTCAGAACCAATGCATACGCGACGGCAAATGCTTGAAAGTTAAGTAACTCTTTTCTAGAAAGGATTCATTGATGAAAGCCTGCACTTACTCTGGATATACACCAATGGTATTTGAAAAAAAAAATAGAGAAAACGAGGTGTATAATAAAGTAAAAAATTGGTTGGGTCTAATAGTAAGTTAGGAGGGGGGGGGAGACGACTTTTCAAGATTTCACAAAATAAGGACGGACAATCTTCCAAACCAAACTCAACGAGTATATGTCCAATTACAGACTTCGTCCCCGAACAATGAGGAAAAATGGGGTACGCGACCGTAAATTGGTAGCCACCCTGAAGGTCATTTTAGTGCAGAAAAAAAAATTTTGGAGCCGCCCTTTTTATGTTTCAAAACAAGGAATATAAGTTTCGTCTTTTACAAGAAAACACGTAAGAACAAGTAAAGACTACATACTGGCCGGGTTTTTAAACTGATTGGCTACACTACCACTCTTATGCGGCTTATGCAAATGAGCATAAATTAGAATAAAAAATCGAGTTACATTCGATTAAATTAGCATAAATACGTAAGAACTCAGTTGTTCTTGATGCGTTTCAAAAACCGGCCGGTATTTCGCTTTAACAAGTTTCAATAACACGCTCCAGAAACAAAAGTGTTTGAATAAACTCCACATGAAACAACATGAACCTTCGAAAAATTGTTGGCCAGTAATATGCATTATCGAAAGATTTCAGCATAGTGGAGGATAAACTTAGCTTTGTGAAAAAAATAAACCCTTCCATGAAACGACTCTAATGAGTTAAACATGTGAGGATTATGCCCAGGGTGCCCAAATGGTGTCCCATGGTGCCCCCAATCTAGTAGGACTAGTATATTCGGCTAGTTGAGTAATTATAGTCATTCTAACACGGGTCGGCTAGGTGACCACGCCAGAAACACTCACTAACGCTCAAAAATATTCACCTGGCTCGGATGCTAGAGAGTACCGTGTTCCAGGAGACGCAGCATAAAAAGCCCAAAAATTTGCATACGGCAAGAGATGAGAGAGTGTGGCAGAGATGCAGGATAGAGAGCAAGAGAGAGTAATGGGACCTTAGCAATGCTAAACGATGAGTAAGCCGTCACCATGCATGGCGCGGAGGTGAAAAAAATTAGCATATAGGGCTAAGATGATGCCGCTGGTGATTCGTTAAATGATAATATACACGTTGTGAGAGTAAAATTGTAAAATAAATAAAATATAAAGAAGCTTCACAATGAAAAACATACGCCCATACGTTCAATGGCAACTGGGTAACTTAATTGGACATATTTTTGGAATGCCTTTTGTTGCGCCGTCTACATGTTCTTGGTCAGCATAGGATTATTATTTTAACTCTACACATAAAGTTAAAGATTTAGAAATTAGGGTGAAAAAGAATAAAATTCGATAATGTACTGAGAAAAATGTTGAAAACTACAAGAAACTAGAGAAAGTTGATTTTTAGCGTATTGGCGAACGAACGCCGTGTCTGGCAATGCCAATGTACATACAATTTTTGACAATTGACAACATATGTTCACATGTTAGCGTTCGTTTTTCTTTGTCAAACAGTGAAGGTAAGCAGGTGAACCATTAAATTCTCTCTCTCTCTCTCTCTCTCTTCCTCTCTCTCTCTCTCTCTCCTAAGTTAGACTACCATTACTCACACTTTCTTTGGCGCTATTCTAATATACAGGGCAAATGTTTGGCATAAAACTGCCGCAATATAGATAACAGTGCCTAGAAAAGAACAAGCAAATAAGCAAACAATTAATAGAATCCCCGATTACTTGCAAATACAAACATTCTGTGGAGTGAAAAAAGAAAAACTGGATTTGCATTGAGTGCGCGGCAGACCGAGTGGGGGTAAAGTATCACAGACACTAAGTATCAGATCGCATTAGTATTAGTATTATTATATTTGTTACAGACATTAGTGATTTGCTCCCACTAACAAGTTATGCCGGATATGTGGTTGTTTAGGACAACAACAATACAACAACAATGTAGAGAAAAACAACGACAAAAAGAATAAAGGAGCACGGTGCACGCGCTCGTAGCATAAAATGTTCACTAAAACTAAACATATATATCCCCATATTGAAACGTATGTTGAACATCTCCATTCCCATATAGTGAAACGTATGGTGAACATCTCCACTCCCATAAATTGAAACGTACGTTGAACAACATAAACGGTAGCAATCTTATTTCGGTAATAAAACGCTGCCTCAGGCGGCAAATTCTTTTCACTCTAAATATGGCTTGCGTAAACAGACCTCATCGATGAAAAATTTCAGTCTCATAGGCGCTCTATGTCCAGCTAAAGAAAACAACTTATTACCGGATTTACATCATTCCATTAGCGCCTAGATCTGTGTTTTCTTTCAGGTTTTCTAATGGCTATCCAATTTTTCCATTTTGTGGAGTTCTTGCAAAGCATGCCTACGGTATTACGGTGCCACGGTGCCACGGTACCACGAAAAACTATATTTCTACAATAGATAACATAGTCAACATTGGCATTATATACTAGATATACATAGGAAGTGAGTTTCCCATACATCTTCGCAGGCTTTTCTGTATGTTTTATTTCACATAGTCTACGAACAAAAGCTGGAAAGACCCTGTCTCGTCTCACTAAACAAGCAGATCTTTATAGAAAACAAACATGATCATACGCACCTTACGGAGGTGATCATCAATGCAAAGTTCTTTAAGGGACTTAAAAAAACGATTTCTTATTAAAACAATACATAGATTACTTCAAATATATGGGCATTCAGGTGTCTGGGCCTGAGAGAGATAGAAATTGGTGAATTAGGTGGTGTTTTGGTAAATCAATGGCAAAATGGTATGCAAAATGGATAGTCATTCCCACCAAAAACCGATAAAAAGCCGCGCGCGATCGCCGTTCGCGCACCATATTATTCACTGAATTAATATGTTTTATATTACGGACGAGCTTCGAGTCCAGATATGTGAACATAGCCGAGATCATTTGGGAACGAGGTGCCGTGCCCGGGTAAAGTAGGGTTTGGCTTGCACTTTCGCGCTCTCTCTCTCTCTCTGCGCATGCTACATGCGCGCCATAACAGCGCCATTTGCACGCCATTAATATCACTCATGCGCACTCATGCGCACGCTATGTGTCCAACGACGCTCTCCCTTAGAGAACAGCAATAGGATAGTTTCTGCTGGGAATTAGAAGCTTTAAGTAGGACAACTGAAACACAGTAAAGAGTAAGTATAGGTGTGAAACGTTTGAAAACTTTTACGCATACTTCCCTTTGACATTCAGTGTTCCATCGATTTCACATTGAAGCAACCATAAATGTGTGCGACTTTTTTATTATGGCAAATCTCAAAGAAGAACAAATGTGAAATGAACCCCTTTCTCAACACTAAGAGCTCTTTGAAGATTACTTACAAACTAGAATGTTTTATCTCCAACAAACGCTTACAGTAAGCCAATTCAACATGTGGAAGAAAACATGTTTGCTGTACGTAAATCTTAAACTTGTCAACAATAGAAAAAAAAACACTTTTGGGCCGAAATGATTTAAACCAACAAAAAAATAAATAAGAACAAACCAAAAATAATAAGATACAAGTTATAGGCATTACCAAGAGTTGAAAATTTGGACTTACACTTATACCGAACACCACATTCCATATATATTATTGATCATCCTCCTGGCTGAAAAAGGTATGCATGAGCAGATTTGTTGAACAGAATTGGTGCGGCTACTACTGCGCGACATACACGCCGATTGAATACCACAGACCAGAATTAGGAGCTTACACCTTGCAACCAAATTTCCGCTGCTAATTCCCTCATTCACAATATTTTCACACGGAATATGCAAATCCGGGACCGAATATTAAACTGAAATCGTTAATTACTCCCAACCGAACCCAATTACCTAATCATAAATCAAGTAACGCTTTAACTTTGGAAAATAATAAAGTGGCTATTTGTATCTCCAGTGTTATCATAATCTTTGTCCTTTAAAGCGAAATATCGGCCGGATTTTGAAACACATCGAGCACACCAGCTTCTTATGCAGCTTACGCAAATGAGCATTAATTAGAACAAAAAATCGATCTAAATTCGAGCAAATTAGCATAATTATGCAAGTTTTCGGTCGTCCACGATTTGTTTCAAAAACCGACCCGTATTTCGCTTTAAAAAAAATTGTATTCACACAAACAGTTTCATCAAATAACAACAAAATCGTTTATACATGGATCATCATTTTCCAACAACTACAAAAATACAACAAATAAGAAATATGTGTATACTGTATAATAATAATAAAAATAATAATGAATTTCACCTGGATAAATTCAAGAATCCTGAGATCCATTTAACAATACGATAATTTTTAATCGCTTATAGCTTAAAGTTACGAAATTACGGTATATAAAAGAAACTCACCTCACGTGCGTTTACTACAAAAATTGCATAGCATTCAAAGGAATCTAACATAAAAATAAAATGCTCAAACAAAAATTCAACATGCTGAATATTCTGGACATTAGCTGAATATATTGTGGAAAGAAGGGATAACTGGACGTGAATTGGATAGAAGTAAACACTAACACGAGAAATAATGCATATGATATATATAAACAATAATTTTTTTATCCAAGTGAGATGCTAGCCGGATCAACTGCAGATTTAGAATCCTTCCTTTCCGCTTCCGCGTGGAATCTGCCCATAACGGGACTTCTCGCACGTTTCTTAGCGGGCGGATAATGCGGCAACGAGGGCGAAACCATCGGTGATCGAGCTAAAAATACAAATCGAATGCAAAAAAAAATACATATATCTTCATCTATCATCCAATTACCTTAAAGGGAGAGGCTCACGAGAAAAATGTTTTCCTCAATTTACTTACACATAATGTCTGGAATTTCAGAAATATTACTGTGAAAACCGCGTTGTTTGAAGCCTAGAACTCACAAAGTTATTCCCCGGCAAACAGTTCGGCCAGGTACCGTAGTCAGGATCAATTTTTGCGCTTTTAGGGCATTCCTGTGTTGGAAACGCCTCTTTATAATTGTAGGAATGATCTCTATTCGTTTAACCATTATTACGTTGAAAAAGAATGCAAGTGAACGGATATAAACCGTAAAAACTAATTTTTGTGTTGCTGACTACGGTACCTGGCCGAACCATTTAGCATAGAATATCTCTGCGAGTTCGCGATGCAAATATATGCGGTTTTCACAGAAATATTTCTGAGATTAAATTGAGGAAAACTTTTTTCTCGTGGGCCTCTCCCTTATAACTGCCGGTTTTGAAACGCATCGTCGACTACTGAATTTTTGCGTAATTATGCTAATTTGCTCGAATTGAGCTTGATTTTTTATTCCAATTTATGTTCATTTGCATAAGCTGCATATGAATGCTGGTTGGTGTTTCAAAAACCGGCCGGTATTTCGCTGTAAGAAAAAGTATCAATCAAGAATCTATTATAAAAAAAAGTTTGCGGAATCGTGAACATCCTGCGTAACAATCCGCAAGTGGACAATTACGCAAAAGTGCATATAACTTTAAAGCGAATGTCAATTCCCTAATTTTGTCTTTCTTATATGAAAGTTTTTGTTTATTTTTTCACTTTCCTTACCTTCAAAATGCAAGCTTTTTTTGAGCGCAACATGAAAAACCGGTTGGCATTCCCTTTAACGTATACTACAACAGCCATGTGTTTCATCTCTTATATAAACCCTGTTCCGGAAGAAAAAAAAACTTGTGATCCGGAAAAGTATTACAATTAACAACACGTACACATTGGCATCGGCGGCCTGTTCTGGAGCGCGCTGGCAAATTTTTGTCGTGCCATTTCCTTATAGCTCGTGTGCCCACGGATCGGCATGAATTCAGACGGATCCATATGCGATTGGTCATATTCACTGAAAAAAGCGCCATAGCGTATGCAAATTAGTCTAAATCACCTCCCGATCCGTAATGCATTATATGCAAATTAGTCTAAATCAACTCCTCAAAATTTTGAGATGCGGACCTAATTTATTCACTGAAAAGAACAAGTCAAACGACGCGTCCCACATCAAAATAATATCCGCTTCTCAAAAAATTTTTCAAAATGGACAAATCTACTCAAATACTGAATATTTTCTATAAAACCTAAAGAAATTATCTCGGAGCGCAGTGTCTCGGGCATCCTTTCGGTCTACATTTTTGGAAACTTTGCAAAAACCTTTTCTCCGTTGTATTCCGATCTAACAATCTAACCGATCTAACGATCCAAGTATGCTAAAACCCACTGCTTTCGTTTCTTCGGTTTCGGCGCCGGGTGGTGTGGTGGTGGTGGTTGCGTAGTTGAATGAACCGCCAGCCGGGGTGGTGGTTCATCGTAACGGCTACTGTAGCTTGCGCTTCCGGTACCTGAGCGTGCAGCATGTTCCATTTCCTCCTTCTTGGAGCGGTAGGGAAGACTCTAAAGAGAAATAAACAAAATAAGCAATAAGCACAAATACGGTCCCAAAAAATTCTACAGTTCAACTCGAACTGCTCTGCTTATACAAACCCAACTACTTCATTTTTTTTTACATTGTTCGTGAATGTGACCCAATTTATGGAAATATCACCTTATTTGCTAAAGGGATTGATTCAAGGTTTTCTCAAACAAAAAAAACTGGTTTTATTCCTTTTGCAACATAATTAAAAATGCAGAATGTCAAATCTCATTGCTAATTGTATCGGTCCCCTGTTTGCGTTTGTACGTTTGCCTTATCTTCATCCTCGGATGCCTTTTGGTGTACTTAATAAATAAATAAATAAAACTACGTGCAACGGCACCTTGAATAACGACTGATCCACCGTAAACACTGAATGAAGACGTGCGGGCACCAACTCCGTTTTCGGTTGATAACAATCGTCGGTCTGCAGGAATTCCACCACTTGTTCCTGCAATATAGTTGACTTATCTTCAGGAAATGATTAAATGAAACAGTCCATAAAATTCTGAGTAAAGGGTCAAAATTTCAGCGTGAGACAGGCTATAAATCTATGCGTACAATTACGGATCAACCATCTCCGGATTGGCTTTGACCATCTCCGGAGGCAAATGCAAATATATAGATTTGGGTGAAACGTATCAGTGGTAGTTTACGGCGACTTTCAACCAACCATCTCCGAAATTACGCATGGAAATTATACCCTGGCGTGAGCCCGTTTCATCATACTATACTGCAACGGATTCAACTTGGGCTCGGCTGTAAGCGTTGCACGTTGCACCTTGCACGTGTATTATAGTTTTGGTTCAGAAATACGTATTTTGCCTTCACACACACTTTTTTGTGTGATAGTGATCATGAGCTTATACCCCAAAAATATCAGTGGACAAAAACAAGAGTGTTTTAAAGCGAAATACTAGCCCCTTTGGAAAATTTGCATATGATAAGCAAATCTTATGTATCCTATGCTAATTTTGCGCGATCGTCCACGGCAATCGCGCAAAATTAGCATAGGATACATAGGACTTGCTTATCATATGCAAATTTTCCAAAGGGGCTAGTATTTCGCTTTAAAAGGTCACAAGACGTGGCTGTACCCCCATCCCCCATCTTCTACGCCTAAAATCCATGCATAAAAGTGAAAAAAATCTCCGGTATAGCGTGTCAGAATTCAGAATGTACGTACCACAATCGCTCTGGCAACCATCCGCTGCGTGACTCCCTCCAACGTCAGGCGGTGGGTATCTACGCAGAGATTCGCATCGGCTGCTCCCACCACCACCAGTCCACTGGGTTCTGTAAAGGTTCTATTACGACAGTACAGGGAATAAATTAGGTCCGCATCTCGGCATCGGGAGGTGATTTAGACTAATTTGCATATAATGCATTACGGATAGGGAGTTGATCGTCCGCATTTCGTCTGTTTGTCTTATTCCATGCTACAGTACCTAACATCACGCTTATCTTAAAATCATCAAGTAACAACCCGCACAAGCATATCAATTTCTGAATCTACATAATATTAATTGTTACAGTAATCACTCACGAATCATCGACTTCTGTATGTTGTGCATAACTTTGGGATCGAATGCCACCGAGTGCTCTCCCTCCACAAATAAAGTGGGACAATATGTGAGCAGGAGGTCGTCGTCGGCGCTCTGAAGGAATATTCATATAATATGTAAGATTATAAGATGTAATAACCTTATTATATTGGGGCCTGGTGGTCCAGTGGCAGCGCGTTCGTCTCTAACGCAATCGACCCGAGTTCGATTCCTGCTCGTGACACCTTTGAAACCACCACCAGGCGAGGGAATCATGGGCGATCCCTCCTGGCCCTAGCCCGAAGACGTCGAGCAATTTGTCATCTGGAACTCGTCGCCTACTGCTCAGGACCTCTGCGGAACATGTCATAAGCAAACCTTGAAATTGAACTTTGAACTCCCTTGAATAAAGGTGCACGCTCTTGAAGCGTAAAACAAATTTTAAAATTTTAATTTTAAAGGAGAAGAGTTGGTCACGGGTGAAATGTTCATACTGAAAATTCTTCGATCGAAAGAGCATACAAAATCTTTGCCGCTGGCGAGATTCGAACCCACAGCAGCACACAACCTCTAGTATGATAATATTTAAGATTGTAACATTTATATTCACAAAGGAGTTGAGAGGAGGAGTTATCACATTTTGCATTGTCAAAAAATCACAACGAACTAGGCATGTTTCATGTAGCCTACATCTACACAACTGAAGTGATCACAAAAGTAATGCCATTATTCTATCGTTGAATCCCAAGATGGATATTAAAACTGTAAAACGTTTCAAACAGGTAAGAACTTACACCACGTGGCCCGAAAGCAGTCAATGTTGGGAATGAAAAATCGACGAGCGCCGAAATGCCACCCACCATATTGATTACCTGAACAATAAAAACGATATCAAGTGATTGCCTGAACAATAAAAACGGTTATCATTTAGTGTAGTGGCTAGCACTTCTGAGTGTTAAAAGGAAGGTCACGGGTTCGAATCCTCCCTGTGGAAGGTATTTATCTGCGCTTTACATTGCTTTCTTTGATTGTCTGTGCGTAATAAATTATTATAATTTATTATAACCACACGCAACAGAGAAACTAGGACCTACAGTAACTAAAAATAACACGCACTTCCAAATACGGAATAAATTAACAAACTCTATGATTGAAATAGGTGCTCGTCCTCCAGCCGACCAAGACAATTCGTTTCTTCGGATGATCACGTACACACTGGCGTACCTTAAATGTACGACTCACTTATTCTGAGCTAAAAAGGTAAACCAGAAGCAATAATCGTCTTTGTTCCCAATTGGCAGGGAGTTTCCCTCAATGACAACACGTCGCCACAACTACAGCTACACTCGCATACAACCTACATAGAACATAGATAGTGAATATGTGAATATCACACTAACAACAAGAGTGAATGC
Organism: Pelodera strongyloides; assembly: GCA_036852015.1. Taxonomy (NCBI): domain Eukaryota; kingdom Metazoa; phylum Nematoda; class Chromadorea; order Rhabditida; family Rhabditidae; genus Pelodera; species Pelodera strongyloides. The sequence continues at coordinate 107,488 of JAANDG010000025.1, forward strand.
AATTTTTCATCTTACTCTGACTGCAAACGCCAATTTACACAAATACTTAGAAGTAAAATGAAACGAGAAGAAACCACTGCGAATAATAAATAAATTAACTATCGCGATGTCCTGAGACAGAGACACCCTTTGTCAACTCTAATCAATATATTTTTGTCTAATCAATATGTAATATGTCTAGGGTCTAGGACTCTAGAATCGCAACGCAATCTAATAAATCTAGATCGCAGATTGCAATATTCAATATTTACCTCACAAGCAATCGTATTAATTGCCGCAAGAGCCGCTTCCGCAATAGAAGTCTTTTCATCACAATATTCAGGAAGTTCCAACGAAATCACAGTAGAAGACGCATTACACAGGGAACGTAAGGTTCTGAAAACAGAAAATATATTGATATACTCTATTGTTACAAACTGAAAGTTACCAAAGTCAATGCAATTTTGAAAAGTAATCCCCACAAACTCTAATAAAACAATAATGACAAAAGTGAAAACAAAAACTTGCCTATAAACCAATTCGTGACACTTTGAACGTTGCTCAAATTCTTCCGATGAGAAAAGTGGTTCGACGAAAATAGCGATCACGTCAGACAACACACGCGACTGAATTCAAATTCCACATTAAAGTTAAAGCGACATAACGACCGGTTTTGAAACGCATCGAGTACCATCAGCATTCTTACGCAGCATGCGCAAATGAACATAAATTAGAATAAATCTAGCTAAATTCGAGCAAATTAACAAAAAAACGTAAGAATTCATTCAGTTGTCCACGATGCGTTTCAAAAACCGACCGTTATTGTTATTTCGCTTTAAAGGTTGATAAAGTAGCATTTCAGCTTTTGCCATCTATAGAGATTCCTAAAACTCTTTACATAATAAACAGATTCACTAACCAAAGTCGTTCGATTGATAGGTTCCGTTTCCGGATGTGAAACCTTCAGTTTGCATCCTTCCAACATTAGCTTGCCAATCTTTTTCCACATGGACCGATCACCTCCCTCAGTATTTGAAACGGCCCGATTAAGGACCGAGACCGCGTTGTTCTGCTGCAAAAACGGTTAAGCCTATTAAGGGCGCGTTTAAGATGGGCGAAAGAAAGAAAAAAAATCCATTTTCGGCCGTTCAGGATGGAAAAAGAAAAGTTTTAATACTAAGGGGAAATGAAAAAATACAGTAATTTTTTTCGGGTTTTGTCTGCGTTTCTTGTTTTTGCATTGTCTTTCAAAAGTTTTCTTTTCGCCCATCCTGAACGGCCGAAAATGGATATTTTTCTTTCTTTCGGTCACCTTAAACGCGCCCTAAATAATACGGATACGACAACGTTTGAAAAAATTCATGTTCTCCACCAAATGTCCTCTAGTTAGTGAACGGAACAATAATCTGACAAAGCGAATGCGGGTTAATGCAAAGCAAGCATAGCTAAAGTAATAAACCTTAAATAAAAATACAATGCAAAGTCCACAAAAATGGTACCAACCAATTTCTTTCCATGTCTCAGCACCGTAATGTACGACGCTAATAGATGTTCTGGTAGCAACATTACCAGCCATCTGTGCACACGATATGCTTGAAGTTCACGAGCCTGCAATAACTACACATAATGCCATACTCATAAAAATATATGCTCACTCTCAGCTTATAATGTCCCTCTTTCCAAAATATATGTGTATACGTATTAAAGTTCTTAAGTATAACTACCTCATACACAACCTGCCCACCTTACTAAACACGAACAAAGTGTCCCGGAATCTCTGAGCATTCTGCTGTGCCACAGTGTAATTGACGCTCGCGTGTCTCTGAAATGATAAAATATTTCGATATTTATTCATGTGGCTAAATTGTACGTTAATGGAACTGAGAAAAAAAAACAGTTTCGAAACCAAAACAAGAATTTCAATCAGTCTATATATTCACCTGTGACCTGTGATAGATATCCAGAAAATATAATTAGATATTGCACTCAACCAGATATTGCACTCAACCAGCTGAGAGGACTACCAGCGCGATATGCTACAGCTTCCAAACAGCGGTTAAGCCTATTGGGACACATCACATACCGAGTGTGGATCACACGTGCAATCAGCCACAAATTGGTATCCCACAATGTCGACGATCTTCTTGAACACCTCTCTGTCCGACGGGAGAACATCACCAAGTAAATCATCGTCTTCTTGGAAATCAGATCCGGTGTGACTAAAAAGAAATGACTTAAAAAAAAAACAATCTTAAAAGTTCCGCCGTTTACACGTAGAAAAATGGGTAAGTGAAAATCGCCTCTGCTGTTGGTCAGTTCTACAGTACACACCTCAACTAGGAAGCAGGACGCATAGTATTGCTTTCCTAAACGGCACAGATATGTTTTCAAGTAAGGAGTAGAGGAACTCAAATCGCAATTCTCGCAACGCAAGTCCAAAGGCAATTAACCGAACCAAAATAACTCACGGCATGACTCGTTGAATAGCGTCCTCTATCCTCCAATCACAAATTTCACCGTCCTCGTCTGTGGACAACGGTCGCGGGAGAATTTGGCAGATTTGAGCGGCAACCTTTAAAACACTATCATTAGAATATGTCCTAGAAAGTCCTTTGTCCCAGTATCTTATTATATAAAAGAGTAACTGTAGTGTGTGATAGCACTCGCGTTACGGAAGTTCAATTAGAATAAATTGTTTCGCTTCGAATACAAAAGAGTGCCGCAGCTCAAATTCGAATATTATCCCGCCTGAGACGTCTTTCTATACGTATGAAACGTCGGTAACGTAGATCAATTCTTTACGAATGAAGACATACGTAGCCGTCTGGTGCTATATATTAGTAGGCACGCAATGTATACTACGCTGAAAAGTAAATTATAAGGGAAAAGGTTAAACTCACATCACTCGACACTTGGGCGTCCGTCTTCTGCGACTCCGTTGAATCGTCCTGTTCCGATAAAATCTCAGTCAATTCCATATCCGCATCGCCAACGTCCAACACATCATCCAGTTCCACGTCCGAGTCCGCAACATTAATCGGTCGACAACTGAAAATTCCGGCTTCTTGTCTCACACTGCGGGCATAAAGCCGCTTAGAGCGCACAACCGATCAGTGCTTGCAATGCATCGAGGATTACTGAATTCTTACGTATTTATGCTAATTTGCTCGAATTTAGCTAGATTCTTGTGATCCCTCTCTTTGTCTCAACTCCCACTGGGAGGATGGGAGCCTCCAGGTGCGTTCGTGCATACGGCCACAGAGAGAACTATATACTAAACAATAAAACCTACTTCGAAGTGAAAAGCTCGCGATAAAAAAGCTCCTTGTCCTCTTTCTTCGGCTGAATTCCATATGCCATTATTGGTGCGTCATTCAGGCCATACTCTTCTAGCATCTCCGGGAATGTTATCTGAAAACGACGGACGAAGTCGAAAGTAAACATATATGTCAATGTCGTACGTTGATACAAATAAACATTGCGAGAAACTACGTGACGAGAGAAGGCACATGGAATACATAATATGTTAGTGAATGCGGCCTGTTTAGCCTCATATCTTACATCAACGAAGCGTTTTAAATTTCAAAAATAGCCACATTTCCACAATAGCTCTGATGCGCTAAGGCCGTTTAGTATGACCAGAGCATCAATGTAATCAAAAACTTACCGCAATTTTACTCTTATCAATGGGTCCGGGTTCTTGAAACTCCTCCATCGTTTGTAAATGGTGTCTGGATGGAGAGGGCGTTCCAGGAGCATCCACCATAGTTATAGAAGTAGTCGGTGAAAATGGAGGTCGAGAACTATGACGACGACTTGACGGGGACGGTGAACCTGTAAGAAAGCAGCTGGCTTTCGTGAACATTAAACAAATGAACCCAATGAAGATACAAAAAGTAATGTAACATACACGCTACACAATAAAGTGCGGATGCCCAAACATGGAAAAGAAAGTTCACTGTTTGAGTTGAACGACTGAAAATGAAAAATCTCCCAAAAGTGTTCCAAATGAATAGCGCGGACTACCGTAACGGACATTTTTGAATTCTTAAACATTTCACAAACACTACTAAAGAACGTTGACCCACAAGATAATTTGAATTGTCATTTCTTGTTCAAAATTTCAACCTCTTGTAAAAACTACTTACCTTGTTCTTTCGTAGGTGACATGTCATCAACAGAGAAAAGCTTGACCAACTCGTTTAACTTCAGCTGCTTCATGGACTGGTCATGTTTCGCTACCGATCGCGGTTCCTAGAAATGCCAAATTTTGAACAAACCACAAACGTATTTGGAAAGTGAAATGAATGAATGAGTGAGTTTCATTCAAATTTCTTATTAGCATACCAGAGTACGCATAGCAACCTATAGAACGAAAAGAAAGAAGCAACTCTGGCCCTCACGCGCGCAACGCGAATCCGTGTCCGCGGAGAAGATTGCAAATTTGCATTGAAAAACTCGAGACAGAGAGAAACAAGCCCCGCCCTCTTTTCTGCGTCTCCGCCTTTCCCATGTCAAAAAGCCATATCTTTCCCGCGGACGCGGATTCGCACGTCCGCGCTGCACGCTTGAGAACGTAGTAACACAACAAACACATTGGTCCGCACAACGAAAATCCACAAAGTCCAAAACCCCATCAGATGAATTTCGAAACAAAATCTATTCACCTTCCCTCAACAACAACAAAAATTATTTAAAAAAATGTACCTTTCTCACTTCCTCATCGCTTTTCGCTGGTGTACTCACTGTGGCGCTGCTTTCATCAGAAACATACTAAAAAGGGAAAATACACATTTCACACTTTATCATTTTTATCAAGAACAAATAAAATCTGTACTGCCGCAAAACTTACAAGATACAAGTCGAATAAATAAATTTAAAAGGATAAATAAAGTTTACCTTATTCTTCACGGATCTCTTCTGCCTACTTGCCGCCAATGAAGTAGTCGGATGCAAAATGTGTTGTTGGCGAACGACTGGCGCTACAGGGGCAGCAATCGCACCGCTTGCAATTGCTTCTTGGCTGAAACGAGGAAATACTCCATGTAACATACGCAGGCCAGGCAGGCCTTCGTATGAATAGTGTCAACCAATAGAGCTACTCATTTAGAAACAAGCACTACCACAATCTGCAGATAACACTAAACAAGAGACCTACATTAAGTAGGCCTAAGCCTAAGCCTAAGTAACAAATGAACATTCTAAACGTATTCTCCACTTACTGTATCTGTTTTTTGAGCGCATTTTTGTCGTTGGCCATGATACGCCTGAGGCGCTTCACATCTCTCGATTTCACCAGCCAACACGAGTGACGACTAAATACAAAATAATAGTGATGATATAAAAATCCGATTTAGGATTTCCAAAAGCTATTCAACTATTGAGATGATCCTTGCTGGATCAAACATTCACTACACTTAGCTGAAGGGACAATCTCACTGGCAAAAAAAAATTCCTCCCAAAATAAAATTGTTTACCTAATTCCGTCACCAGTCACTTCAAGTAACACTTTGTCCACAGTTTGGTTCACGACTGTTTCCAAATTTTCAATTGTACCGTCCGCCAGTCTAGAAATTATGATGTTTCAGCATGCACTTTTATGTCAACAAACACTGATCATCCAATAAAGTTTACGACACAAAATCCCGCATACAACGCTAATACACTTCAGAACAACCAATACCTAGTTCAAGATACTATCAAAGAAAAGTCAAGGGCTCAAGGGTAGAACCTATTTGAAAGTAATGTGCGGAAATCTTTACACTACGTTAGCGTCCTATTGACAGCGCACGTAGCACACCGTTTCAGATAACCCCATCCTACGGTGGCTCTAACAAAGTATTTTCTCATATGAACACACCTATGCAAACCCAGATAGGGCTTAACGGAAGGTTTGTAGTATGGTTGGGAGGACTTCTTTGTCGGAACTCTGAATATATAAAATAACATCAATGAACAAATTCATAAGCAACTATCAAACCCTAACTAAGCAGAGATTTTGTAGTCTGTAGTGGATTCGTCGACTGGACAATCGCATTCTCATGTGTTCTAATTCCGTGCAAATTGTGGCAATTTGCCGAGTGCATGACCATAAGGAAAACATACAGTAATTCGCGCACGGTATATGAAAGTGCAGTTGCCCAGCCAATTGAGAAACCATGTGCCCTCTTGCTTTACTTTAACTTTACCAAACGTCAGTAAGCTATTTTGTGAGTTTTTTCAACCACACTTTAGATCACACAAGGAGGAAAAATGTTTTATAATAGTCGAGTAACGCTTAGTTCTAACTAAAGAAGGTCCAATGCCGCGTACTTGTCGAAGTGAGGTTGAGGTTCAGTTGACAGCTTGAGATCCTTGTCTTTTTCTGGAAATTGCTCTGCACTTTTCTCAGTCGAAATAATGTCCTGTCCAGCACTGCTTCGGAGACTAAACCTAAAAGAATCAAAATAATTTTTTATATAAGTTTAACACTTCTAAAACTAACTAATGACATAGCGTTACCACATAGTCAATGGTAAAAAAAAACCGAAAAAAGCAGAAACTTCAAGCTCAAAGAAGAGCACTAATAAAGTCACAACAAAATCAGAAACCCAATGACTTACTTCAATTTCAAAGCACTTCTTACTGGAACAGCTTTAAACGGTGACTTGGGTTCTTTTGCGGGGCTTTTCGACTGAGAATCAGTGCCTGAAAACAGTTTGTTTGGTGATTCTGAAATTCTGAAACATGCATTATCGTATCGTATCTACCACACTCAGACTACATATCGTAAGGTACCAATGCGTACCATGTTACCAAGTAAGGATAAAAGGTACTTCTTTTCTACATCAGAATCAGCCGAAACACGTGTTGTGTGTCATACAGAATAATTATAATAACACAAAACATTATGCTAATTACTCACTTTCAGTGGGTTGCTCTGGCACTGGCTTAGTCGGGGGCGCGTAAACAACAGCTGTTTTTGCCGGTGATCTCTGAAACAAGACAAGAATAAGGATAACGTCACAACAATAATAAAACCAACGACGATGTTCACACTGTGTTCCATCTCAGTAACCTTACCACCACTCAATTACCACTTCATAAAGAGCAAATGACACAGGAAACCTACCTTAGCCTTAGAGACACCGTAAATCAGTAAGCAGCGTTACATAACATCTATCATCTATAATAAAGTATGGTAAGCATCCTAGAACTTAGAACAAGAAAGAATAGAGCTGACCACATTTTACATAGATAATAAAAAAAGAAATAAACCTTTTGACTTGGACTCGCGTGACTTTCCAGTGGACTCTTAGCAACCGAAGGAGTAGCAGTCTTCGAACCGGGTATCGATGGCTAAATAGAAGTATTCAAATTCAAATAACACATTATTAAATGAACCAAATTTCCATATTCGCAAAATTAGCCAATATAAAGATGTGACGACAAGAAAACAAACGGTATATTTATTTTTCAACAACGACTTACATTAACAAATCTAGGATCACAATATTATAGCTCATTATTTTGGTAACAAACAAGAAAAGGTCAAATACCCTTACCAGGTCAAAATCCTGCATCCACGATGGTCGATTTACATTCCTTCGGCAACGCCCACCGCTACTTCCAGGGGTTTCAGCCGGGGTCTGAGTCGGAGTCAGTTGTACTGCTGCGGCGTTATCCACAGAAGGAGAAGGAACAACGGGTTCTACTGGTTTCACAATAGCGGGTTCTGGTTCTGGTTCCGATTGTGCTGCTTGTGTTTCCGAGACTGCAGCAGGTTCAACAACTGGAAATAGTATTGCGTATATGAGCCGTACTCATATGTATACCCACCGAAAAATAGCTGATAATCTGATAATGACAGCATCAATAAATGGAGCTCTTTAATATTTATCCTATTTACGCACAAGCGCTAACTAATGGTAACGGAACAAGAAATATTGAATGAATGAATTTGAATACTAAGGTGAAATAGGGTGTACTAAAAGTGCGCTACAGATGTGGAAATCCACGAAAATTATACGATCAATTTTAGGGAACTAGTGACAGACAAACTCCAAAGGAATCATATAACTTTCATCCAGCCGTTATTGTATTTCCCTACTTTTTAAACAAACTTAACCAGCATAAAAATGAAAAAAGGACAAACCATCATTCGGCACGCTTATTCTACAAAGTCTAGGTTTAAGGTTTTTTCGGTAAACGACATACAACCTAATACAGCACGCCCGAAAATCTAAGAATGAAAAACAACCAACCTTTCTCCGGCACCGGCACGTTTTTTGGGGTTTCCTGTTTCGGAGCGCTCTTTCTCTTGGTCAGGCGAAGTTTGATCATCGGATCGCGTTTCACGGACTAAAATTTTTTAGATAAAAATCCAAAATCCTTCAAAATAAAATAAAATCAACGGTTAACAAGAACATAGTTCGCAAACAGTAAAAGAAGTATACATGTATGCAAGGACGATAATAAGCAAATGGACAGAACAATGGGCATAACGAAACGTAAGATACCCACTTTTCTAGGCTTTTTAGCCGCTGGCTTAGGTTTAACTAACGCTGGCGTGGGCTCAGATGCTTCTGTAGTAGACGGCTCCTCATCGTGCGTTGGAGTTGCAGCAGGGATCTCATTTACTGTGGTAGATGAAGAAGAATGCGCTTTCGCCGGAGAAACAGAAGCCGACTTCTGAAACGACAAATAAAATAATATGCGATGCATTAATAAAAATATTCGGGGCAGAGATCTAAGTCACTAGATTGATTTGATTGAGATAGAGGCACTGGATACTGTACACTACATATACATTTCAAACAAAAACGAAAACCCTATAAAATGGAAGAAGAGTTGTCATGAAAGAAAACCAAATCAGAATAATTTTCCTGACTCACTGCCTCACTGGACAGCCAAAACCATTTTTTTTTCACGACTTGTCTTATTTGATTCTAACATCAATATTAAAAAGCCAAAAAGCCTATATTAAAAAGTAAATTTCTTACGCACCTTCGGGGATGGCAACTTCGCAGGAGACGCTGCAGCCGTTTCACTTTCACCTTCATTAACAGTAACAGTAGGCAAATCACCAGCCACAGGTTGCTGAAAAGCAGTCTTCTAACTTTTAGTTCATAAAAATCATTCTGGAGAACAAGAAATGTCAAAGTCAAAAGGTAAAATAAGCAATAAGCCAGATAAAATGAAAGTACCGCGATAATTCCACATGTTTCACATTCAGTATATTAAACGGTAAGCGACACAACAAACACTTATTATTACGTCTACTTACTTTGAAGTTTTGAAATGTCACGGTGTAAAAAGCAAGCTCACCTCCGCCTCCAGTTCATTAGTCTTATCATCAATTGTCTCCGGCACATTAGGTAGCTCCTCCTTATCTTGAGGAACCTTAACCTTTTCATTTTCCGGTTCTTCTGGCGCATCGTAGTACGATGATGGACTATCCGCAGGCGCTAGTTCGGCACACGGTTTATCTGCAAATGAAAGTGCATATACACATTAGTTTTGTAAAAAACACACTTATTATGAAAATTATCCTTTACACCATTCAATTTCGTTTCCCAAGTCAAAACGATGTGCTAGACGCTAGACTGCTAAATGAAACGAGTATCAACTCCTCACCTAAAAACGAGCCTGAAACCCAAACGTCACACACCCAGGGCATAAACCTCGCCGGTGAGTCCGGAGGTGGTTCGCGTAACTTTCTCTATTCGTGATTTCTAATAAATTTCTCGCACCACCTCCGGGCTTCCCATACCTTATATGCTAATTCCGGAGGTGGTTCAGCCATGAACCCTCCAAATTCGCTGGTGAGCTAGTCAGCGGGCTTAGGCTATGCACACACCTCCTTCCTTTGAATCTCTAGCCAGTTCCTCAGATTCGCCTTTATCTTCTTCTTCTTCTTCATTATCCTCTTCATCCACAATGGTCAGCTCATTCATATCCGACGGCGAATCCGAATCATTTAGATCAACTTCAGTAACTTCAGTTTCAGGAACTTCAGCCGAATCTGCCTTTTGCGGCGATGTTGAGGTTGTTGCTTGAGTCTACAAATAAATATGTATTCTACTTTCCTACATTGTACGTGGAACAATGGAACACACATAAACACATGGATAAAGAATACTGGCTCAATCAATGAATGATTATTCCCGTAGATGTATCGTATGCAATGATAACCGCAGGAACTAAAACGAACCGATTCATCATTTGTAGATTTAGAAGCCACATCATCAACAGATCTCGAAGAGCTCTCTTCGGTCTCTTCCTCTACATCAGCAGAGGTTGCCGCACTAAGCTTCGAGTCTTCACTCTAAAAAATGAAACTTTATATGTGATTATGTCTCAATACAATATTCGCCTTAGTATTCGGCAAGAAACATAATAAATAATAATCGTCTAATATTCGCCAGGAAGCATAATAATCCTCTAATAATCATAAAACATAGGATTACCTCTTTATCCACGACATGCTCCGATGTAGCAGAGGGAGTTGCAGGCGTGCTGCAAAACATATGTTACAACTAAACCATCTAAACCCAAACGTGCCAAATTTCTCAAAAGACGAGACGCTGCTTGCTGCTAGTTCAAATTAAATGCTGCACACGACACGTAGCAACAAATTGCAAATAATAATAATATGACTATTTACAGCCACATCCGCAAATCAAAGAAAAAAACTAAACAAACCTCTTCTTTTTCTTTTTGATCAGCTCCTTAGCCACTGCGGGTGGTTCAGGGGTTGGCGACCGTTGGCGACGACTATGAACAATAGAACAATATACATAATTAAATAATAAATATAACAAACAAAGGAGAAAAAATACGGACCCGAATTGACTAGTTACTAAGCCAAAACCAACCACAAGAGAGAAAAACATTTCAAGGGACGGATGCGGATATTAAAGCGAAATACCAGCCGGTTTTTGAAACGCATCGTGGACAACTACATACTTATGCATTTATGCAAATTTACTTTAATTTTTATTCTAATTTATGCTCATTTTCATACGATGCATAAGAAAGCAGGGGTCAGGGGTACGCGAGGCGTTTCAAAAACCGGCCGGTATTTCGCTTTAAACAATAAACAAACTGAAACTCACAATTTCGAAGCTCGATTAATAATTCCCAGTGCGGAAGACGGATCGACCGGGCGCACCTTTGGCGCACATGTTTGGTGCGCCAATTTCGCTGCACGTTCTGGGCGATCGCGTGACTAGAATAACAAAAATAAACAAACAAAAACCACAAAAAAATTCATAGATGACGACTTATGACTAATCATAAACATGCCTCTAGCCTCTTATACAAGCAACGAAGCAATTAACGTTAAAGCGAAATGCTAGCCCCTTTGGAAAATTTGCATATGATAAGCAAATCCTATGTATCCTATGCTAATTTTGCGCGATCGTCCACGGCAATCGCGCAAAATTAGCATAGGATACATAGGATTTGCTTATCACATGCAAGATGCAAATTTTCCAAAGAGGCTGGCATTTCGCTTTAATGGTAACCAATAAACCATTTTTTTGAAAAGTTATAAAAAGAGTGAAAAAAAGACGCAGACCCCCGGAGAAGAACCAAAAAGGGCTAGGGCGCGCGCCTAGCCCCAAAAACATTTTGACGAAAAAAAACGCGTTGGGGATGTGAAACACCGTGAAAACCCACAAAACAAGGAAAAACAAGGCCCCTAAAAATAATAAATAAAAACACAAACCTGCAAAAAACTGGGTAGCGGAGATTCCTTTTTACCCTTATTTCCAGCAACCGGTGGGGTCAGAAGTGCCATTGCCTTCGGTGTTGCAATCACTGCGCGTTGGGACCGCTGCAACAATTTATGAACAATAATTTCGACAAAAATACAAAACCAGTTCATAAAATACACATAAGACCCCGACTCATATGAATAAAATAACGTTTCTGAGAAAAGAATGCTACATAACACAAGAAATCAACAAATATGGTTACAACGTAAAAGAAAGAAACTGAAAATCAAGAAATAAGTTACAACATAAAAAAAGAAACTGACTCGTTCTGTTGGTTGTTCAGTGACCGCGCTCTTGGCTTCTTTAGTTTTTTCTTCAACTTCAAAAAGATCGTCAGCGGACGTTCCAGAAGCACAAGTCTCCTCTTTCACTTTCATACCAAAATTATCAAATAATTGTGGTTCCACAGCAGGTGGTTCTTCTTCGACCGGTGTTGCAATAGAAGGAACGCCTAAATGGAAAAAATAGGAAAATACTTTTGCCTTGCCAATTTCGCTTAGTCGCCAGCTACTGCAGCGACTACGCACAACACAGTTCAAATTCCGAATACATAATTAAAAAAATGAAAACAACACTATAAATATCTCAGAGAATGGTGATTTGATGCCCCTGTTAATATAAACAGTCCAAATTCCAATTAACAATAATAAGAGAATCTCTTTTCTTTCTTATATCCATAAAGAAAACATAGCAACTTTTGTTCACGCAAAAACATTGTAAAAATTTAAAAAATAAAATGCAAGGTTAAGGCAAGGTTCAGTTGGAAACACGCTTGGAACGAACCATGAACCAATATAAAATAATTTAATTACCTTCTCGTTTAGCTACATCTGTATTAGAAGAAACAGAGCTGGGTCTTCGTGAATACGTTGAGGCAGTGGCTATTACGTCGTGGGACTAAAACATGTTTAGATTAAATATTAACGCATCAATAACCAGAAATAATTCCGCTTTTCGACGTAGTAACTAAAACTAACTCTTCATAGTTATAAGCCAAGCCATACGGATGCCTATCATAAGTGGTACTGTTACCATAAGTGGTAAATCAGGCACTATTACGCACCAAAAAAAGGAATTCAAGAAAAGAAAATAATAAATTTTTTAGGTAAAAGGTAAAAAAAAAAAGAACTCACCACTGTCAAGGCCTGTTCGTGCTTTCCCTCCACAGAAGAGCGTCTAGTGGATTGTTTTGGAAGCTAGAAAAAAAAATAGTTTTAGAGATCCAAGTATTTTTTAATTTCTGAATAAATAAATTAATGTAACAAGAAATGAGGATACCGACTACATATAACACGCGAAACAGAAAATAACACATGATATAAGCGCCATGAAACATTCAACTTTCTGCAATATTTTTGACAAAAAAACATACCTTCACGAATCCAGAGGACTTTGGCTTTTCCTTTGCTGGGGATGGTTTCCGCTTCTAAAAAAAACCACGAGACTAAGTAAAAGTGGCAGTGTGTTCGAAATCAAACATTCAGACGAAAAATTTGGAATAAGAAAAACTATAAAAAACGATATCTTACTCAAAAACTCAACACAATAGCAAGAACAAACGCCCAAAAGGCTGAGTTAATCCTCGCAGGCTACAAACTACACATTCGCCTAGTATGATAATACGTGTATACCTCATCCTCATCGTCGTGTGAACCACTGCGAAACCCCAAATCGGTATCGGTCCCTGTCCGAAACCCCAATTCCGGGCGAAACCCCAACGCCTCTCCGGAAGCGGAAGTACGGTGAGAATCTTCATTGTTGCCCATATCTTTCTGAAAGAAAATATTGGGCCTCAGTCTTAGGTCCCAGACAATTCAGCCAATTCCAATGCAACATGAGAAAACATAAAAACAAATGGCGAAAGTTCATTAAAAAATGATTTAAAGAATTTACCTGTGGACGATTAGCGCTCGATTCTCTGCTACTCAAGTTAGAATCTACCGGAGTGGCCTCGTTACCAGTGTTCGGCAGAGCTAACTTTCGCGGGCGACCTCGACCTCTCTGTAAAAAAAACTAACAACGTATCTCCCATAGAGTTCAGAATCAAAAGAGAATTATCGCAAGTTTATGACGAGTGAAAACTAAAAAAAGTAGCACAAAACAATAAGCCTCTACCTCAGCATGTAGAGAACACATTAACAATCTGAGGTCAAGAAGTGGGGAAAATTTTCGTACCCTTACCCTTCCACCAAATTTGGACATTTTAATGTCCCTATAGAGGTCAACCCTTCCATCATTTTTGCACTTTTCCACGAATTTTCCTGTAATTTGCAATTTGCCAGAAAATGGGCGTGGTTTAGACACCCTTCCACCAAATTTTACCCATTTTTCCATGAATTTTTGGCGTACCCTTCAACCAATTCCGGACTACCGAAAACAACTTCCACCACTTCTTGACCTATGTTAACAATTTCACACAAAACACCGAATATCGTTAATAAAATAAAGACTAATTTAATTTAACCAAAAAAAATACCTTTTGAGGTGCTTCTGGATTCGGGGTAATAGCTACAGCAGAAGCCGGTGAAGACGTAGATGCCTGAAGAGTAAGCAGTAGACAGTAGCCTCAGGCAGGACATACAACTATTCTCCGAATATCGCCACAACCATTTGAATTGAAAGGTGCACACGTGCTTATTGGCTACTCCTTTCAAAATTAGATAACTTATATTTATGCTAAACCAATCACCATCAAAACAAAACAACTCCGTTGTATACCATTTTAAATTAGTCAATTAGTGTGACGGACTAGCCCGAAATAGCCTCAATAGCAACATACATGGGAATCAGTTAGTGGCTTAGCCACTAAAGTGGCTTCATTTGCAAAACAATGAAAAGTGAATATAATCGAAAAGAAACCTTTTCCTTCTCCGTGGCCCAATACTCTTCAGCAGTCGTGCGTCCGCGCAATCGAGTCTGGAGGTGGACAGATTAACCACTTTTTAAAGCGAAATATCGGCCGGTTTTTGAAACACATCGAGCACACCAGAATTCTTGTGCAGCGTATGCAAATGAACATAAATTAGAATAAAAAATTCTGGAGTCTGGAGTAATTGGCCACTCTAATAAATTTCTAATTGCCTCAAATGACTCTAATTGTCGCTAATAAAAAAACATACCGGAATAATATTGAAAAATTCAGTTTCAAGTTCGAACGGAGCAAACGACCAATTCCGGAAACGCGAACCGAGCGCAGCGAACATAAACTAAACAGAACAAATACGGACAATTGTCGTAACTCGCAACAATTCCGAGGAAGTTAAAAAGAGGACCACAAATGTAGCTATTCTGGCTAGATTTAGATACTGGACTGTTATCATTACATCTGGTTCAAATAAATATTTATGTAAGGTCTCTCCCTCTCTAAAGGCGCATTTAAGATGGGAAAAGTTTGAAGAATTCTGGAAAAAGTTGGTTCAAGAAACGCGAGAAAAGTTTAGAGATAATGCCAAAAAGAGACCACAGACAAACATAGCTGAATATCCTGCTTTTCAGCATGATGCTAATATGCAAATGTTCCATCTTGAACCGAACTTTTCCGGAATTCTTCAAACTTTTCCCAACTCAAACGCGCCTTTAGGCTAAAACGCTAAGGTAAGAAACACAATGTCTATGCTTTAAGTTAAGTTCACACTTCACACCGCAATTCCACCACACGAGAAACAAAACAAAAAAAGATAATAACCTAACCAAGTAAGTGCAAACAAAAACTTACCGGTCGATTTTGTTGTTGCGCGGAAACGGCAACATACGCAGATCTAGGAGTTGACGAAGATGAAGCAGAACCGCTAAAATAATATACTGTAAAACAACACTTTCACACACACATACAACTAATTAAACACGTAAACGTAGATAATGAAATCGATATCGATCTTGCAAAATTAGTTTAATCGGACAATCCCTTTCCTTCAAAGGGCTCGCTAAGGAAATAAGGAAAGCAAAAGCGCCAGTAAGCTAGCTAGGGAATAAAAATATACAAGTTTTTCTACGGTTATGTATATCTCTCGGAACACATTTATTTCGATTTGGAATAAGCAAACGTTAAATACCAAAAATAAAATAATAAATAAATAAAATAAGCATCGTGATGTTCAGAAATCAGAAAAGAAAACCCACCTTCGAATTACGCCTCGACCTTGTGTTGACGGTACAGCAAATGGTGACCTTAAATATGACGAATTAAAATATTAAACAAAATAAAAACAGCATTCAGCACACATCAGCCGTGGCGTAAGGCAACCTAAAACATCACTTCCGATAAAGAATAAAGCGCGATGGATGAAAATTTTTTTAGGAATGGGCGGGATAATTAAACAGTAATGCGTCCAGCCAAGAGCCAAAGCTACTACAATTAATTATGTTTTCCTCACTCTGTTTTTGATGAGTCAACAAGGGTGCTGGCCCTTTTCCGTTCTTCTATTTCAGGAGAAAAGCCACGAGCCCGCTTCCGCTCGCGTTTTCCTGAACAGTGTGCGTGAATAATAGATTTAATAAATAATAATAATAATAATTGCACGGTCAGTTTCTTTTATTGCCTAACTGTTAAATGAAATGAAATCATCAACAAAAACGGTAATTTAGACATTTTTGAAATCTCCTTTGCGCACCGCAGTATAAGTTCCAAAAAACCACTAGTTCTTTTAGGAGTATGCAAGCATCAGGCCAGGCCCCGCCAGATGTAATAATAACTTCATACACGTCAATTAACAATAACAATACAATTGGAGTACAAATCCTACCTTCGATTATACCGGGGGTTCCAGTTGCAGCAGGCTCTTGTTTAGTAGTAGCAGCAAGAGGAGCTGGAGAAGGAGAAGCCGCAGGCCGTGGCAGCGTGTGAGAAATGTCAGACTTCCTGGGTCTACCGCGTTGTCTCTTGATACTATCAACAACCAAAGGTGCTCCGGAAGGAACACTGTCCTTTTCATTTGACTTTTCATTTGATGGAGTAGATGGAGCTAAAAGGAGTTCTTGAAGTGATAAATGCGGCATTCTTCTACAAATTATTCACGTTCACATATATTTACACAAAAAACTCTATGCTGGATATGCCTCGGTCTGGTTCAAAGAACTATTGAATGATTCATGAAAAGCAGGATAAAAATAAAAGATACCGAAAGAAGGCACGGAAGTCTCCGAATTTGTGCACAGATGCTTTAGTTTGCTCGCAAAACTCGGTGCCGACTGCAAGCCCTCTAATTCGTCAAAATCGTCCATTAGCCTAAACAAATTCAGAAGTTAAGCACATATAATAGCCAAATATGACAGACGGAAGACGGACAATGGAAGCAGATTTACAATATCAAACACAGGGGGCTAAAAACCGACATTCTGTCAAAAAAGCACCCCACATGAAATGACTAGAGGTGTCGCGTGCAAAGACAATATTGAAATTTGAACAAAAAAAACAGCACCACATGAGTTAGACAGGATCTTCAAGGGAAACATCGAGTATTGAACTAACTTGGGTAAAAATTGAAAAGGACATGAAGAAACAAAGACAAACAACGTAACGGAAATGTTGAATTTTGTTTTGTTGAATTTTTTGTTTCGCCACTTACTACGTTCTTCAGCGCCCCTAGCGCCGCCCGGATATCGCTACCCGCCCCTAGCACCGCCCGACACGCCCCTTTAGCCGCCCCTAGCGCCGCCCAGACCACGCCCACAAGCACCGAAACCGTTCCGCATGTGGAAAGAAGTATACTAGATCAATGCTGACAAGATACTAGTAAATCTCTATTTGTGTACTAAAAAAACTTAAAAATTTTCCGGATCTTGTGAATTGCTTTGTTTTTCATACTGTTTTCCTTATCTTTGTTGTTGTTGTTGTAAGTGACCAATTTGCTACTTTTATCGTTTCTCTCTTTACATGGCTTACATGACGTTCGAACTCAAATATTGTGACCTGTTGCTCCCGACCGTTCATTCATATAATACGTTTTCCGCCAGTGATTAATTTAATATTTTGTTGTATTTTGGTGTTTATTTATTGGTTTTCTTTATACAATTCCTTCCAGTATTGACGTCTTCTTGATTCGGCAAACAGGAAAGATGTCTATAAACCAGTTTAATCGACCGCTTTGCCAAGTCTCCGCTTCCAGATGATAACTAGACAAAGCAGGTTATTTTGCGTTATTTTTCAACTCAATACGTTTATTGTTTTGGGAGTTGAAAGTGCTTTTGATGTAGCGAGAGATTCGCAGCGTCGTGTTGGTTTATTGTTGAGTGCTGCTGTTATTTATAACTGTATATCGCCTACATTTTAGATGACTTCCCTGGCACGGCGGTGAACCTCTGACACAAAAGGGAGTGGAGCAAGAAGCGAAGCTAACTGTTCTATGATTACAGTCCTACCGGATAATTGTGTGCAATGTTTTTTACTGTGCTTTTTGCTTTTTGAATAAAGTTTTTCTTTGCCAATTTCTCCTTATTTGTGATGTATTTGTGGTATTTGTGTTGTAATTTGTTACCGTAATTGAGGTGGTACTGTAGTGGTAACGCTATTTGTTGCTAGAATATGCATTATAAATCATGGGTGCCTACCGTAGTTGCTACACTATTCGTAATATGGCTCCTCGCAACGCGTCCGCTCGCGTTGCTACCCGCCCCTAGCGCCGCTTGGCTACCCGCCCCTAGCGTCTCCGTTCACTCGCTAGGGGCGGGTAGCCGGGCGGCGCCCGGGGCGGTGGACTTTCAGAGAGTATCAAATCGGTACTAGGTTAGTTATAAAACAGCGCTGATCTCGTGGAATAAGTAGCAGTTATGCTTCCGACTAGTATTAATGCAAAACTGATCTACTCGCCCAGGGAGCATTAATATACATGCTAATAATCTACTAGTTGCGTGCAAAAGAAATACTAGTATGATACTAGTATGACACGCAACGCAGAAACGCAGTGCACGAAATACGGTACTCTGGCTGTTTTTCAGTAATGCAAGGCGAATTATCAATGTAAGTTGCAAATGTATGGTTCAATTGTAAACACACTATAATTGGTAAAAAATAACACATCCACCTGTACTGAAATAAAATAAAAACGTTTGTTACCAGATAGGTTATTGTTACAATATCTACATAATTATAACACCGTGCTTTGAGCCCAAAACCGCTGTAAATGATGTGACGAGATCAGTTTCTCTAAAATACATCTCATCACGGTAATTGAACGACGCTGAACATTTCCCCTCGAAATAAAAATACAGTTAAGTCCATAATTTATTGTGTAACACAGAAACGTAAATAAATAAGTAAATAAACATTCAAGGGTCTCGTTTGGTCGTCATCTCTTGCTGTTTTCTTGATGATTTTATTTCCGTAGATCACTCGAGTAAACATCTACATAATTTCTTGATTTCTCGAACTGCGAGTCGTCGCAATAACTGGATGCGTATTTGAAGAGAAATTCGTATTTCGATAGAACATATGCTTAATTGTCTTCTTAATTTCCTCGTGTCTTGATGAGATGAGAATCATATTGAATGCGCCCTTGCAGATATCTGAAACGAAACATCATTGGGTAATTTTATTGTTCAATCAGAGTTGGCTTAGGCTTAGGCTTAGACTTGGGCTTAGGCTTAGGCTTAGGCCTAGGGCTTATCGAAAGTTGGATATGCAGTAACAACTTACTAATCAGGTAAAGAATGACTTGATATCGTGCCAGTCCGAATAGATTATAGTTCAAAATAAGATCCGGAACCACGATGCAAGTGAACTCAGCTGTTACCGTCATTCCTAGAATTAGAATTCAGAATACCGTAAAATAAAATATTATACTTGTTGTTTATACACTTTACTCCACACCACGTACCAACAGTTTTCGTAACGGATATAAATTTCTTGGAGAACTTATGATCGTTCACTGCTACAGGCGAGTGAGAAGAGAGCACTCGGAACTGAAAAAAAAAACTCTTGAAAAAAATTAAAAATGGCAAAGGGCGGCCATTGTGTACTTTTTCCTTTCTATGATTGTTCACTGTTAAAGCGAAATGCTAGCCCCTTTTAAAAATTTGCATATGATAAGCAAATCCTATGTATCCTATGCTAATTTTGTACGATTGCCGTGGACGATCGTACAAAATTAGCATAAGATACATAGGATTTGCTTAGCATATGCAAATTTTCCAAAGGAGCTAGCATTTCGCTTTAACAGTTCTTGTGTTGACCGGCCATTCATGTTCTTTTTCCTAACAACTCCAAAATATGAGTGCCTACTGTGCTGACCACGCACTTCTAATAGCGATCACCAATAGTACTGTTAATTAGTAGTTAAGTTAATCATTTCTCACAAGATTGTATATCACATATTCACATATCCTCTTTATGTTCTATATATATATATATATATTTCCAATCGCATATGTAGATCGATACTCTTGTGGGTTAACTTTTAGCCATATTGCCTCCATTTCTCCTCCGTTGTAATATATACAAAGAACCCTCCATCTTCCCTTTGTAAGTTACCCGCCGTTAGAAAAGGCGAGAGACCACATCTAATGAGAGGGCCAGACTAATCCCTTTCTCCCCTCAAAGGGCATCCCGCGTCTGGCCAATCTGTTCTTTAGGCATTGGGTAACATGAGGAGTTAAGATAGATGTATACATTACCAGCCGTTCGAAGAGCCCTACGGGCTCTTCTCCGACTGGAGGAATCGGCCTTCGGCCGATTGTTACCCTTTTAAAAAAAGAATTTCTACAACGGTAAAACGGTAACGGCAACGGTAAAACGGTAAAAAAATATGTCGCCCTTTCTCACATCTCGACCCCTCTCTCTCGCTCGCACTCGCTCTATATCTATATCTCCCACTCGTTCGTTAACTTTATATTTCCTCATCTCTTTTTCACACTTTCTCAAATCGTGTCCCTATTTTCTCTCTCTCTCGCTCTCTCGCCCTCTCCCTCTCTCTCTCGCGCTCTCCCTCTCTCTCTCTCGCTCTCTCGCTCTCTCTCTCTCGCTCTCTCTCTCTTCTCTCTCTCTCGCTCGCTCTATCGTTCATGCTTTTCTATTTTCTTATTTCTTTTTCACGCTTTCTCACATCGCGTTCGCGTCCCTTCTCTCTCTCTCTCTCTCTCTCTCTATCTCTATCTCTATCTCTATCTCTATCTCTCTATCTCTCTATCTCTATCTCTATCTCTATCTCTATCTCTATCTCTATCTCTATCTCTATCTCTATCTCTATCTCTATCTCTATCTCTATCTCTATCTCTCGCTTTCGCTCTTCTCTCTATCGTTCGTCTTATATTCACACGTCTAAAACTCTGTTAATGTTTTACAAGCTTTTTCCGACAAACTCGGCGTTTTCAAGCTTTTTCCAACTAATCTCCGAGCTTTTTCCAAGAACATTCTCGGAAAAAGCTAGGAAATCCCGCGCTTCTCGGAAAAAGCTAGGAAAATACTCGGAAAAAGCTCGGGTAAATCTCCGAGCTTTTTCCGAGAAACCACAAAAGTACGCCATACTACAATTGACGCTGGTATGCCGTGCATCTATTTCACAAATATAAAAATAAATTTTCTGTGCGCGCCCGCCCACCTCGCGGAATATTTTTTCCCTGAAGTTATTAAAGTTTTTTTTTTTTTTTTTTTACTTAGTTATTGTGTTAGTTTGTTAACTTATTTTAGTACATTATGGTGTGTACAACGTATTGTGGCGGTATGGTGTCGGATATAAGCCGTATTTTCATGCAGGAACAAAAAGTTAATATCAAATAAACGAGTAATAATTTTACAACAGAAAACGTGTACCATAGTGCCGAATGTCATCCATACGTTTGCTTATATTGTTTGTACATTCTTGTGCATCTTTCCGTTCGAGTAAGCTATTTATTTCCGATATATAATTAGTTTTCAGACATAGTTTAAGAAGAACTGCGAACATGCGGCCTGATGTACTTGTTCGCCTAAAACGTGCGATTCCTTCAGCGTTATCTGGCAGGCAAGATTATCCACCATGTAAGCTTTAACTTTTTTTAACCTTGTTATTCTTCTGGGGATTTTCTGGCTGATTTTCTGTCCAGGTATAGAAAAATCCGCCGCATCTTGGGACTACACCACTATTCGAGATTGTTTACAGCCGGCAGTCACCAGTATAAGTTATTGCCGCGGTCTGTTTTTTTTTCAAGTGATTATTTACTTTTCATTGACACCTTGCTTTGTTTTGTAGCTAGCATAGCACTTTTCCTATGATGTGGCACCGTTATCGTAAATATTTAGGATAGGTAACGGTAGATTGGCATCCTCCAAGGTGCTGATTGGTAGTAGGGAGAAAAGGCACAATTTTTGGAATACACGGAAACGGAAACCCCATTATTTAGCAGGCTGTCAATTAACGGAATTCGAAGGGAACAAATGAAAAGGAGTTTGAGACTTTGATAGTGGTCTTTTACGGTTCACGGAAATTCCTTTATCAGAAACTCGCCGCGTCTCGAGCTCAGTTTAGGCTTAGAGTAGTTTCTTAAAAGGTTAAAAAAAATGTTTAGGACTGGAAGACGAAGACTCACGCGTTTTACGTCTATTGCCATGCAGGCTGCACTGCAGGTGCAATGCAGGATGCCATTCTACCCACCTTTTATGCGCCTCTCCAATTTTCCAATTCAATGTACTGGTATGTATTCTATATCGTACTAGCGGATTTTCTCTTACGTGTTAGGCTACGCTACCTCATTGTTTCAGTCTTTCTTGGTTACATGGTTACTTCAATGAATAGTGGAATAATTCTATTGGCAGCTTTTAAATATTCTTCACTCGCGGTATCTTCCTAGTGTAAGTGCTGCACAAAAATTTCCCATTTCGCCCCTTTCTTTATTTCCCGGAGACGGGATACCCGGAGCTGGAGCAAGAGGTGGGACGCGAGCTAAATACGTTGCCCGTTGCGTGCGAACATCAACATTGTTCCTTCTATTCCTGTTATTGTATATATAGTATATAATCTTATATGTTCCAGGACGCGTGCTTCCTACCATGTTCTGGTCGTGAGTCGTGCGGGAGGCAGGGAGGCGCTGAGATGTCCTCATCTCGTTACTTATGGAGGTATGCTTATAAAACATTTCTGTCTTCATATTGTAACTGGTTCCCTCTATCTATACATGTATTCGTTTTCCTTTTTAGTTTTCAAACATCAGTTATGTTTTTAGACAGTTTTAGACATAATGGTTCCGGATTTTTTTGCTACAAATTTAAAACGGCGCTCAATACAATACACCTTTAAATTAAAATAATCCTTCCACGAAACGCGACACTGTCGGTCACTTCCGGTCTTACTGTATCCCGCCAATCCCACCTTCTTCTTAAAGCCAAATACCTGACGGTTTTTGAAATGTACCGTGGACAACTGCATTTTCATGTATTTATGCGTAGTGGGGTCCAATTGGGGTCTATGTTTTATGCTAAATTATGCTCATTTGCATACGACGCATACAAATGTTGGTGTACTCGATGCGTTTCAGAAACCGGCCAGTATTTCGCTTTAAGAAGAACAATCAAACTTTTTTCGAGATGGTTGGCACTTTCGCGTCCTTTCGCTCGCGGCGAACGTGGGACGTAAATACTCTACGAATAGTATGCTATATTCGTCCTATTTTCTGATGATAAATATAACTGTTTTTAACCATTCCAGGAGTGCACTGTGTAATGTCTACGATGGTCGGTCGTGCGAAGGGGACTTGGAAGACCGCGCACCGCGAAGTTTGCATATTCGTGCAGATTCTGGTAATACCTTCTCCATTTCCCAGTAGAATTCCCCAATTAGCTAGATTTTAGACGAGACTCTATGAAAACTGGTGATTCGTTCGGCTCCCCCTCTCCCCCAAATTTATGAGTTCCTTTGTTCCTTAGTATTATTTAATTGTTGTATATTTACTTTTAATGTGTTTGATTTGTAGTTAGATTGATAAGTAAGAGAACATTGTTTACATAAGTAGATCGTAATCCGATATAACACTTGACTAGACTTCTACTTCATACATTTATTTATGTAATTTATATCGTCTTATACTTATTTTCTTTACTTAATACCTGCTTTAATTACATTACTTAAGTTTTGTGAAAGATAAGTAAGTTGAATCTGCAATCTGCGAATTTTACGACAAAATCTCTATTTTTGGCATAATAATGAGTATGTCGTGTATTGATATGCATATTATATTATAGTATTTCATACGTATTATATTCCTAATAATATATACATGTATGCGTTTATCTACATATCTAATATCTACATAAGTTTATCCTTTTTTAGTGTGTTAATTTAAGTTTGCAGTTTATAATCTTATTTGTTAAAAAAGTAAAAAAAAATATATTTTTTATATGCATTTAAAATAAACATTTTTGTGTTTAATTATTCGTTACTATTGTTTTTTGTATGGGCGGCGGTTTTTGCCGCGGTGCGGCGAGGCGGTGAAAGGTGTATCGTTGTCTGCGCCCTCCTCGACGAGAGAGCATTCCCGAGCTTTTTTCGACAATTCTCCGACCTTTTTCCAAGTAGAATTCTAGTGAAAAAAAGCTAAAATTCTACCTTATTTTTTCTCGGTCCTAGCTCGGAGAATTGTCGGAAAAAGCTTGGAAATAAAGATCGTAGCTAGTCATGTATGATTGGGGAAACGTACAATATGAGTCTGGATCTCCATTCAACTAATAATGCCATGCAAATTTGCCATTGAAGGTGCTCTATGAAGAGCAGATTGTTACTCTTATGATAAGCTAGCATAGCTCAACCGGTAGAGCGTTGGACTGTGAATCGAGAGGTTGGGCGCAGTTGTGGGTTCGAATCTGGCCAGCGACAAAGATTTTGTATGCTCTTGTGAAGAAGAAATTTTCTTTATGAACGGATTTCGTTGTGCACATAAAAACAAAATCATAAACAAAGTCTGTGACAAAGTCATAAACAAACTCTTCTCCTTTATATAATAAGATAATAAGCAGTATGTAAATTAGGTAAACGCAGGGGTGCAAAACAGAATGCCCATCTGACACGCCCCCTTTTGCGCATTACTTAAACCCCCTTCAGGATAGACTTTTATGCACGAATTGCTTCGCTACAAGCAACCTAGGAGCAGTGTGGTAGATCTCTGATCCCGCGGTACTGCTTCTCAGGTTCGCTTCTTCACTTCCTTCAAGGAAACGGTGTGGTAGATCTCTAATCCCGCGGTACCGTTTCCTCTTCACAACTAGCAGTGTGGTTGATCCCTGATCCCGCGATACTGCTTCTCAGGTTCGCTTCTTCACTTCCTTCAAGGAAACGGTGTGGTAGATCTCTGATCCCGCGGTACTAGAGTGGGGTCAATATGAGCTGAGTGACTCACGTGAGTCACTCATTTGGAGGCGACTCATGGAGTGATTCGCTCTGAGCGGGATTCGCGCGACCGACTCTTCTGATGAGTCACTCATCGGAAGAGTGCCCAGGGCAACTCAAGCTGAGATTCACTCATAACACAGCAATTACTCATGAATCTCCCTTGAGTCGTTCATGATTCAGTAATTTACTTTGGCGAAAAACAATCAAGGAAGTTGTTTTATCGATAAAATACAGCAAATACGATCATAAATCTTCTTTAAATTAAAAATTTGAACAAATATGACCACTTTTGGTACTTAATATTAGTATTACAACATAGGGTACCCACTAAAATATCAAAAAACAGCAGCTGTTAAGTTGAAAAGTTGTTCTTTTTTAATCGAAACAATGTTTTGAAGTTTTATAGTAGTTATTTGTGAGTTATTGTGGAGTTATTGTGGCATCAATGACATACAATGAAATATCCTGTAAGTTGTTAGTAACTGCGCCCATTCTTGACAACAAACATAGGAAAAGTTATTTAAAACTGTATAATCATTATTATTTCAAAGTTATTTGGATGTAAATCCATTTTTGAGCACCATCATGAGTTGATTCCGAGTTGAATCGGAGTTGCGAGCGCGAGTTGATTCATGATTCACCCTTTTGCCCGCATGCGAGCCGACTCTGATTCAGAATGCCCTCTTCTTTCGGGAGTGAATCCGACTCTGATTCGGCTCGAGATTTGAGAAATGCGGCGAATCACTCAATGATTCGTCGATTTTGAGTCACTCACAAAATTGAGTTGCTTTGACCCCACTCTACGCGGTACCGTTTCCTCTTCACAACTAGCAGTGTGGTAGATCTCTGATCCCGCGTGCTTTTCAGGTTCGCTTCTTCACTTCCTTCAAGGAAACGATGTGGTAGATCTCTGATCCCGCGGTACCGTTTCCTCTTCACAACTAGCAGTGTGGTAGATCTCTGATCCCGCGGTACTGCTTTTCAGGTTCGCTTTATCACTTCCTTCAAGGAAACGGTGTGGTAGATCTCTGATCCCGCGGTACCGTTTCCTCTTCACAACTATCAGTGTGGTAGATCTCTGATACCGCGGTACTGCTTCTCAGTTTCGCTTCTTCACTTCCTTCAAGGAAACGGTGTGGTAGATCTCTGATCCCGCGGTACTGCTTTTCAGGTTCGCTTTATCACTTCCTTCAAGGAAACGGTGTGGTAGATCTCTGATCCCGCGGTACCGATTCCTCTTCACAACTAGCAGTGTGGTTGATCCCTGATCCCGCAATACTGCTAGTTTCTCCACTTGTTTTGTGTATTTTGATTGTGTTGAATAAATCTGTTGCATAAACAGGTGTTTATTGACGCAGTCCATACGCATCACAAGGCACCAGGTATTGTCACTAACGGTGGTGACAGTACATTTGGTGCACCGTCCGGGAATCGAACCCGGGCCGCCCGCGTGGCAGGCGAGCATTCTAACACTGAACTTTTTTCATTCTACCACTGAGATTTCTCTATACGCAGATAGATTTCCTCCTGCTCGGCCCATAAACGTACGGTACTTAAGCTTACGATTCCACCATATCGGGGCCGCTCGGAGATGGAGCGAGCGAGCCAGAGGCACGAATTGATTCGCTACAAGCAACCTAAGAGCAGTGTGGTAGATATCTGATCCCGCGGTACTGCTTCTCAGGTTCGCTTCTTCACTTCCTTCAAGGAAACGGTGTGGTAGATCTCTGATCCCGCGGTACCGTTTCCTCTTCACAACTAGCAGTGTGGTTGATCCCTGATCCCGCGATACTGCTAGTTTCTCCACTTGTTTTGTGTATTTTGATTGTGTTGAATAAATCTGTTGTATAGTATAAGCAGGTGTTTATGACGCAGTCCATACGCATCACAAGACACCAGGTATTGTCACTAACGGTGGGGACAGTACACCTACCACTCGAATGAAAATAGGTACATAAACAAGGATGCTGCAGATAATGGTCGCAGTTCGCGTGTACAACATATAACTCCAAATTACGTCGTTATAGCTTTCAGATGTGAAGCAATTGCCGGTGGCGGGCAATGGAGGGGATAAATTAATCCATAAAATCGATAACTGTGTCACGGCGAAAATTGTAGAAGCTATGACTGAAAGCAGGAAAATCTAAAATATGGGTGAGTCGCTGACCATTTGGTGACAAGCTGACGATGGATTTAGAGAAAACAAACTTGCGCACGACAAGGTCATCAAGTGGTCACGAAATGGGGTGACTCAAGGGAACCGTCGTTCTACGTAATTGCTTCACATGTGCGCTCTAAGTGGGGGGTACAACCTTTGCTGCCTCTTTCTTATGATTAGTTTTCTCAAAAATTACAACCACATAAACAGATTAGCATTCTATCAGATTAGCATAAATACGCAATGATTCAGTTGTCCACGATGAGTTTCAATAACCGGCCGGTATTTCGCTTTAAAACCTGCCTGATACCAAACAATACGCATAACTCGCTTCCAATCTCCTGTACTTGAATGGAAAATTAACGGCGAGGAATCGGTCAATGGATACAGCGAAAGTTGAAAAGCCAAGTAATTGATAACTAAATATGAATACAACCGGGAAGACTGTAGTCAAACAGTCTTGATTGGTGAACATGTCCACTGAAATAAGATATTATTAAAACACGCAACTAAAGGCGGGGCTTAACGTAACGGCAATGTTTACGTTTACCTACCGTTACACACACCGTCAAAAAATAGCTCAAAACACTGACTGACAAAACTCGGTTGTTACGCGGCGAAACGCTGGCGCGAAAATTTCGCGCGGTGAAAGATAGGCGCGACTGTACAAAAATGGATGAGAACCAGGTACACTGGTTTCATCCTGTCTTCGTCAGGTTTTCGCGAACGGGTTCTGAGTGTCATTTCAGATATTATAGTATTCAGTATTCTATCACTTACACAGCGTTCCATGATGAAATCTGTATAGTCGCACAGCGCCAGCTATTAGGTAACCACTAGCGTGGGTCAAATCCGAAATTGTCATAAAACAAATCAGAATAATCGCCTTTTCTGTTCGGAGATGCTTGTTCGAAATGATTACGATTATTAGTGGTAGATCACAGGCGATGACGATAAGCGCTAAATAATTGACTTTATAGTTTATATTTTTATTGATGTATTACAAACTAATGTCCTTCATTCGATAGTGTAGTGTAAAGACTGTAGCACATCCACAATCAAGAGTTATTACATTTTCATTGTTGTTTTTGAATGAAATGTACACTACTGAACTGAAAGCGTTTCATGCATATAACATGTTACTTACATGGCTGAACTTACGCATGCATGCCGTCAATCGTGCGGCATGCATGATCGCATGCATGCCAAGTGTGACCTGACCATAAATCTAAAGAATAGCAAAGAAACTCACAAAACGCGATAAACAGTGAAAATCCAATATCCGGATTGATCGGATTGTCCATCAACACTGAAAATATATATTAGGAAACTAAACAAAAGTTCTACTAAAAGGCTAAACCGTAAATTAAAAGCTCTTCTGATTCTTGGTGCAGAAATCGAGGATTTTAGAGAAATTACTGGGTAAATCGCATTCGATAGCACCCAAAACTTGTAGACTTATCCCCGAGAGACCTCTGGCGTCATATACGTTGCTGTTAAAATTAGCTCATATTTTTAGGGTTTGCACCTTTAAAGGGATCGGCTCACCTTAAATTGTGCCTGTTTTTTTTGTTTCTTTATTTTCTATAAGGGATAATAAAAATTTGGAATACAAAAAGTAGTGTTATATTTCAATACTCACGAAGATATTAGGTGATAAAGTGGTGGATCGATCGGCCCGAAATGAAAAAGTGTAATTGTCCTGCCTTGTTTGTATGGGACAATTAACACTTTTTCATTTCGGGCCGATCGATCCACCACTTTATCACCTAATATCTTCGTGAGTATTGAAATATAACACTACTTTTTGTATTCCAAATTTTTATTATCCCTTATAGAAAATAAAGAAACAGAAAAAACAGACACGATTTGAGGTGAGCCGATCCCTTTAAAACAAAGAGCACCCTTATTGTTAGACGTGAACTTTGTTTTTTTTTGTTACGCGCTAGAGTGCAAGCAAATTTTTGTTACGCGCTAGAGTGCAAAGGAACGCCATAATCATAAGCATAAAACGTATTTTGTCTGATTGGTGTCTCCGGTTCATAACGCATAAAGCGAAGTACCGGCCGGTTTTTGGAAACGCTTCTCACGTACTTGCATTCCTATCCACATCCTATGCATTTATGTGACGTGGGGTCTAATTGGGGTCTAGTTTTTATTCTAATTTTTGCTCATTTGCATATGCTGCATAGAAAACCAGG
This sequence comes from Pelodera strongyloides, assembly GCA_036852015.1. NCBI lineage: Eukaryota > Metazoa > Nematoda > Chromadorea > Rhabditida > Rhabditidae > Pelodera > Pelodera strongyloides. The sequence continues at coordinate 136,874 of JAANDG010000025.1, forward strand.
TTTATGCAATGTGTTTCAAAAACCGGCCGTGAGTTTGCAAGTGACCTTTGAACTTTGAAGAAATATAAAAGAGATAGGCTAGAAAAAGAGCTAGGCTAGATCGCTGCGGGAACCAGCTTCGATAAGTGCATGGAGGCCTAAGTGCAAATAGAGTAATAAACACCGAAGGAAAAATACAAATTTATAACATCAGCTGTCATCTTTTCGACCTCAAGCGCGCGGCGTGAGGGCAATATTAATTTGAGGGCAATATTAATTTAATTAAGACAAGTTTCACACTACTGATTAACTAAACTCGGTGGGAAATGTAGTTTTTGTACGATTTTGCTGCCTCCTCAACTAATTAAAGGACACATATTGCCTACGAAAAAATGTACATTATTGAACACGGTACAAGGTGCATTCCAGTAATTCTCGTTTAAAAACAAATCTACGAGTTTGAAGTAATTAGTTTCTTCTGGTCTACAAATTTTTTTTTTGAAATTTTTCTCCAAATAGTCTTCGGCGTTCGGCCAAAATGCGAATGAAACTGAATCAAGGAATTTTTACCAAAACGTCTTCTAAAAAGTATATATATATATATATATATATTTATATATATATATATATATATATATATATATAATATATATATATATATATATATTATATATATATATATCTATCTATAATGTCCCAATTGAAATCCCGATCACTAGAAGACTGACCTAATAAATAAAAAGATAAAATTCAACAATCTCTCTTGCTGTGTTAGAAGTCACGTAATCGCAACAAAACCTCAGAAAGATAAATCAGGCGGTTTGTGAAACCTATGTGTTGGCCAACTGCATTTCATGTATTTCATGTAAGAAGACGTTTTTATTATTTGTAAGATCAAACATTTAACAGATGCGCGATTTTTCATTCAAAGGCTCTAACAGCATTAGTCACGATATACACTTCACACTTCACGCTTCATCTCTTGACCTTCGATTTCTACCAAACAAATTGTAATAAAGGCTTTACGTATCACTGTGTCTGCACCTGAATGCAGTACAGAGAAATTTTCATGTCGTATTCACTTTTTCTATCACTGTGTCTACACCTGAGCACGTAGTACAGAGAAATTTTCATGTCGTATTCACTTTTTCTATCACTGTGTCTGCACCTGAACACGTAGTACAGAGAAATTTTTATGTCGTACTCGCATCTGCTACAATCTTGGAAGGCTACAATCGTTGGTCACAATTGAGTCAGAAAATTAAAGCGGCATAACAGACGGTTTGGAAACGTATGTCGAATACTGATTGCCCATGTTGTGCATGAAAGTAATGCGATTTATTAGTCTAACTATTTGCATTTGCAAATAACAAATGGAATGTGGTTGCATAACAGTGTTTCAAAAACCTGCCGTTGTATCGCTTAAATGTGCGTTCCTTTTCCTGAACTGTATTATTTATGAGAGGGTTGAAATTTGAAATTGCCAACAGTGTTTACTGTAGGCGCTTTCACATGAGTAAGGTGAAGAAGAATTGCCCAAAGGGGAGTAAGTTGTAGTAAAATAGATTTAGTTGGTGGAAGCTTAGGAATGTAAATAACTTTTTCGAGGGATATCAGATAAAGACAGGCAGGATTTTTATTTATTTTGGAAACCTCCATACTGAGGGGTTGTGTTGTGATGATAATGTCAGAAAATAGTTATACCCGTGAGGTAAACCCACAAATAACCATGTTTCTGCCCCACTCAATCTGTCGACCCCATTTATCGAAACTTCAGGGTGGCCCCAGTGCGCGGGGCCGATGGTCCCAGACTCGGCGTGGTCCCAGACGCAGCGTGGTCCCAGACTCAGCATGGTCCCAGTGCGAGTTGGGTCGGCGCACTTGTTCTGTTGGGGACAGAAGGGTCGGTCTGTGGGAAACAGTTTTTGCATTTTAGAAATGTCCATCGCAAAGGAGTGTATTGTGAAGATATTGTCTGTATTTTGCATGAATAGAATAGTTATCTCCTTTGCGCATTCTCTGGTTATGGTGAAATCGACCGATATACCCGGTGTCTGAAATCCTGACCGTCTGTGTTCTGGCTATTCCTACCACACTTCAGTTGCGCATGCCGGCGGAATATTCCGAGTCTCACGGAGTGTTCAAAACAAGTCTTTTGCTTGAACGATCATTATTTTCAGGAGGTGTAAAATGCCATGTATTGAACCGGCATTGAGCGCTCTGGCGAAATATACGTTCTGAACAGAGTATTCATTTGCAACCCAAGTTACTACCAGTGTACACTAATGTATGAAACCAACACCCGAGCGAGGGAATCATTGACGATCCCTTCTGGCCCTAGCCTGAAGAAGTCGTGCAATTTTTCGTCGGAAACTCGTTCTCAGCTCGGGTAGATGCGCCGCATGAGGCAACCGGTGAGTGCTTGCTAGCCATGCAAGTAACGCGGGTTCGAGTCCGCTCCAGGCAAAGTTTTTCACAATAGACCCGATTCTTGCCTAGGAACCAGGAGGGCTACGTGGACCTGTGGAACATGTCATAGGTAAACATTGTACAATGTATTGCCCCTTGAATAAAGGTGACGACCTTGAAGCGATGAGAGGATCTGGTCTACTAGGGATAGGATTCGAGCCAACGAGGCGCAGCGTTTGGATGTGCTAGTTAGCGACCACTAAGCGATCTAAACGCCTAAACCCTGGGTCCTTTGTTCCTACATATGTGTGATTATTGCATGTCTGAATAAAGTGGTATGCACATTTAGACCGTCTTACCATTGGTAGAAATTAAAACTGAATACATGCATCATGTACGTGACATGAAAAAAATGTACTCGTTGCGTATTTTACTACAGTTACAGTGTCTCAATTACGATAGCTGGTTCGCGCTCGACTGACTTCACTTTAAAAATGACACATCGAGAGAAAGAGGAAGTGAAATATAAGGCTGATTTTTGTATTCATATTTCTGGTCTTTCCGGTCCTTTTATATTTAGTTTCTTTTCTTTTTTTGCAAATGTAGAATCTTTATAAAGGCTAACTTCTTTGCTTACTCGTGCATAAATTACAATCAAGTTTTTTGTAATGTATATGTATACGTATAATGTGTCTGTTTTGTCTTACTCAGCTTTGTATGGAAGTCCAAGCTTTTTTAGTCATTGGGAAGAAAGGCAGGAGCCGGAATCGAACTCTCGTAAGTATTCATCGTTAGCAAGGCTACTACCAATTGGCCACGCGGCGTTTCACATTTAGGACACCTCTACAAGAGAAACAGAGCAAACCAGCTGGAGAGACGGTTACCGTTTTTTCGTAACCTGACCGTTTTATCAAAAATGGCCACCACCTTAGTTCAGTGAAAACCACGTGGTGACCGGCTACAGACGGTTCTTCTGTGGTCTGGACTTGTTTCGTTTTCCTGTGGTACACACAACATTTCAATATCACCAAAATAAACGCGAGGTTACGGATTGGTTGAATGCGCGTAACAGAAACTAGATTGAGTCTAGTGATGACGTAAAGGAAACACTAATCAGCCGCCTTTTTACAAATACAATTTGTTGGTTGTTCTTTGATATAGTAATGTTTACATTGTATTTAAACGTTCAAGATGAAATATAGTGGGAAAGTTGCCTTAATTCGATTATTGCCTTTCGATGCGTCACCTAAAGGTGAAAATTTGGTCAACGAGTAAACTACGACTTATAACAATAAGTTCATACTTTTAAACTTACAAGCGTTCAATTCCACGTGACTTCCCTATTTTTATCTTTTATTACATTTTATTCATTTGGTCCTGGTCCTGGTATCACGAGGCATTTGTATGGAATACATGGACATACGTTTCAAAACCACGTGCTATGAAAGTCCTTATTAAAGGGACGTGGTCACCGTTTTGGCCCTTATGTATACTTTGTGTTTTTATTATCTTCATTATTTATAACACATAGTGTTGGGAAAATGTCTTGCAAGAAACGCGGCAACAGCGAGTAAAATGATGACGAAAAATTTTGTCCTCGCTCCAATACGCACCGTAACCCTAGTAATTGTCCAGCACATGACCGTGTTGATAATGACTCGACGAACGTTATTCCGCTAATTAATCGGTCGAATACCTCGCGGGCATTACAACATTTGGGTTTCTATGGCTAACTGTGGACCTTGGATCGGACGCAACTTTTTTAATCAATGAATTTCTCGCCGAAAGCAGCGTTTTTCGTCGGATTTTTTCCAACACTGTTTTTCATACTGTGCAGTTAATAAAAACACAAAGTATACATAAGGGTCAAAACGGTGACCGCGTCCCTTTAAAGCAGACTTTGTAGTCTAGCTCTCTTTTTCACAAAATCATAAGATTTGAAACCAATGATGAACAATCTAAAAAAAAAAGATCATGCCACGTAGCGTAACACGTTTAAAGGTTCTTCTCGCTTCCATGCTTCTTGGTGTAAATAAAATCATGTGCGAGCCAAATAGTCTGAACATCTGCCATTCACGCAAATAATGAATAGAATGAGAATTTTTGTATTCATTAGGTATACAGTGGTGTGTTTTGAACTTATGCAACAAATATCTTTATATTAAATGTATTAAATTACAACATCAAACATTTATACTGGTACGCTTTCAGATCCTCAGACGGCATAAGATTTTTCTGATTGTCAGTTTTTTAAAGGTCACGTTAAAGGGAGACATGCCCACGAGAAAAATATTCCCGATTGACTTGTACAGAGTGACGGGAATTTGAGAAATATTGCTGTGAAAACCGCATTACTTTACGCCTAGAACTCGCAGAACGTTATTCCGCGGCAAACAGTTCGGCCAGGTACCGTAGTGACCGTAGTCTCATCATTCACAGACTCGATACTTGACAATTTCGAACTTGTTTTCTTTCTTCTTTTTTTTTGGATCTAAAAAATTGGTTTCATACCCATTACACAAAATTTCAGATGGACAATTTGATCAACCCGGATGTTCAATTTTCGCTGTATATTGCTTTCTGTACGTTTTTTTCTAGAATATTTAGTGTCGAAAGGATCTAGGAATAAATCTAATTGTAAGGTAAATCTAGTCAAAATGTACGGGAATTATTCAGTTTACACTTAAATTTCAGCGCTACTAGTCATTGTGGTTGACACGCCTCTGATCTACCTAATATTCACAAATCGATATCTCAGTTCGGAAAAAGAGGTTATTCTGATATGTTTTATGATAACCTCGGACGTGACGCACTCCTTCGGGTCCCTTTTATCTGGGTCCGTCCGTATATACAGATACCAGAACAATATGTTGAGTAAGTTCAAATTGTTCAAATAAATTTTAGCGGCTTATGCTAATTTTCTCCCTCGCCTAAATAATTGCTCTTTATGACTAACGGTAATAAGTAGAAACCTACCTTTGCATATTTGGTGACCGGTCATGGACCGGCTCAAGGTAAATAAAAATGTACAGGGAGTTCTTCGCGATCTTGCGAATATAAACACATGACAGATCTAATAATTGTCTTCCGGTGGCAAAAAAATCTTCATTTTAGCGTTGCCACTTACCAATCAAGACTGTTTGACTGCAATCTTCCCGGTTGTATTCATATTTAGTTATCAATTACTCGGCTTTTCAACGCTCGCTGTATCCATTGATCGATTTCTCGCAGTACAATTTCCATTCAAATACCGACAATTCGAAGCCAGCTATGCATATTGTCTTGTATCAGGCAGGTTTTAAAGCGAAATACCGGCCGGTTATTGAAACGCATCGTGGACAACTGAACCCTTGCGTATTTATGCTAATTTGATCGAATTTAGCTCATTTGTTTATTCTAATTTATGTTCATTTGCATATGCTACAGATGAATACTGGCGTACTCGATGCGTTTCAAAAACCGGCCAGCATCTCGCTTTAAAAAAGGCACCATCGTATAAAATATATACTGTGGCCCGTAAGCTTCGAATCATGTATTGAACGAGCCTTGAATAAAGGAGCAGAAAGGATTCATTCGTTAATTATTATTGCAAAAACGCTCTTATTTATTATCAAAAACAATCATAATCTGCTCACAAAGTGAGACGAAAACACAATGACAAAGTTCATGTACATATAACTCGACTGGACGCGAAACGACCACAAAACTAATAGGCTGGAGTACTCTGAACAGAGAAACTTGCAGCACTTGGAACCAAGCCTAAGCCTAAGCCTAACAATAAGCCTAAGCCCTGACATAGAACCAGTCTCGAACCTGAATTCGGGCTCAGAACTCTGCATTTCGCCTTATACACAATGCAAAAAAAAATAATAATAAAAGTGCCCTCATCAAGACAAAGTAAATCATATGCTCTATTTAGTGATATCAGAGTATATTTTTGCTGTGACCCTGTCATCGATTTTATGGATTAATTTATCTCCTCCATTACCCGCCACAGGCAATTGTTTCACATCTGAAAGCTATAACGACGCAATTTGGAGTTACATGTTGTACACGCGAATTGCGACTATAATATGCAGCATTCTTGTTTATGTGCCTATTTTTATTCGAGTGGTATGTTAAATATTATTTAGGGCGAGAGAGATATAGATATGGCTATTTTGGTGTCCCCGACTCTTTAGTGAATACGTTTAAAGTAAATAGGAAACGAGAGAACGCCTCGTTTAGACGATGGCTGTCTGTTTTACAGCGATCCAACCCATTTGGTGAAATCTTGACGACAAATTTTCTTGTCACAAAGTGGTTGCCAAATGGTCGCTGACTCGTCACAGATTTTTTTGACGTGGCACGCTGTCTGATGTAAGTTAAGTAATCTCCGTATAATTGCAGTTCCAAATGCTTCGCTACAATACAGTAGAAAAAACGACAAGTCACAAGTTCTCCAACAAATTTCTTTCGATAACAAAAACCATTGGTAAGCGACTCTTTGTTTTTGAACGCGCAATCACAGTGGAAGGATTCCTTCAAAGCGAAATACCGTCCGGTTTCTGAAATGCATCGTGGTCAACTGAATTATTACGTATTTATGATAAAGAATGGAAAGAAGGAAGCGCGGTCTTGTCCTCCATTTTCGTATATACATAGTATGCAAATTGTGTCCCATTATGTGTCATCCTGAATAATTGTCATCAGCGTCTACGAGCGTAATCCACCGTTATGAGGCCATATTGACCATCTCATTCCCTCGGGGAAACATTCCCTTGGGATAGAAATAGCATTCTAACGCGAGTCACGCAGAGAAAGAGACGGGGAATTCCCCATGGGAAATTGAGTGGTGAATATGTCCATAGGATCTTTTTGAGAAAACACTTTTTCCTTTCAGGTATGATCGTCGCCGCGGAATTCACATGCATTGTCATTCTGGATATTATTTTGAATTACAATTTATTTGGGTTGATGAAATATGAGGCCGTCTTTTATTTGATTAGTGAGTTTATTTAGCAATAAAACCAATGCCAGGGGTAGGGGCTTATTGGATAAAACCTACTCTGGGCACTGGAACTTACTGGGCAACTGAGAACCTACTCTGGGCAACTGAGGACTACTTTGGGCAACTATACTTTGGCACCTATACTTGTGCATTTTGAATAACATTTTCTAACATTCACTTTGAATAAAAGCATGTGTAGACAGTATAAAAAAAACTGGATTCTCTGAAAGCTTTCGTTATTTTAACATTCTGATCATAAAACGACAGAAAAATTAAATCTCCACATCATGTTAGGGCCGTTAGCATAAATTAAAGCGAAATACCGACACCGGCCGGTTTTTGAAACGCATTGTGGATGTTTCAAAAACCGGCCGGTATTTCGCTTTTAAGTGTTCGTGCTGCCTTTAAATAATAAAGATCACATCTGATTACAAATAGTTTAACAAATTTGCCTGATGTGTTACATACAAAATCAGAAATACTGTTCGTTGAGAAGGAGATATGTGTCTTAAAGCGAAATACGAAATACCACACGGTTTGCGTAAATAATTTGGTTAGGTTTATTTAACTCTATAAAAACACATTTTCGTGGATGTCCACAGTTGTCCTGGTTGCCCACGGTAGTCCACGGTAGTCCTCAGTTGCCCAGGTCTCCATTTTCAGTTGCCCAGTTGTCTACAGTGGTCCCAAGGAGTCCTAGTAGGTTTTACCCAATAAGCCAGGGGTAGGAGTCGAACTTTCGAACGATGGTGTCCGCGCTGCCCGGGTCAGCGCCATAAATCACTGCGCCACCTGCATTTTGGGAAAAAATATAGTCCAACAATCTTTTAGACATCTGCAAAGGTCTATTCAATGCCATATTGATATCATCGCGGCATGAGGAGATTCGGAAAATTATAAAACGGAAAATATTGCGAAAACATAAAATTTCTTCGAATGGCAAAATCATTATTGCGGCAACGAGGTCATCAAGAGCTATAGAGAACACTACATCAAGCATTAGAGATAAAACGTCATCATTATGTTTATTTTGTTCATAAAATGTTTATTGTTTAGTTTGCTATTGGGTTCCCAAGTATGGTGAAAATTTACAGTATTTTGGATCTACACGAGAATATTTTTTAATTTTCCGTATTATATATGCAGGTTTCGTGCAGAAATACGGTAGTATTGACAGAATCGCACCGCATTTTTGGGATACTTGGAAAGCCCATCACATGGATCGCCCTCGCCTCACATTTCAAAATTTGCGGCAGGATTTCGGGTGGCAAATTCATGTTTCTGTTCTTTTGTTCTGTTACTTATTGGTGCCTATGTTTGAAGTTAAACGTTTGTGTAAATTAAAAAGTTTTATTGTGGACGCAAATAAAATAAAATAAACTAGATGGCGATATTGTTTCTACACGTATTTGAGACCCTTGGATATGGACGTTTAGAAAGAAAGCTACAGTTAGGCAAAATGGATAGAAAAACAGTTTTGAAAATATGAATCAGGATTATTAAAACAAGTTAAGTGAAGAATCATCCCTGATTATACATAAGCACATCTAAATGTATTCTTCTGACTAACTAATTGACGTTTACTTGAAATAGAATTATATTTACAACGCGAAACTTTGGCCGGTGGTGCGCGGCCTACAAATAACGAGTGGGCCTAGTTATGGCGGCCCACCCAGTTCGGGCCCAGTATAGGCCGCACACCGGCCAAGTTTCCTCAGTGATTACACATCTTCACGTAATTGCACGAAAGGAGTACGAGCTACTTGAGCTAATGGCTAAGAAAACGTTTCAAAATCTTACTAATTACCGTGCAAAAAATAAATCGTAACTTTTCCAAAATATTAAAGGGAATATGTATGCCCTTTTTGAAGTTAAGCTGTATTAATAGAATGTGTGTTCCTCATTAAGGAAACAACAACAAAAATTGTTAAAAGTTTCCCATTTAAAAGAAAATGATTTTCAAAGTTCATATTTTCCATAGTAAACGCGTTGCTTGACCCCCTGGCTTACACGGAAGTGCTGATGGAGCAAAAAAATTCGCATGTGTGCATACATCGGCATATAGCTTGCAACAGCGACATATTTGCATGCAAATGAGAATATTCGAATTTACATATTCAGTCGCCTACTTAAATTCATGTCTGGTGTGGAAACTCTAGTTTCGCAGTTGTTTTGCTCATTTTGAGTGCCTACATATTCCCTTTAACTAAAATGGGGGCGCGAAATTCAGACTCAATCAATAATAGTTAGGACGCGAAATTGAAAATTCTACCAAAAAAAAATCAATAAAAAAAAATCAATCAATAAAATTAAATCAATAATAGTTTTCCGGCTCAGCTTGCCACCTCTTCTTGGCATCAATTCCGTAAACAATGGTGTTGATGAACGTGGCCAACTAAAATGTGATTTTATATATTTTTTTTAATTCCACATTCTAAGCAGCTCATTTCTGATCCTGTAGGCCTGTGGCCGTATGCACGAACGCCTTCCCAGTGGGAGGTGAGAGAAAGAGAGGGATCACACGACCAGTGACACGTAGAGACAAATCATCCCACCCAGGGAGGATCCCAGTGTTCGTACATACGGCCACTGTAGTATTTGTGGAATGGAGGTCGAAATGTTTTCTTTTTTCGGGTTTAGGATTTAGTGTCTGCTTTTGTAGGCCAACCGCCAACGAAGTAAAAAAACTTGCTCGCGCGGATGAATTACTTTCAGCCAACCGCATTCCAATTGGTATTTAGAGAGAAGTACCGGCCGGTTTTTGAAACGCATAGTGGACAACTGAATTCTTACGTATTTAAGTTACTCGAATTAAGCTCGATTTTTTATTCTAATATATGTTTATTTGCATAAGCTGCATAAGAATGCTGGCCTACTCGATGTGTTTCAAAAACCGGCCGGTGTTTCGCTTTAAAAAATAATGCGGATATTTAAAAAATAGCAAAAAAAAAAACAATTTGAAATAAAGCCAACGAACCATGCTTAGAAACCATTGCATGACGAAAGCTGAGTTGAAAATTGCAATCAGAATCAATATGGAACTGGCCAAGTAGAGAAAAACTGCCAATGTGGTGAATAGTTTGTCCTGAATTAGTGTAGTTTATTTTATTTAATTCTCTCTCTCTCGATCTCTCTCGATCTCTCTCTATCTCTCTCTCCCTACCTCTACCTCTATCTCTCTCTACCTCTCTCTCTCTCTCTCTCCGTCTCTCTACCACCCAATTTGGACATTTTACCAATACTTTTATCATACCCACCATCAGTTTAAAGTTGAACTTGTAGAAAGACGCAGTGAGTCCAATCAGATCAAAAAGCATCATGAGCGTTGTGAGAATCACGAAAAACACATTCACACAGACGATCTGAAAATGACTATGAAAAAAATATGAATCTTGCAAAAGTTGAATATGAAGAGAAAAACTCAAGTTTGGCCCTGAGGAACTGCTTGTATATATAGTTTTTTGAACAATTATAAAATCATAGACGTGTTCCAAGGACAAGGATTTACTTTCTCGCATTCTTTGTCACTTTTTTATATTGGTCTCTTCTTTGTGTATGACAGGACAATTGTGTCGATAAGGACCCGAAGTTTTTCTAAGAGCCTTACATGTATCTATATCATCTGTGGCCGTATGCACGAACGCGCCGGGAAGCTCCCAGTCTCCCAGTGAAAGAGAGGGATCACACGCATCATAGACACACAGAGACAAATTCTCCCACCCTGGGAGGTTCCCGCTGTTCGCGCATACGGCCACTGATCCTTTCTTGAGATGCGTTTCAAAAACCGGCCGTTATTTCGCTTTAACACTTACCGAAAATACTTGCGGAAACGAGTGATACATTGAAGTGCAGTAATCGAACAACGGATTCGGAAAACAATACGAATTGGCGATGGCAGCGAAGATACCGATCAGCTGAAAACAGATCATTACCATTTTACTCCTACATTCCCCTTTTTTTCGAATGCGAACTTTAAAAGGACAGGCTCACGACAAAATCGTATGCCTTGAAAATTCTCAGATTGTGCTGCTGAACAATACCACAATATACGAACATAACCACGTAAGCGCAAGCTCGTGCGCACAATAAGATAAATTTATATCATAGGTGTTTTCTCGTGAACCTGACCCTTTAAAGAAAAGTTGAATACTGCTTTTTTTCAGTGTTGATTTTTGTTTGTCACATAGTCACCCTTCTAATGATAAGACAGTTGGCAGTTATTAGTATATACACAGAACAGAAATTGCAAGAAGAAATGTTCAAAATGTCCAATAGAATTTTCTTTAAAGCAAAGCGATATAACATGCGGTTTTCGAAACGTATGTTGGTCAACTAGATTCCCATATGTTGTATGCAAATTAATTCTTTTAGTTAGACTTTACATGCACTATTATGTGGGAATACCGCGTCCAACATACGTTTCACAAACCGGCTGCCATATTAAAGCGAAATACCGGTGGGTTTTTGAAACGCATCGAGAAGACCAGCGTTCTTATGCAACTTATGCAAATAATTTATAAATTAGAATAAAACATCGAGCTAAATTCGAGCAAATTTGCATGAATATGTACGAATTCAGTTGTACACGATGAGCTTCAAAAACAGCCCGGTATTTCGCTCTAAGAGAAAATTCACCTCACTTACAATTTCAATCAATTTGTACACATTTCCTTTGTCGTCGAAGAATCCTCGGTTGATCATGAGAGGTGGTCCGTGATGGCTGTGCATCATGCTCATCAAATAACTAAAAATGCAAATGCGATTTTCAGGTATAAAGCTACTACTGCACCTCGAAGGACGCCTGAATTATTAAAGCGAAATGAACAGTCGGTTTTTGAAACACATCGAGTGCGCCAGCATTCTTATGCAGTCTATGCGAATGACAATAAATTAGAATAAAAAATCGAGCAAATTAGCATAAGTACGTGAGAATTCGGTTGTCCAATGTGCGTTTCAAAAACCGGCAGGTATTGTGCGTTCAATGCAATATTAGAGCAGTCGAGAAAATAATTGCCCGTTGTCAGTTTTGAGATGCAACGAGATCATGGGATGAGATGATGGAGCCAGATGAGCTAGCAATAAGTAGGGGTAGAAGTGTAGAACACTACCCCATTTTGCAAATATACTACCCCAAAATAAAATATACTACCACATGGGAAAATACTACCCCTGCAATATGCTACCCCGGAAAATATACTACCCCATTGTAGAATACTACCCCCAACTTATTTTACATGACTACCCCCGAACTTATTTTACATGACTACCCCAAACTTATTTTACATGACTACACCCCCTTATTTAACCCCATACTTATGACTACCCCACTATTTACATGACTACCCCACTTATTACCTGACTACCCCCCTTATTTACATGACTACCCCACTTATTTAACATGACTACCCCACTTATTTAACATGACTACCCCACTTATTTAAACATGACTACCCCACCTATTTACATGACTACCCCAAGTTACATGACTACCCCTCCTAGTTTACATGACTACCCCCACATGACTACCCATTTTTACATGGCTACCCCACTTATTTTACATGGCTACCCCACCTATTTTACATGACTACCCCATCTGCTGTGTTACTTTATGTTGGGGTAGTATTTTGCAAAAATTTTCCGGGGGTAGTGTTCTACCGAAATAGGGGTAGTATTTTTCCAAGTGGTGGTAGTATTTTTCGAAAATGGGGTAGTGTTGTAAATGTTTACCTGAGCGGACTACTTGGCTACCCCATTTTACATGACTACCCCATTTTAGGGATTTTACTACCCCATAACATGGGGTAGTTTTCGTAACTGGGGGTAGTATTTTTACATTTTGGGGTAGTATTTGTGCAGAATATTTTTTCGAAAAAATACTACCCCTTTGTTGTGGGGTAGTATATTCCCAATTTGGGTAGTATACTACACTGGGGTAGTATTCTACATTTTTACCATAAGTAGGTACCGAGGAACAGAAATAGAGGGGAAAATATACAAAGAGAATTAATAAGAACATCCGGTCTAAAAGATAAAATTCCACTAAATAATACCATATAACGTTTGAATAAAATATTCACATAAATATTCTTGAACCTCAATATCTGAACCTTTTGGGGCTGCATAGAGATTCGCATGAACATTAGCAATACAGTGTAATCGGTATCATATTCCATATATGTAATTACCTATTGTTTGTTTAATTGGACGATGACCTACGCATTCATTGCCGCAGTTTGGAGTTGGGGTTTGATTGTGCTAATGTGTTAATTGCTCAAATTATGTTAATTGCTCGGATTTTGAGGTATCTAGTATCTATACCAACTGTTGTGAATTAGCAAAAATAACACAGCACAACGAAAATGCAGCATGCTATGTTACTAATCAGAAACAAATAAATGAATTGTTGAACAGCTTGAGAAATGAATAGTTGTTTTATATATGTATGAGTATGTAGTTGGATGTCAGTCACGCACATTCTAACCACTACTCTCTGTCCAAGTTGATTACTTATGTATGTGGGCATTGAACCGCGAAAAATTCTATGCACTACCCGCTGGAGTACGCCCGCTTTTGAGTAAAATGAGCACAGGTCCGAATGCTGTGCTATAGTTGGCCGGGACCAGGTCAGCATTGATCTATGTGATGTGAAATCTTTGCTTTTTGTCTACTAGACTTTAGGATTACTTATTCAGTATCACCATAGCACGCACATGCCTTGAAACAAATGATGATAAAAACCAAATCAAAGGTAAAAATTTTTTTTACCTTATAATGATAGTATACATTTGGCTGCCAGATTAAGTTAAGGTATCAATTTCAAAACTGCTTCCATGTGGTGAACTCTCTAAGAGAGTTGTAATTCAAGACGATTAGACAAGGAGAGAGTTGAGAGAGAGAGAGGGAAAGAAAGAGAGAGAGAGAAAGTTAAAGAGACAGAGAGAGAGAGGGAGTCCGATAGGGGGTACTTATCCTAGATGTGGCTCCGTCATTCATTAGCATGACTAGGCACACGGACTGGGCACCTCCCGGCCAGAGTATGCGAAATTGAGATGGATCCCCGTGAGAGAAACCAGCAATTAAACAACTTCGCGGAATTAGATACACGACATAGAGATAGACACGGCTTTCACAGAAAATTGGCTTCTCGTCTGAAGAAGCTAATTTTACATACGCCAAGCAGCACCGCGTCCCCATAAAACCCGTCCCCATAAAACAAAAAGTGATTAATAATAATAAAACCCTGCCAAAAAAACAGGCGAAAGATCTACCAGAGTTAATTCCTCGAAATTTGAATTTGATTGTACGATTACAAGATATGTATGGATGGATGGATAGATAGACGAATAACTTAAACTAACTGAAACCAATTTATACAGGCACGGGACCCGTGCGGAGTGTAGATCTCTTGCGAAGACGGGCCTAACCTTAAAGCGAAATGCTAGCCCCTTTGGAAAATTTGCATATGATAAGCAAATCCTATGTATCCTATGCTAATATTGTACGATCGTCCACGGCAATCGTACAAAATTAGCATAGGATACATAGGATTTGCTTATCATATGCAAATTTTCAAAGAGGCTAGCATTTCGCTTTAACCTTAAACCTTTTTTGAATATGGAATCAACACATGTTCACATTCTTAAATTTCATCGCTAAACTATATAGTACGTATAACTACTAGTAATGTGAGGATAGCTCTTCAAGCAACACTCAAGTCCAACGTGACAATTAACCACCGGAAAGGATTAATTCATGTCCGTAAATTTCTAGATTTAATCTCCGTGGCATCCTCAACATTTAATTTTATGGTTAGTAAGGCATCTACTTTCTGATTTCCATAAGTTTTCACTAAATATTTCGAGCAGGGTTAAAGCTTGCCTAAGCAATGTGGCAAACCGATATAGTGAACCTATTTCATTAGAATCACTATTTATCAGCAAGGTTCAAGCGGTGTGGCACACTGTTTGTGAAGTGTATACCGGATACACCTGCCGGCGCATGTAATACATGCAAATTGTGTTCCGTTTTTACTCGGGAACAGAATGGAAAACATTTGCATATAATATATGAGAATGCATTTATCCAGCATACGTTTCAAAACCTATATATGTTGTTAGATATGTATAGAATTCCTAGGTACTACTGGAAAAGGGGTTGGGTATATATCCGTAGTAGTAACAACATAAACGGGGGTCAGTAAGTAATTATAGTGAAGGCCGAAAAGGGGTCCGTATCTACTCTATGTCAGTTTCATTGCAGAATAGAATAGTGAGAGAGTATTCATCAAAGAAATAGATGAGCGTTCTCTGGCAGGAGAACGTTATTAGATACTGAAGGAGTGTAACTTCCTATTTAGGATTTGCTACCAAAAGAGTATTTATGTTACGCTTGAAAGTATCATCCATGTTATCGGAGTTTCCCATAGTAGAATTTTACATACAGTAAGAAATTTACATACACCTGCAGCTTTTTTTGCATACACCTAACGTAAAACTGCTCGAAGATGGAAAAGTGAACTTGGATGGTGTGTTCGTGGCGAATTGGTGTATCACAAATACTCTATAACAAATTGAGCTACCCACATCTAAGAGCATAAAGGCTCAGGCTCAGGCGCAGGAAAACAGTTTTTCGGAATTTTATGCAACTATTGTGAAAACCACCAATACTATCTATGGCATACATAACTGGATAGTGAGGAGAACTAACAAAATGTTCTAATTCATCTAGGTCACAATTTATTATAAAAAATTAGATAAACGCAGAAAATCAGAATAACAAAATTTGGAAAAGTTTATTTCGATCTAGTATCTATCAACTATGGAATAGGTCAAATATTTGTCAAAAGCCCCAAACCGCTTATCAACTTTGAAACGTGAAAGCGTGACTCGGTCTCAGGGTGAATCAATATGCAAACACAGGCGATTGGCAAAAGACGATGTTTTATCGGAATAAATATATTTTGTCTGAACGGAAAAGAAAGTGTTTCGGGCGTTCTTGAACACGTTCCCAAGCCAATTTTAAACGTTTCCTTTCCTAGAAATATTATGAGAAAATAACAGCAACATGCAGGTTGTATCGTTGTTTATTTATTACGAAACCATAATAAAATAATTCCGCTCAAGTTTGTCATTGAAAGGCTGTCCCTTTACCAAGATATCGCCCTTTTTAGATTAAACCTAAACCTATTACTATTACCCAATAATTATCAAATTATCATTCTAAAACTACCGATAATAAAAAGAAATTCATAAACTTATGTAAAGTGTGGCTGGAGGTAATATGCTAATATGCACCACGGACCAATGTTGGCCCTTGAAATACATGATCTAAAACCAAGAAAAAAAAACGAAAGAAACTATATTTTTATCTCTTATCTTCAATTTTGTGCACTAATATCAGATGCCCTTTCAGCCTGGTATTCTTGAGTGATAAAGCTTAGCTGTAAACAAAAACATAAAAACACTAATTGAAAATTTGTGATGTTGAAATGTACCGGAGAAAAACGATTAATTGGCGCTTTGATTAAAGCGGTATAACATCCGATGTCGGAAACATATTTTGTACGCAGCACGCACATGTAGTCGACGTAAATAAGTACTCTTTTTATTACTTTTTTTTGCATACAACTTATGGGAATGCACTTGTCCAGCATAAGTTTCAAAAACCGCCTGTTATACCGCTAGAAACACAAGGAGAAGGAGGTCAGTAGAAAATGACTTGAAGAAGGACATTACACAACTTTTTGATATTGCATTTGGTTAGTATTTTGGTAAAAAAATATGTGTGAAGGCCCAGGGAGACGTGCCACTCCCAAACATTCCACATAGACGAAGTGTAGGGCTATAATAATGATTATCTATAATCGTTTTGATATTACCGGGTCTAACAATTTCTAAAAAGTTCCCAATAGATCATGCTTATGTTAAAGCGAAATACCGGCCGGTTTTTGAAACACACCGAGCACACAGCATTCTTATGCAGCTTATGCAAAGGAACATCAATTAGAATAAAAAATCGAGCTAAATTCGAGCATCATAGCTTAAGTATGTAAGAATTCAATTGTGTGCAATGTGTTTCAAAAACCGGCAGGTATTTCGCTTTGACGTGTGGTTATAGAAAAATGCTTACTCATATGTTTCTTCAAAATTCCCACGCACTAACAATAAGCACATGTCATCCATCTTACAATTTGGTTTGCTGTTTTTTTTTGAGTGATGAATCAGCCAAAGGGCATTTTGAACATTTATCACCTAATTGTGGTTTTCGACAAAGATATTATGCGTTTACCAAAAACCTAGCCATTACCATAAGTCTGAACTGGTAGGGCCAATTGTTCACCGCTTTCCTACGCTTCATTCGTCATTGATATGTATTTGCTGAAACGTACGATTTTCGTGCGTAAGACACAATTTAGACAATGAGTCTTGATAAGCAAGAAGATTACGATAAATTTGCAAACACAACGATTATGCAAATTTGTGATAAATAAACCTTTATTCTAATTTGTCTGAACATTTCTCTACGTGTACTCTCAGTGATCGGTTGCAGGTATGTGTTTCTTTTGCTTTGCTTTCAATTAGCTTTGTCAAATCGATCGATTTTCAATTAATATCTATTAAGGGCGCGTTCGGGTTGCTCTTTCCGAAAGAGAAAGAGGCAAAAACCCCGTTCGGGTTGGACCTTTCCGAAAGGATTTAATGCTTTGTGAAAGTGAAAAGTACAGTACACACTTTCCGTGAACACGCAGGGGTTTTATTTTTTATTTGAATGCGCACGGTCTGCGCACTTGTGCACAATTTCGGCATTGTATTTTTCCCGACCGCCGACCTGCCAGCAAGCACATGACAGTACGTGCACAAGACCGGAAGGAAATGCACCGTGCACAATTAAATCGATTCAAATCTTAAAACGAAAACCCCTGCGTGTTCACGGAAAGTGCGTACTGTACTTTTCACTTTCGCAAAGCGTTAAATCCTTTCGGAAAGGTCCAACCCGAACGGGGTTTTTGCCTCTTTCTCTTTCGGAAAGAGCAACCCGAACGCGCCCTTATCGGATACAATTATCAATATTTTCTGCGCCAATCGTATTCTCGCCAAATATTGAGTTTTTCTCGCTGGGCATTTCACGGTTGTTTTGCTTTTGAAATTTTGCAGACATTTTGGAACACGTAAAGACACGCTTATAATTTATATGGAAAATGAACATTTGCAAATTATGATTCGGGTTAAAAGGAGTGTCTGTTTTCGGATGTAATCAATATTCACCTATTATATCTACCGTGATTTGCATACGTTTTCTTTGTCTACGAAATTACTTTGGTCAAATTGAATGTAAGCCACCTATTTTTGTAGACATGAAGGGCGGATTCTAGTAAATGGATATATGACGAAAAAATGTATCTTTATTCCCTGGGGTGAACACCAGCTTCTATACTATTGTCATTTCTTAAATATATTTTTAGGAACCGAAGTGGGTACTACGCTTCCGAAGAACGCGCTTGAGGGCACCGTCGAAGTCAACGTCCAGTTCAACGTCGACGTTATGGAAAAGGACTTCCATGACTACATGGTCAATGAGAAGCTTCGTATCAACTTGGCCCAGATGGACACTTGTGGACGATGGTTTCAGGTGGGTCAATTAGTTTATGACAGATAAAAGCAACCGAGAATCGTGCAATAGCCAAGCAAGTGAGAGGTACTGTATGGGGGTTTCTTTTAAATATTATCGATAGAATTTGTAGTATGCAAGGTTTATGTGCTGTGGTTTGCGCGAGTACCGCAGTGCGCGAGTACCGCAGTGCGTGAGTACCGCTGTGCGCGAGTACCGCAGTGCGTGAGTACCGCTGTGCGCGAGTATCGCAGTGCGTGAGTACCGCAGTGCGCGAGTACCGCAGTGCGTGAGTACCGCAGTGCGCGAGTACCGCAGTGCGTGAGTACCGCAGTGTGCGAGTACCACACTGCGCGAGTACCGCAGTGCGCGAGTACCGCAGTGCGTGAGTACCGCAGTGTGCGAGTACCACACTGCGCGAGTACCGCAGTGCGCGAGTACCGCAGTGCGTGAGTACCGCAGTGCGTGAGTACCGCAATCTAACTGCGGCAGCGTATGTCAGTTTTCTTGTGGGTCCGAACTGCCTTTCCTTAGTACCTTATTGTAACTTACTGTACCTTATTTTATGCCTCTTCCTTTATCGAGTGCCTCCCGTGAACGACTACAGTGGAACTACTCGTCACTGGAACTTGGAACGGCGGTACGTCTAAGATTGAACCATTTGACTTTTAACAAAGTTACCAATGTTAGTCTATTTTTTTTTAGTTAAAAATTCTTTTTACGCTTCAGGAGCGTGCACCTTTATTCAAGGGTGAAAATACAGATTCAATGTTTGCTCATGACATGTTCCGCAGAGGTCCTGAGCAGTAGGCGACGAATTCCAGATGACAAATTGCTCGACGTCTTCGGGCTAGGGTCGACATTCGGCTATCTTAATTACATATATATCATTAGCACATTAGAAGTCATCCCTCGTTTTTACTCATTTCTTCTACTTTAGCTTTCGCCTTTGGCTTTGTGGAGAAGTTGAACATTGCAAAGATTCGAACTCAAATAAAAAATGTTGGCTGGGGAACGGGGGTAGGGTTCGTGAAAATTGTTTTGTTGTTGGAGAGTTTGAGCGCGTGCGGACGCGGAACTCGTATGTATTTCCGTATTGGTTCGAGTGCCGTTGAGACTTGAGACTCCGCATTCCGCATTTGGATGGACTTATGCATATGCATTTGTGGGGGATACAAATTTGTGTTCTCTAATTTGATATGCATTTTTGGCGATACAAATTTATGTTTTCTAATCTGATGTGGCTGGGCTGGGGTTGAAAATCTTGCTTTTGGGAAGATGTAAGTATTGATTGATCTTTGTGCTCCTATGGGTGAACATATTGTCTATTGATGGGTAAGTATAAATCAGTTTTGTGTGTTATTGGTCGGGGAATATGAACTTATGTTATGATAGCTGCAGAAGTGCTTGTTTCACAGTTCGATTGATGTCATGTAGCATAACAATGAATCAAGTTTGCTCTAGTATCCGTATAATTTATTTAAATGCCATATTCGTTATTTGTTTTATGTGTTTCTGGCGATACTATGGTTGGGGAAATTATGTTCGCCTTCGTACTGTCTGTTGCGCCAGGTGCATTATTTTTTTATGGAAGCGGTCATTGATCTGTTTGGGGAATAATGTTCATCTTTCTTTATTTGATGCGATCATGTGATGAGGTATGAGTTATCAGTGATCTTGGGAAAAAGCTGTAGTAAGTCCAAGATTTATGTATTTGAAAATGGCCGGAAGTGTCCAATTCGTTGTGCACCATTGTTATTGGCATGGCACTGGTATTAAATTGAATTGGACCGCACCCTTGTAGTGCGGTGTCTAGGCGGTCAGTGTGCGGTGCTTGGTCTCATGCGGTGCCTGTGCGCTAATGCGGTTATGCGTTTGCGGTGAATCTTGGCCTCTAGTCGCTCTAGTAGTACTGTAGAAAATACGTACCTCAAATTACTGTAAACCCTTTGGCCCAAATTACGGAACAGTCGTCGCTGGACCATCCTGGAGTGGTTTTTGCCCGAAAAAAAAACATTTGGTGACTGGTTAGTGACCATTTGGTGACCAGTTGAACAAACATGGCTAAAGCGGTCACACGAGTAAGTGAACCGTCACCAAATGGTTCCACCAATAACCTAGGTAATGCAGGTGGATAGTGTCAATAGATTTGCCGTAGGCACGGCACGCAAAGGGGCCCGACGCCCGACACAACAAACAACAGAAAGAAAACAGGACGGCTGAGACTACAAACTACAAATACACTCGCCATCCCAACACATTTGCCGATCTTTCTTTTTCTAAACCTCTTCATATTACGTGCATATATAAACTTTTCTGTAAAATATACATAGTTTAAAATGTATAAAATAAACACATTTTACACTCGCCCATCACACTAACTGATAACCCCGGTGGAAAATCCTCGTCTATGATATTTTCTCAACATCTGGTACTTTCTGAAAGCATTTACTCTCTTTATCTTTGTTTTCTACTTTCCGTACTTATAATTATCTTCCGTATAAATCAGCAAATCTTTGTTATATGTAGTAGTTTATGATATTGAAGCTCACTGAACAGATATTCCGCTTTTTAGACAAGCTGTTTTCCATTTGCTTATTGAATTTACGACGCACACTTTCGGTCACTACGTTCGTTAAATCCAGGTGAGCGTTTATCGTAAATATTTTTTTGATACATAATGCTTACCGGGCTAAATGACGAATTTGAAGTGTCTGGGTCTGTGAGGGAAATTCAATATATTTATTGGTTATTATTTGTATTCCCTGTAAAAATTCTCTGTAAATATGACCACCAT
This sequence comes from Pelodera strongyloides, assembly GCA_036852015.1. Classification (NCBI taxonomy): domain Eukaryota; kingdom Metazoa; phylum Nematoda; class Chromadorea; order Rhabditida; family Rhabditidae; genus Pelodera; species Pelodera strongyloides. The sequence continues at coordinate 158,656 of JAANDG010000025.1, forward strand.
GACTTATCAAATTTTCATAAGTTCTCCGTTATGGCCATTGCGACTTACATGGAAATATGATTTGTTTAGCATTGGCATACTTATATACAAAGTTTGAAACGTATCATAAGAAATTAACATAGTAGGAAACAATTGCATATGCATACTTCGATATTGAGCTGCGACCCTCTTTTATACCCTAGTACAAAATTTGCATTTCGTAACGCACATCGGTATGCAAATTAGGCTACAGTTACTCTTTTATATAATAAGATTGACATTTTTTCAGATTTTAATTAACCAAAATGTACATTGCACTTTCCTTTTCTCTGAATCTTTGTATCTACTAATCACTGTTCGTCATCTATCACACACAATCAACTGATAATATCTATTTGCGTCTGCCTCTTTTCCATCGATTTTAGCCGACTCAAATAGCCCATAATTGGGTTGAATGCCTGTGATCTTTTCATGCTTTGATCATATTCATATATTGCCATTTGAACTCTTGATTTGAATTCTATAATTCGTTTTTCCTTTGAATAATTTCTAGCCACACGGCTGTAAAGCAAATTTCGAATCCGCTTTTAGCAGCTATGCACCAAATTGCTCGAGCCTGAGCGCCGCGGCTTCTTTTATACCCATTCCAGACTAATATATGTATGCAAATTTTTCGTAACGCGAATTGACACAACAAATAAATAATAAAGTTTATCGCTCTGACCAGCCGGCTACGCCGCCTGAAGCGTCTTCCATACCATACTTACAAACGGGCTGTAACGTAGATGAAAATCTTTATGAATGAAGACATAAATTATTCTTTTACATGAGAACATTCTAATTTGAGCTGCGGCACTCTTTAATATCCAAAGCGGAACAATTTATTCGAATTCTACTTCCGTAACGTGAGTGCTCGCGCACGCTACAGTTACTCTTTTATATAAGAAGATTTTCCAGCATGTCTGCTCCGAACGGGAATCGTGCAAGGATATTAGGAATTGCTGGCTGCACCAATTCTGGAAAGACAACCCTAGCACTAAAACTTGCAGAACTGGTCGGTATTCAATTAGTACGTGTTTAAAGCGGTATGGCACGTGATTTGTGTACTCTTTACTGGACAACTCCCATTATGTATACTGTACAAAATATTACCGGCAATCTGTCCCGATGGGCACCGAAATTTTCAAATAATACGCGTGAATCTAGTTGCCGCAAAAGTATTGCAAACCATGTGCTATTCCGCTTTAATTTCGCTCCTTTGATTCATAAGTTTACACATTTTGGACCCCTACTATTCCCTTCCGCACCTCTCTTATCTTGGTTGATCGTAAACCCGCGTTATTTATTGCATCCAAATTGACTGGAATGGGTTTTCGTGAGAATTTTTTTCTAAATTTTTTTATTTCTCCTGTCAAATTTCTTTCCATTAAGTGCGCACACAATGTTTAACAGAACGGTATCATGCAATATTTCCGATTTTTTTAAATGTTTATACTTTAGCTCGATCTAAAAGACGTAACAACTGCTGTGATTCATCAGGATGATTTTTATTTACAACCAGAGAAGGTGGGCCTTTTACTAAAGTTTTTTTTTGTTACGAGAATATTTCTAAGCAAAAGATGGCAAAGGAATATTTGTAAAAGGGAGTCCGTATTCACCAACAGACAGGGAACCGGGGGAACCCTCCCTAGTTAACGAGCGCTCTGCTCTCGCACACTCTACGCACTCTTTAGCTCCCTGGGGAGGCCAGGGAGGGCTCCCTGCGTGTTGGTGAATACGGTCTAGTTGGAGGTTTATCTCAATGTGTAAGTTCTTCATAAGTTCTTATTTTTTTAGGTCCATAAGGTTACGAGCAAGGCTAATCCATCCGTTTTCTTCTATAATTACGATGAGCCTTTTTCGGTGGATATCGACAGTTTTGTCAAGGTATTTTGCTTTCTCATATGAGACCTCTAGAAAAAGAGTCCAGTATTTCTTCGTGAGCCTTCTTAAGAAACGGAGAAACCTTTTTGTGACGGTTTCCGTGATTTGATGACCACTTGGAGACTTTGTCATGAGCAAGTTTCCTCGAAACCCGTTGTCAACTGGTCACCAAATGGTCACTAACCATTCTTTTTCTTTTCGGTGAAAAACCGTCAGTGACCGGCCACTGACGGTTTTTCTGTAGTTTAGGCAATTATTCCGTTTTCGTATGTGTGGAAACTTTTTTTGTCCTACAGACGAGTACGTATTATATATATAAAGGTTTATTGAGGATATGCAATTAAAGGGTCAGGCCCATTTCAAATGACCCCTATTTTTGATGATTCCATCTGATTCTCCATGTCAAATATAGTAGGATACTATATTTTTCCAATTTTCAAGTGCAAAATTCAGGCAGTATTCATCAATTTACCATTTTCCAGTCATACCCAACTATCTATCGCAGTTGTCACGCCCCTTCGCGCTAATTGGCCAATATGCCCTGTTGGGCGTGGCAATTGCGATATTGGCCAATCAGCGCGAATGGGCGTGACAACTGCGGTAGATAGTTGGGTATGACTGCCCATGGTAAATTGCTGAAAAGTCTGTGAATTTTGCGCTCGACAATTAGAAAAATATTGCATCCTACTATATTTGACATGGAGAATCGGATGAAATCGTCAAAAATAGGGGTCATTTGAAATGGGCCTGTCCCTTTAACACATCTCAAAAGGTGACCCTAAGATACTATGCTTCACAACGCAGTATTCTCACAAAGGACCAAAATTTTTCCTGGATTCTCGTAAAGTTGTATTTTGTGTGTTTTACTATATAGTACATGGAAAATAAAGAAAATCAATGTCATGATTCTTTAGAAAATAAAGGAAACTTGTGCGACAGCAAAGTATGTTTTTGTGGAGGGAAATATGCTGACGGAAATGAAAGAAGTGATGAATTTAATGGACAATACCATATTTCTTACCATGGACCAGGTTTGCCTTTAGTACAGTAAGACGTGACATGGTGCGTGGTTTTTTGAAATATGTGATAGACAACTGCATTCCCACGTTTGTACGTCTTATTTCGGAGACTAAACGGTCTCACTGTTTTAGAGTTCATAGAATTTTCGAGCACTCTATCCCTTTAAAATCTTTCCTCGTTTAGGAAAGTTGTCGCCAGCGCCGTGAGAGTCGGACATACGATCCGCCAGATACAGAAGGATATTTTGATGAGGTATGCCGTATATTGGACGGAGAGTATAGTACCTCCAGAATAGTTCCGCATTGCGTTGGAAACTCGAAGGTGTTGATGTGCCCAACGGAAGCCCCATCTTGACGTTTCCAATGCAAATCAAATTATAGTAATAAAATCTTTCACTTATTTTTTTCTAGCCGTGCACTTGACGTTTCCTAAAGGGATCTAACCCACGACCATGGAATCAGTTTTCACATTAATGTTCTTTGTTCCGCCTGTACCGCAGAAGCAAATTCAGCACAATTTTTGCTGAGGCTGATCATTTAAATATACTATATTCCGCCCCATCGCTGCGCACAAAACAAGGGGCCGCCGCTGGTACGCGGCGGCACATTTGCTCTATTTCATTTGGTGCGCAGAAAGTGCCCCAGTGGTGCGCCACTGGTGAGCCATATGGTTTAGCGCGCCCCAGTGGCACACTGTTTTTGTGCGCGGCTATTTCGCGGAGTTTCACGTTGAACTGACCTTCATTTTCTTAGATTGTCTTCCCCGAATACGTAAAACATATGAAAAATGCTGTGAATCGCGCCAGGATAGATTCCAAACTGACATTTTTGGATGTTTCATCTACCGTGAAAGGAACAACAACAATGGACGATGTATGTTGATTTACAAAAAAAATCCTAAATTGGTATGACACGTGTTTTTCGGAAATATTTATGGTTAACTTTATGGCATATATTAGTGCTCCATTGTGTACGGAAACGCAGTAATTTGCGCCCAGTGCATCGGAATGAGGTTGTGCGACAGTCGAGCTTCAGCCGATGTTTCACTGGCCACAACGCTTTAAATACCAAAGGGACGGTTTTAGGGAGCAAACATTTTGAAATCCCCGTTGTGAATTGGCAAATTAAATTATGAACGCATAAACTCAAACTACAGATTTAGGTTGTTGAATCTTACTTGAATGATTTGGTGTGGATCACAACGCAAAAGTTGAATATTGAAAATGCATCGAAACTTGTTGGTGAGTACACATTCCATTAAAAAAGTGCGATTCCTGAGTACATATAGGGCCAGATTCGCGGGCGTGCGTGTGCGAGTGTGTGTGAGTCTGGTGTAAATGTGTTTCTAGGTATGTGTGTGCATAGTATGCGTATGCGTATGCGTATGCACATGTAGTATGCGTGTGTGTACTTGTGTGCGAGTGTGTATGTGAGTCTGATGTGAATCTGCTTCCATGTATGTGTGTATCTGTGCGTATGAGTATGCGTATGCGTATGTAGTATATGTATGTGTGTGTGCACGTGTGCTTGCCAACTGATGCTTATCTCTACAGTAAACTTCATAAGTTATTTGTTTAGGTTCGCCATCTTGTGGGGCTATTTCACTGTTCGTGGGCACTACCAGGGACGTATTTGAAGGAAAAAAGGTTATACAATTGGACTACGAATGCTATGACGAAATGGCATACAAGGTACTGTTTTGTTCACTTTCACAGTTTACTTTTCCCTAAACACACTCGCAGACGCAATGGTCAGCAGATGGTCTGTAAGTGGTCTTTATTCTTTTTTTATTTAGGTGGAAACCAGTTGGGTGACCAGCTACCAGGCTTTTTTCAGTTGTTTATTCCTGTGTTATGGACTTGCTTAGTAAAGTCATCATTTTTTTGCTTTTATTATTTAGGAGTTGCGCATACTTTGTAAACGGGTGCGTGACCGCTTTACTTCTGTGGAAAGAATCCTTATTCACCATCGCGTCGGCACAGTTCCAGTAGGAGAAGCGTCTGTGATAATTGCAACGTCTAGTCCGCACAGGTACAATATTAAAGCGAAATACCGGCCGGTTTTTGAAGCGCATCGTGTAAAACTGAATTCGCATCGTGTTTATGCTAATTTGCTCGAATTTAGCTCGATTTTTTATTCTAATTTATGCTCATTTGCATAAGCTGCATAAGAATGCTGGTGTACTCGATGTGTTTCGAAAAACGGCCGGTATTTCGCTTTAAAGCTATACGACACGTGGTTTGTGAAACATATGCTGGGCAAGACCCATTGACAAAAGCATTTCGTTCAGAAAGGACGCAATCAGCGCCACAGAATTTGCTATCGATGAGTTGAAGAGAACAATTCCGATATGGAAAAAGGTAAGCAATTTTATTTTATTTATTAGAACGCGATCTTCGCCAAAAATAGAGTGCGCGAAAGATACACAATTCCAATTGTGCAATTATGGAAAAAGCTTGTGTCGTACTTGCCGCGTCCACACAAAATAGTGTGCCGCACTGTCATTTTCGCCCGGCGACTGCGCGTTCTTTGGTCAGTGTAGGCTGTCGGCTCGCTCACAATTGCATTAAACTAAGATTAATCTCATTCTCAATTCCTTGTCAGTATGTTGGTGTTGTTATCGCATCGACATCTGAGGGTACCTTTTGGTTTTTTCATACCACCAGGTGTTAGAAATCGTTAGAACTTTTGTATTTTGCCGCAGTATTTGTTATGTATGCGTGAACTCACCAGTAAACATTATATTATTAATTGGACCCTTGTTAGTAGGAACTTTTGTGAAGCTCGTTCGCCTTAGGGTATCCTTTTGAGTGCATATGTTCTCGATGTATGTATCAATAAACTATTCACATTTGAAGGTTGAATTTGCATACGTGACACCAAAAGAGGTAGTTATTAAATTACTTTTTAGGAGGTCTACGGCTCAGGTGGTAGTTCATGGAAAGCAAATGCTGAATGTGTACCAGATCACCTGAAGAAAGACGGAAATCCTTTAGGATTTTCCCGATCGAAAGAACAGAAAAATGTTGGTTGTCCCGTTTAAAGCGACACGACACGTGGTGAAGCGTGCGGTTTTTTTCGTCGCGCGTCAGTAAAGTTTTAGGCTGCAAGAACGGTGTGTATGACGAAAAAATGGATAAATTTAAGCGGACCTACTATCCATATTAAAATAACTTGTATTTATTTAGGTCATGTTGGTCGAGCAACTTATGCGAGTATTGGATCAATAAGTACAACATATCTGTATGTTTTGAGGGTGAACAATTTAGGCTTAGGGACTGATCTATTTCTTTGTTGTTTTACGTAAAATAAAGATTTTTCGTAAACTACTCTTTCTAGTTTCGACGTTCATCGTACACGCACCACACAACTCTCGCACACATGCACTCATACACTCATACACCCATACACACACAAACACACACATCACACGCATACGCACACACACGCGCGCACCCACACACTGATTAGTCCGTTTCCTAACAATAAAAGAAGCATTTTACTTTTCCATGGAAATACATATATTTGCATTGTCTTCTTATCGTGTTACATAAAAATAACAAAAATAACATAACAATTTATTACTATATACACTCAATTGTGACCGTACACCCAGAAAGGCCATCAGTCTTCTTTGCTAAAACGCAGTTCTCAAATAAAACCACAAATAAAAGCGCGTCAACAAATAGTATAAGAAATAATGTTTACACTACCAAATTTTGACAGATCCCATAGTGATTTAGTCTAATCCAAGGTTAGAAAATCCTACGAAAACTTTCAAGTTTTCTTCAATGCTAGTACTATTTCATTGAAACACCAAGGCTCGCTTAAACCTCACAATCAGACCAAATATGGAATCAGTCTTGGAAAACGTTGTAGCATAAAGTATGGGAATAAATGGCAACAATATCATGCTTTTATTTAAAAACAGAAAACAGTAAACTAAACGATCTACCACACTACTTGTACAGCACAACAACAGTGTATGTACATGAAACGTGCGTAAACAGTGCATAAAATGAGGGAAAAAAACAATAATTAAAGCGAAGCACCGGCCGGTTTTTGAAACACATTTAGTACATCAGCATTCTTGTGCAGCTTATGCAAATGAACATAAATTAGAATAAAAAATCGAGCCAAATTCGAGCAAATTAGCATAGATACGTAGGAATTCATTAGTCCACGATGCGTTTCAAGAACCGGCCGGTATTTCGCTTTAAGAGCTCAGTCCTCAGGCGCATGAAAAAATGACCTGATCGAAGTTCTTGCGGGATATGAACGTTGATAACTAATTAATAATTAAGAAAAGAAAAGAAAGATAGTGCGAGAGAGAGAGAGAGAGAGAGAGAGAGAGGGAGAGAGAGAGTTCAACGTAAAGCTCAGCCGATATTAAAATATATGGAAAATCAGAAAAATTGAAAACACGTACAAAACACGCACTGTATCTGCTCGGAATGCGTACCTGTTCAACGGGGAAACATGGAAAAATTAAACGTAAACAAACAAAAACGCAGGGAGAACAATTAACTAAAAACATGATTTCAAAGCAATGAATGCATATAAACCGTAGTTTAAACGAGAATGAGAATTGGTACACGTCTGTCTTTAGTCAAAAATAGCACAACGCATAATAACTCATAAATAATCGCTACATAAAAGGGGTCGGATGAAAATTAACAATAAGAAATAAAAATAAAAAAACCAACGGAATGCTAATGAACAACACAAAAAGAGCGCAATTGCACCACGAAAACTGATAATTACCATGCCGTACTACACATAACATCATGGGAAACTAAAAACCCTGATTTCGCCCCGATCAAGTCCGTCAAAAAATCGGGCCGGAATCGGGGCGAAATCGGGGTTTTTCGACAAATGATCGGGGCGAAATCGGGGTTTTCACTTTCCTGTGATAGTAATTATAGTAAAAGTAAGGGACAACTTCTATATAAATCTTGCTCTCCATATAACAACGCTACTAAATTATCTAATTAACCCAAGGAAAAATCCATGTTTTATACTTACGGACAGTTTACCGGAGTTTACCCCAATTTGAGATATAGCCGATATGATATGCTAATTGTAAATGATTCCACAATATAGAATCAGCAGCAACTGACTACCGACTACTGTAACGGAAGTGAGAGAGAGAGAGATACACATAGATAACGAAAGAGAGAAACAGAGAGAGAGAGAGAAAGAGAGACCTAGAGAGACTAAGGTAGAGAAAGAAAGATAGCTCGCTACTTCCGACTATATCCGTCTTGTCGAGGTGTTATATCCAACAATACGTCGGCCCTTGAAGTCGTATTGATGGCGACAGAAGAAGACCTTAAAAGTCTTATTATATAAAAGAGTAACTGTAGCGTGCGCTAGCACTCAAAGTAGAATTCGAATGAATTGTTCCGCTTCTTATATAAAAGAGTACCGCATCTCAAATTAGAATATTCTCATATCATGTAAACATTCGTAAAGCTTTTCCGTTACAGACGTTTCATAAGTATGGAAAGACGCCTCAGGCGGCGTAGCCGGCTGGTTATGTATCATGTTCTTCAGCAGACCGTAAGAAAATGGTGAGTAGAGACAAACCTACAGTAAACAAAAATACTATATTCTGCAAAAATTACAGTACGTAAAGCATACCGTTTCCGGTTCGACGTCATCCGCTGGAATTCTGTATCTTCTCTTATAAACGTCCTCTCCTCTCTGCCACAGACGGTTCTCATTCCGAAAGATAGTCGGCAGTTCGTCTTCCTTGTTTTCGGCAACATAACTGAATGAATAAATAATGAATGACTAAATAAATAAATATTTAAGAGAAATGTTGATATATTTGTGTGCTTTGCGCGTTGCGCGTATGTAGGTGCGTGCAGGAGTGAAAATTGAAAATTTCTTTCACGCTTCAAAAGCGTGCACCTTTATTCAAGGGAGTACAAGGTTTGCCTATGACATGTTCCGCAGAGGTCCTGAGCAGTAGGCGTCGAGTTCCAGACGACAAATTGCTCGACGTCTTCGGGCTAGGGTGGCATTCTTAAATATCATAAAATTCGATTCTCACCGACAGTACTCGTTGTAAGTTATAACGTAGACTTGCTCCGATACGGTATCCAGTGGCACTACGTCGATATGTCTCGAGGCGCACAATTCTCTGTCGTGTAGTCGAAAACCGGGATTTTCGATGGCAAACTGTGGGTCGACTTTGATCTGAAAATGCAAAGTACAACGTTTATCAATAATATAAAGTTTATTGTTGAGTTCACGCTTACATAACAAATATTGCGCCAAAATACAAATTTCTAACACCTGGTAGTACGAAAAGGTACCCTAAGATGTCGATGCGATAACATCACCTACACACTAATAAAATATTAAACGTTATCACAACAGGATATGTTTACGAAAAAAAAACAATATTACTGAACCCTTTATATCTAGAATTTCACTTAGAATGTAAAATTTACCTGCGCATGTCCATAGTACCAAACAACGGATGCCATAAGGGTTCTGGTGGCGGGGTCCAAAAATATGTGCGAGATCTTGGCGACGTTGATCCCGGCCTCTCCGCCGACGTTCACGGTGACCATGTCACGCTCACTAAAGTAAAAGTAAAATATTAAAGCGGTATAGCAGACAAAAACGAAGAAACGAAGTGCAGAACAATTCACTGTATGTGCCATTCTGGGCAATTCCGCCACAGATCGGAAGTCGGAAAATCGGATCAGAAAATACTACATATCAGAAATAACGGATATACCGGAAAATACTGTATGCATTAATGCAAATGGAAAAGCAAAGGTTTCGAATTTAGCTCGATTTTTTATTATAATTTATGGTCATTTGCGTAAGTTGCATAAGAATGCTGGTCTACTCGATGAGTTTCAAAAACCCGCCGGTATTTCGCTTTAAAGGGTCAGGCCCATTTCAAATAACCCCTATTTTTGATGATTCCATTTGATTCTCCATGTCAAATATAGTAGGATGCAATATTTTTCTAATTTTCAAGCGCCAAATTCACACACTATTCACCAATTTACCGTGGGCAGTCATACCCAACTATTTATCGCAGTTGGCACGCCCATTTGCGCTGATTGGTCAATATCGCAATTGCCACGCCCAATAGAGCATATTGCCCAATTAGCGCGAAGGGGCGTGACAACTGCGATAGATAGTTGGGTATGACTGGCAATGGTAAATTGCTGAATACTGCGTGAATTTTGCGCTTGAAAATTAGAAAAATATCGTATCCTACTATATTTTACATGGAGAATCAGATGGAATCATCAAAAATAGGGGTCATTTGAAATGGGCCTGACCCTTTAATGAGTATAATAAATATTCAAATATTCAAATTGGCTACTTCATGAAAATAAACGCAATAACAAACTAACTGTAGCAATAGACCACATCGATGTTGCACTTTCGAATACGTGTCACGATGTACGGGATATTGATCGTTCTGAAAAATGGCACTGATTGATAATTTACTAAACTCTGCGGCTGCACCCACGTGGAAAAAGGAGCGAGTCGAAACCATGGCGCAACTATGGCACACATTTTAGGGTGTGCGACAAGTGCGCCACTGGTGCGCCGTGCTGTACTATATTCAAGGATAAAATGCTCACCCCTAAGTAAACGCGTCTCTTCACCGGCTCCGAAACGACTTTCCAAACGCCCTTCTTGATTGTGGGCGGAGACTTGACCAATTTCTGTTTCTGAGTGGCGAGTTTCAGTTTCTGCGTTTTCTTTGCGTTTTCCTTTTCCTTCTTGAGTTCCGCCTCTTTCGCTTTCGACGGGCGAATTTTTTTGATTGCGGCCGGAGGTTTTTCGTTCTCCTTGTCCTTTTCCATTGACTGGCGACGCTTTGGCAATTTCTGAAAAAATTATAAGTACAGTATTATCACAGCATACTGTATCTTTTTGACTGTTAAAGCGAAATACCGGCCGGTTTTTGAAATGCATCGTGGACAACTGAATCCTTATGATAATTTGCTTAGCTCGATTTTTTTATTCTACTCTATGTTCATTTGCATAGGCTGCATAAGAATGATGGTCTGATCGATGTGTTTCAAAAACCGGCAGGTATTCCGCTTTAAGATTTATGTTATAAAATGTAACACAAAATTTGGGAAAATATTCTCGGTTAGCATGTCTATCAGACGCTTATGTCGAAAGAAAGCAAGTAAGAAGTTGTTTGATAAATCAATAGGAACCAATCAACAGAAAATGCTAGCACTGATTTCTGAAAAATTCAAAAATGAACATACAAATAGATTATGGCGCATGTTTTTTTCCGGTCAGTTAGTAAGTCGCTGAGTTTATAAATAAAGGAATATCTCTATCTTTTAAAATATTATACTGTAGGCAAAGGGAAATTGAAACAATCATTGATAGAATCTGGTGAACTGGTAGTTTTGAGAGAATTTCAAAACAACAACGCGAATGAGTACCGTGTTTATGTTTACGACGCAAGGGTGAGTGTACTTTGGGGTTTGAAAGCCAAAACGGCAACTTTCTTACTATTTTGACATACTTTTAGGTTAGGTACAGTGTTAAAACGACATAACGGCCCGTTTTTGAACGCTTTTAGGTACAGTGTTAAAGCGATATAACGGCCTGTTTTTGAACGCTTTTAGGTACAGTGTTAAAGCGATATAACGGCCCGTTTTTGAACGCTTTTAGGTACAGTGTTAAAGCGATATAACGGCCTGTTTTTGAACGCTTTTAGGTACAGTGTTAAAGCGACATAACGGCCCGTTTTTTAACGCTTTTAGGTACAGTGTTAAAGCGATATAACGGCCCGTTTTTGAAACGTATGCTGATTCCAGGTAGAGTGTTAAAGCGAAATTTATCGTGGAAAAGAGTCCTTGAATGGAAAGTTTGGGTTCCATCATGTCTTAAATCTACAAAAAGAGGACAATATTTTGAATTGGATTCTATAAAAAGTGGACAACATTCTGCGTTTAAACTCAAACCAGGCCTTTTTAATACACAAAATGGCCATTTCTTATATGCGATAAGTATTCCAGTTTTTTGCCAGGAATTTGCTAACTTCTTCTCATTACCAGGTCCAGGTGTTGGGGTCGCACCAGCTTTTGGAATAATATAAGTTGCCTAAAAGGTGGCAAAAAAATCTGAAAACTAATGACATAAAATAAATGGCCAGTTTGTGTATTAAAAAGGCCTGGTTTGAGTTTAAACGCAGAATGTTGTCCACTTTTTATAGAATCCAATTCAAAATATTGTCCTCTTTTTGTAGATTTAAGACATGATGGAACCCAAACTTTCCATTCAAGGACTCTTTTCCACGATAAATTATTGTTCTCTTTTCACATAACCAAAATTACATCTTTTAGACGGAAACCACCCTCCTTTTCAGAAGTTAAAATAGCCTTTTTCAAGAAATATTTTTGTGGATATCAAATATTTTCCCTTTGCTTAGTCCCTCGCGATTACAATCGAAAAAAATATATCCTTGTTTTTTGGTAAAAGCATTTTGGACTTTGGTACTGCTTTACTTTCACCAATGAAATACCGTGTGCCAGCGCAAGATCTCACACTATTTGCGTCCGTGTAGCATTTACATACTAACCACGGTTCCCACATACAACACGAAAAACTGATTGTGAACAGCTAAAAAAATCAGATGCGTCTACCACTCGTCTTGGCCAATTTTTTGCCGGACTCTCGCCAGGATCTAGCAAGTGTACGATGACGATCACCCTTTAGCGAGAATCTGGCGAAGCGAATGCGCGGTCGCAGCACTCCCTTTTATCTGGTTCTTTATCGATTTTTTTGGATTATCGTACATACTACCTTTCGCCGCGCAAAATTGTTGCGCCAGGATTTCGCCGCGTATCACTCGAGTTTCATCTTTGGGTGTTACAATTTCGGGTTTTGCGAGGTACGAGGGTGTATGCAGTTAAAGTGAATTATCAAGTAACTAGTTTAAAAAAAACTTCCAGTTAACGACCCGTATCCCGCGCGAAGCGGGGTAAGCATGGGGTTGACACGACTTGCAGGATACCATGAAGATACGGTCCGGCTGTCGCATGCCTGCCGACCTCGTATGCTTACGGCGCCCGATGGTTTTTTTTGCACCCAGGAAGCGAAAAACCACCTTGTGCACCTAGCCTAGCCGGGATGGAACCCCCGACCTCTGGATTGAGATTCGGGTGCGCTACCCACTAGGCGACTAGGCCATACGACCCACGAATTAACAAGTTAATATTAGTAAAAAAAAGGATGTATAGCAGGAAAGGCCGCAAGCACATTGTGCTTGCGCACTTGGTAACGTGTGCGTCGCAATAAGCGACTAACAATGCTTACTAAAGTTCAATTCCAGTCACAAATCTTTCAAAACTACACCCCTTATTCTCAATGACGCTCTACGCTCGTGTCCATTCATTTTTGAATATTAATCGGAAACTTAGCTTGTCACAGAGCTTTCGGCAAGCTAAATCTTATGAAATCCCCTTTTCTTCTGTGCGTATCAGATTTTTAATAAATAATATGCCGTGTATGGTTTAGAAATGTGCACAATCGAATTGCTTCTTGCTATCCTTATTACGTAAATTTCTGATGATACTCTGCATGAGTTTCCTATTAGCATGCCATTTGTACATGGGTACTTTGTAGGTACAATCGAGCTATGGAAAAAACGACCCCATCAAAACCGTCAAAATCGGGCCGTGATGAGGCACATATTGGGTTTCCATTTTGTTGTGGAGGAAAACAAAGTAGAAAAATAAAGACAGTTTAATTTTAACCTAATTGTAAGACAGAGAACTCTTTATAAAGTAATAAAAAATGAAGAACAAAGACTGCATGTGCCTCTTCGATTAATTTTCGTCTTTGATTAGCCCCTTCCAATTAGGACGAGTTTTTTTCCATTTAACCAATAATAAGAAGAAAGTAATTAATAATTGCTAATAATAAGATAATACTAATTAATAATTACTTTTGCCATTCATGTACAGCCTAAATATACCCTGAAAGACGCGTTGTAAGTTGTATCTACGGCGTGCACTCTTCCGCATGCTGGGCAAATTTTACGAATTTGGTCATACATTTGGTGATAGTTGATATTTTGATATGAAATTTTCGCAGGTAATGTAAAATATGCTCTTTTATCTAACTGGATCGAAAGAATTTCAATTTTTCGTCCAGTAACAAATTCAGGGTGGAAACCGAAAAAAAGGGCTCTCGGATGAAACCCAAACTATGTTAGCGCTATCGCGCTAACAAAGGATATGACGGTCCGTTTTTGAAACATATGATTGCTTTTAGGTACAGTTTTAAAACGAAACACCGCCCGGTTTTTGAAACGCATCGTGGACGTTGTATTCGTAGTGTAAATTAGAATAAACAGTCGAGCTAAATTTGAGCAAATTAGCATAAGTACCTTCAATCGTCCACGATGCGTTTCAAAACCTGGCCCTTATGCCGCTTCAACTTCAACCGCTTCAACGGTTCAACTAAGCGACAATCATTACAAACAGTCCCTTCTCAGGATTTACTGCAAATTTAAAAATTGTGTCCATTGTTGCTTTAGACCCAGACGTCCGTCTGCGTGATTTGCACTTTAGTTTATTTAGAGTCTTGATTTAAAATTCTTAGAAAACACTTGGACTTAGAAACTATGTTCAACCGAAAAGATAAATCCAAATATGACAAAAATAAACACAATTAAATTATTTATTAAGCATCGTCCCTATGGCGCTGCGCTCTCTCTAAGAGTCTAATAAACATTTACAGCGAAATACCGGCCGGTTTTTGAAACGCGTCGGGTACTCCCTGCTTTCCTATGCTTCATATGCAAATGAGCATAAATTTGAATAAAAAATAGACCCCAATAGACCCCTTTTAGCATAACTGCCTAAGAATGCTGATATTTGAGAAACGTTTCAAAAACCGCCTGGTATTTCGCTTTAACATTTAACAATTGGAATTACGCCTCCCCCACAAATTGCACAAACAAAAAAGTGTTTCATAACCTTGGTTGGCTCGCATGTTTTGGGTTTTCTTAAATAAATCAGGGAGAGAGATAGAGAGAAAGAGAGGAGCGAGGTAACCAGCAGAGAACGTTCAAAAATGCGATGCGCCAGACAGGTCATGCATAGAAAAGAGGCACGTGACTTCCTCCGAAGACCTAGTCAAATTTGAATGGCGGTTCCTACATTTTATTAGGACATGCTTATTAGTCTGCGCGGGAGACTAGCATTCACAAGGAAGGACTAGCAGTAAACACGGTAACCTCCGGCAAAGGCCTAGAACTAAGGGGCCGCTATGTAAGGTGCCAGTAGCCTAGTGGTCAACACCCTACAAAATTCTGCGTCGGAAGCAGCATGCGCAGGAAGATGCGCGGCGTAAAAATGGCGAAGGCTTGGCAAATTTGAGCAAAAATCCATTCCGACTGGTCTGCCTGTGTTAGCAAAAATTTTCGAGTTTGCGGCGAGTTTTTAATCACGGACAGGTTCATCCATTTTATATGAGAAGACACATGATGATAAAGAAAAATTCTAATAATCATCACCTACCAATTGTTTCTTGGGTGTTGTCTTCGCCTTCGCCTTCGCTTTATTGTTGTTCGTCTTGATAATCGGGATTCTGATGATAAGCGGTGGGAGGCTCGGTGACTCTTTCCTCACGTTGTCTGTCCCAAGATCCGTCTGATGTTCGTTAAACCTCTCAGAATCTGCCGCCATCTCCCCTGACGCTATCGGCTTGTGAGGCGAAATCGCAGGTACAGTAGCCTCGGGTGTTTTGTGCTGCTCTTCGACTACGGTAACCGGGGCTAGCGATGACGTATCGACGTTTATCGGCTTTCGAATCTGAGAAAAATTGGAATTAAGATAATAATTCAATATTTATTATGTACCAATTTAATTTGTACCAAATATTCTCTTGCAGTAAGATTGTTTTACAACCGATTCGAGACCTTGGCGAAACGCAAGAGGTAGTTTTAGGAAATAATTCTACGCACCACAGTCGGGCTAGTAAGGGAATACACTATGATGTAAACTCAGACACTAAATACAGTATGACACACCGACCTGCTTATCATAATCATCATCGTCGATCTCGTCACCAATATTTGAGAAATCGTACGCGGCGACTGTCGCGTCCGACATTGGCGTGTCGCAGTCTCGCTCTGGCGAAGAAGGCGCGCTCGGAACGTTATAGACCTCGGATAGAGGATAAACACTGGACGTTCCAGCCTCCGAACTGCCGGCGAATGGACTCGAACCCTCGACACTTCTGCCGAGCAAGCGCTCTTCCACTTGAGCCACAGGAGGAGCAACGGTGTATCCGGTGGTAATGCCAGTAGTTGAGGTGCTTTGACCACGTAAGCAGATATTTGCTTTGTGGATCTGAAAATAATAATACATATTTAAAAAACATTGTTTTATACTGGTTCTGAGACAAATTCATGGAAGCTTGATTTCAATTATTTAGAAAATATTCATGTCGGGGAAAGTAATATTTTCCGCAAGCAAGTAAAATGAAACTTGCGAAAAGTTCCCGCGGATAAAACAAGACTTTTCTATTATTTTTGATGACGTCCCATCCTCAGCAATCAGATAAGAAAACTCAAACAACGCTAGCGTTATCGCGCTAACAAACAATTCCGACACTTCCGTATGAACATTATTTTTTGCAATTTTAGAATGTTTATGTATAGGGTGGCTGAACACCAAGCATCAACGAAATATCTTTTAATTCACAGGACTTTATTATTATTATTTAAAAAAAAATCGGAACTAGGGGAAAATCACTGAATATTAAGTGCAACGGGCAAGAACAGTGATTGGTCTCTTTCAACTTTATACATAAACATGCTAAAAATAGAAGAAGAGAGAGAGAGAGAGAGAGAGAGAGAGAGAGAGAGAGAGAAGGTCTGGGT
This sequence comes from Pelodera strongyloides, assembly GCA_036852015.1. Lineage (NCBI taxonomy): Eukaryota > Metazoa > Nematoda > Chromadorea > Rhabditida > Rhabditidae > Pelodera > Pelodera strongyloides. The sequence goes on from JAANDG010000025.1 coordinate 175,480, forward strand.
AAACACCCGTGTGTTCAAACTTACGTTTTATTTTTTTTTGCAAATAAATTGACTGATGATTGCTAGACACCCTAATTGAATGATGATCTATGTACGAATTTAAACATATTTATAGAAAGGGAGAGAGAGAGAGAGAGACAGAGACAGAGAGACAGAGAGAGAGAGAGACGGAAGAGAAAAACGAGAGATGTGTACAGATAGAGACTGAAAAGTTATCATGGCTCGAATGTTTAATTTCTATTAATGTTTATTTGACTCTTGGAAAGAACGCATCGCCGCCAAAATTACAAATGAAGTGAATGGCGTTTGGCGCGCGTTTGTACAGCGGTATTAGCTAACATGGGTAGAAATCACTACAAACTACAAACGTGTATGGTACACACCATTTCTCGCACCCGTTGTAGGACCGTGCCAAACAATTTCACACTAACTCGTTAATATTGAATACTTATCAAATCCAGGGGCAACACTCATTATTTCCACATGAATCGTTTTCATTGTTAACTTTTTGTGTCACACAAAAAAACGCAAAATTTAAAGGGAATATGTATGCCCTTTTTGAAGTTAAGCTGTATTAATAGAATGTGTGTTACTCATTAAGGAAACAACAACAAAAATTGTTAAAAGTTTCCCATTTAAAAGAAAATGATTTTCAAAGTTCATCTTTTCCATAGTAAACGCGTTTACTGACACCCTGGCTTACACGCCAGTGTCAATGGAGCAAATTTCAACTTTGCATGCGGATATCGGCAAATAGCAAGATTCAATATGCAGGGCATGCAAATTCGAATTTACATATTCAGTCGTCTATTTAATGCATGTCTGGTATGGAAACGCCAGTTACGTGTTTTTTTGCGCATTTTGACTGCATACATATTCCCTTTAAACCCTTTTAAACTCTTCGATGTATAAAGTCTGCTTTGCTTTGGCAGTAGACTGGTGTATTTATTATTATTATTACACTCTCTGAAAGTTGTTTTCATAAAATAGACCGTTTTTATTATGTCGAGGTCATTTGGTTAATTACACGTAGGTTACTTACTGGTACTAAAGAAACAGCCCCAAAAATTTTTTCGAGAATAGGCTGGTAAAAGTTATATAACATCTGACATAATACACAAAATATATACCTTTCTACTGGTGGATTCCAAAAATCGGTTGCCCGGACTCACTGGTGGTTTGACAACGATAACTGGTACTGTAGTTGTGATGGTCGACGTAGTTGGCGTCGACTCCGGACATACTGTATTTCCAGGAACTACGGTAGTCTGTGATGGCTTATTGGTTTCTACTAGTCTGGGAGTTGGTACCCGGCAGTGAACCACACATGGCGAGACGGAACCCTGAAATTACGCTGAATGACCATGAAAACAAGTAATGACGCTTATATTTCTGATTTCTGATATACCCCGATTCCTTTTTTTTGCTTAACGTATTGTGTTTACACCTAGAAAATATAACCACGGTATCTGAACATTTTCATAGACAATTTTCTCACTATCACAAGCAGGGGTTAACTTTTTTTATTTAATTTAATAATAATTTATTGACACATTATATATACAATATAAGTGTGCATCATATAAAATGATGATGATAAAATGATATTTTTTTCTAAAAGTCGTCATCGACTCGTAACATATGCACCCCAAAACCCAATCTTTCACAAATGTAATGTTATATCATATCCACCCCCGGATCAAGAGTTATAATAAAATATTTACTCATTTAAACAGCTATCATAAATCCTCAACTCTACAAAAGCTACCCACCGTTCGTTCGCCTCTTGGTGATTCCCTATTGAACATATTCGGGGGCGGGAGTAGTGACGAAATAGTCCCGACTGGGAATCCATGGACACTTCCCTCGTCTTCAGAATGCGAGTACATGCGGTGGTCTATGGCAGTCGAAGGTCTGCTTGGGATGAGACAGTCCAGGAGGAGCTCCTTGGCCTCCCGGGGACGTTTACTTGGACTCGGACCATTGTTGTCCAATAGGGAATCGATGGAAAACGGGGAAGAAACCTTTGGCATCGGCTTCACTGTGGCAGTGGGACGGCGTTTCTGAAACAGATCAGAGGTTATTTTATATTCTTCCGATGGTAATTAACAATAACCAGATGACCGTTACGAGGAAAGTTATTCACTCCAAACCGGGAAGACGGAGACAGAAGAGAGAGATATAAAGAGAGATCGTAGAGAGATATCGAGAGATATGGAAAAAGAGAGACATGGTGAGAGAGAAGTGGAGAGATGGAGAAAGAGAGAAAGAAAGAAAGAGTTCCAGTGGCAGTTACACATAGGCAAGGTTCATATACAATAAACCCGCATCAGTATGTTCCATTATTGGTTGCGTAGATTGATATAACGAAATACTGCACAATAATACACTAGCCACGCTTTGGCACTTGAAAGCTATTTCATAAAGTTAAAAATACTTCCTATGCCGGAAATATTAAAATATCAATTATTTTGTTAATCAGTTACGATTTTGGTGTCTAATTTGTAATGCGCATTTCATAATAAGAGAGACCCAAAATTGTTTACGAAACAAGATATAACGCTCGTCAAAAACCCACTATAGTGAACATATGAGCACAGAGCTCTGTTACACACAGCTAAGAATGTTAGAACGCGAACCTCAACTTGTACCGAAATACTGGCCGGAGTACACCAGCATTCTTATGCAACCTATGCACATGAACATAAATTAGAATAAAAAAATCGAGCTAAATTCGAGCAAATTAGCATAAATACGTAATAATACAGTTGTACATTATGCGTTTCAGAAACCGGAAGGTTTTCGCTTTAAGCCTAGAGCAATAAGACACGCACACGCACCTAACTATACGGCTAAATCAAAGTTGTAAAATGATTTCGTAAATATCCTTGAACAATCACTCGAATGCTATTTTCATATGGGGTTTCCAAGTATGCTAAAAATTTACAGTATTTTGGAATTACACGAGAATCTTTTTTTTAATTTTTCATATTATATATGCAGGTTTCGTGCAGAAATACGGTAGTGTTGACAGAATTACACCGATTTTTTGGGATACTTCGAAACCCCATAAATAATCAAAGTTGCAAAATGATTTCGTAAATATTTTTGAACAATCACTATTTTCATAAAATTGCAATTCGTTCCATTATCAGAAACATCAAAACACCAATTATTGTGTTGATCAACCATACAATTTTCATTTCACATTTGTAATTATGAGCAGTTTGTGATCGTAATAAGTGCTTGGAGCGCAGAATTTTTGTATCTTTATTTTTGGCCGATTACTAATAGTAATGGCCCTTTCTGTAGGCTTTTTACGCCCTTTGATTAAACTCGGAAAAAGTTGCAAATCTATCTATATCTATACGAGTGGGACAGTCGTAAATTGTAGAGTACCCAACGAAGAAAACATTATTTCCTGCCGGTGTTTTGAAACGCATCGAGTAGCAGCGTATGCACATACAATAGAATAAAAATCGAGTTAAATTCGAGTAAATTAGCATAATTACGTAAGAATTCAGTTGTCCAAGATGCGTTTCAAAAACCGGCCGCTATTTCGCTTTAAATATATTCCACATAGTTTACACTTCGTAAGGGCAAGAGTGATACCCTATTGTGGCCGTTTTACTTATTTCAAATGTGATTTATTTGTTATTATTGAAAGTTCCTAAATACCGCAACATCCAAGGGGATCAACAGATAAGCTAAAAGGCCATGGCAAGTAACAGTGTAATCTAACAAAGCCCCGCAGAATCAGATGTCGTGTTATCCCAGGGATGTGTATAGTAAACTTATTATATGTGTATATAGTAAACGTATTATAAGAGAAAATATGCACATTAGCATAGTTGATCTTTTTATTTCAAACTGACTAGTTATGACTACACTAAAAAATTAGCATAGTTTTATAATTAAGTTTATAATGGTTAAATGGTTAAATCTTACAGTAGATCGCGAATTATTTAGGTTCTAATTTCATCTAGTTATGATATGACTTCGAAAAAAAAGAGAAGAAATAGATGAGCCTAGTTTTGATTCAACACCAACCGGACGGAAGTATATAAATAACACCTGTTGCGTGAGAGAAAGAAAGAGAAAGTGAAAAAAGGAAATAAAAAAAAATTCGAAAAAACTCGAAACTTTTGCAGAATTTTTGCTCTTTATTGAGAAGGAAATTACTATAGTTCTTTTTGTAGAGCACGAGCAGAGACATGTACAAAGCGACACAATATGTAGAGTATCCAAAAATTAAACAACCGAAAATGTACGTTGTAATACGGAAAGAACAATATGATTCTTTCTAGTTAGCAAGAAAACCTACACTTAGTAATTAGATTTAACTTTGAGAAAGGAACGAGGATAAGGCATCCAAACTGAATTCTAGCTGAATGTCGTACGCAACGCGTTGAAATCCTAACTCTAGTTACAGGCTCTGTTGGTCTGCTGGACTCCAAAGTCCCAAAAAAACAATACAAAAACAACAATAGAAATGTCCCACTGGATTTACTGGCTCATTATAAAAAAGAAACCATAAACTTCGAATTCCTCTCATAAACTCATAAACAATTTTTCTTAAGAGCCCAGAAAAAAGGGAAACAAAGAGGAGATAAAGATAATAATTGGTAATGTTTGTTATCGCGAAGGAACAGAAAGACGGCCTATCACAAAAAAAGTGTTCGCATCTTCTAATAAAGAATAGAATAAAAAACGGCAACAAAGAAGGAAGAAATATATATGGAATACTGTTACGAGTTTTTGAATTTTTGGAACAAGGAGAGAGAGACGGAGAGAGAGAGAGTGAGAGGGAGAGAGAGAGAGAATGAAGAGCTAGCTCAGTCAGAAAACAACTTGCATGGCTTGGTTCCCCAAATTCGGATATAGTGCATGAGTCATAGAGATGCGTTCGGAAGTCAAATACTACCACTACTGCGAAAACGTGTGCTTGTCGTGTCCCGTTTCGCAAGATCTCATAAGATGACTCATAAAACATGAAAAATAACGGGGAAATGTCACGATGATGTCATTTTGTGTCATTTTATGTCACTATGTGTTAATAAGTGATTATACATACTAATGAAAATGACATATTTTGTCTACTCTAGAATTGAAACTAAGATGAAGGAAATGCCTATCATTTGTGAGCTTCAAAGTGCCACGTTAGAAAAGGTTTTAAACACTACAGCTTTTAGAGGTTAGATCGGCTGCTATACCACTTTAAAGGGACAGGCCCATCAAAGTAAACCTATATTTACGATACGTTCATAATGATTATAAAGCAATTTTATTACAATATATACAAACTAAATTTCACCTTCATTTACCCTGGGAAACTTTTTTCCCATGCGCTCAACGCATATGTATACCGCAAAACGGAAATTTCCAAGCTGCGTATGCAAATTTATCGTAAAATTAGACTGCGATCAAAATTTGCGTATATGGCTTTGAAATCTGCAGCTTTACGGTATACATATGAGTTGAGCGCATCGGAAAAAAGTGTCCCAGGGTGAATGAAGGTGAAATTTGGTTTGTATATATTGTAGTAAAAATGCTTTGTAAACAGTATGAACGTCTCGTCAACATAGGTTTAATTTGATGGGCCTGTCCCTTTAATATAATAAATGTACTTTTTAGCCCAATTCAGAACGGCTTTCTCAAGGACTTTTGAGGTGTTAGCTTCTTGATGAACACACATAATAAAACTAAAGCCACTCAGCTCGGCATTACGATTTGCGCCTACTTATTTAAACAAAATAATCGTAACTAATGCGTCAAATCGTATAATCACATGATTTTCATATCATCAGTAATCCTATTGATAAGCTAATAAGCGTTCATAATCTATGAAAAATAATTTTCCTTTATAATCCTTTTGTTCTATCTAAATACACCGTTACGACAAACATATAAGAAACAACGAAATGCTACACAAACAAGTTATTAATAATGTAGAAAACATGTTTTAATTAAAAGGTGCCATAGAAACTGGAGAATAGAAAAAAACAGAACGACATCAAAATGTGTCAGCATTATTTTAATAGAAAGCGAAGGGGGAAGAAATTCAGAAAGGCCCATAAAAATAATACGGTAGATAGTATAGGTATAATATACAAGCCCTAGTAAAAACTACAAGAAATTTGATTTCATGTCAGTAATACGGTATCCATATCATATGGTCATATATCTGTCCCCAGGGAATATTTCCCCGAGGGAATAGGAGTGGTGCAAAGAAATTCAACAAGTTATTTTTCCTAGCGCAACAACTCTTTTAATATTCATCCAAAAAAATGGGGCTACCAAAACTGTGCAAACTTCAAAGAAAGTTGAAACTATAAAACAGTGAATAAAACAAATTTCAAGTTTCAGAAAGCGAAGAAACTTGAACAATAAGATAAGGATATTCAAAATTTCGAGAAAACAAGTTATATCCGATATATCCTCCGATTAAATTTATCATCGCATGAACTTGTCTCTTAAAACGGCCCTGTGCCCAACATTCTATATCCTGAACATCAGAAAAGCCATAAAAAGCGTGCTTTGAGCTCTGAGGGCAGAATTAAAGGAACTTCTCGCAAACCAAAAGAAACGTAAAATATTCCTTTCGCAAAAAGATCAATGGTCAGGATTTACGTAAATAAAACTTGTAAATGCAAGTTACATATATTGAAAGTTTAAATATAATACAAGCCGAATATAATAAGAAATTCAATAGATTGGGTTTGGGCGCCCTACTTGAGAAAACGGCTGTAACTGCCTTGTAGTGTTGAAACATTTATCTATCCATACATTACGTAGTTTGCGTAGTTTCCTTTTAAATAAACCTGGTAATTATTAATAATATTTTTCATCACGAATAATTCACGTGCAAGTGTCTCTTTCAGTTTCTAATATACTAGTAGAGCAGTTGCCGCTAGCAACGAAATGTATACAGTAGAATTCAAGCTTTATTTTGTGTGGGTTGACCTAATAATCAAAAATTGAGCAAAGCACAACTGGTGCATTATAAATAATCGGCAAAAAATAGAGATGAAATTAAAAATTTTGGTAAGATGTTTTTGGTAAGTGGCACGTAGGTGATCACGAAAGAAAAATTATATATCGTTTTGTAATGACGCTAACTGAATACTGAATGAAGGTGAAATATAAAAGGTTCCGAAAAGAACTAAAGATATTGTAAATGTAGTTATAAAGTAGTAACCGCTCGCAAAAGAATTAAGAGAACACGTCAATACAATTTACCAATATTTCTCTGCCGATGCCTCCGGGTGCGTGCTACAAAGTTACCAAGTAAAACCCAAAAAGTAAAAGAGCTATCTCACTTCGCTAGCTAGCTCCGATAAATGTTAGTAAAATGTAGAAAGATCTTCAGCAGTAACTTTAATCAACGCTTTGATGAATTATTTTAACTACCACGGAATTGCAGCTATTGTGGGAACTGGGAACCTCGCTTCATTATTTCGTAAAATTCTAGCGTATTTCCTTAAAGCGAATTAGCGGTCGGGCTCAATAAAAAAATAGAAAAAGAGGAGGAGTAAACAACCGTGCGTTGATTGCATTTAAACCGTGCGTAATTTTGCTTATTTTACTAGTAAATTCAAAATATTTTGTCAACATTTCGTCATTTGGATGCCGCGGAATGTTTAATTATTTCAAATCCCCAGATGGCGTTTTTTTCAGCTATTTTACTAAGCCGTCCGCCATGTGCGGATTTTTCCATACAAAATCAAACGAAAACCTTAGTTTGAACACATTTTTTTATAATACGCACTTATTTGTTTGTGTTTTTATATTTATTTTCGTTGATAACTGTTTTTAAGCTATTTTTGGTGAAAACACCCCAAACCGGGTGATATTTCGCTTTAAAGGATCGCAGTCACTCCAAAATCATCATTGTGCTCCGAGTTTACTTGAATTTAGCAAAGAATAAAGAAAAATACTTTACCAAAACCGAATATTTTGAATTCCAACTCAGGGGGTGAACAAGTAGAAAAGTAGTTCTACTTAACTACCACGGGATTGTGAAACGTGTAGTGATATGCCTGCAGACCCTTGCAGTATATGTAAAGATATAATATGCAGATATTTGCCGAAATAATTTGCATACTCCCGATCGGGAAGCAGCTGTATGAACATGTTTCGTGATCCTGCGGTAGTTAAGTAGAACTACTTTTCTACTTGTTCACTCCCTGAGTTGGAATTCAAATTATTCTGTTTTGGTAAAGTATTTGTCTCTATTCTTTACTAAATACAAGTAAACTCGAAGAAAAACGACGATTTTGTAGTGACTGCGATCCTTTAAAGCGAAGTACCGGCCGGTTTTTGAAACGCATCGTGGACAACTGAATTCTTACGCATTTATGCCAATTTGCTCGAATTTACCTCGATTTTTTAATTTATGTTCATTTGCATACGTTGCATAAGAAAACTCGATGTGTTTCAAAAACCGGCCGGTATTACACTTTAATAATTTTGCTGTTGGTTGATAAGGCTGCGTAACTCAAGTAATTTATGAAATATATTCGATTCGTACCACTAGTGGTTCGCGAATTTATCTACTATTGAGATCTAGCTAGGACGTTTCTCGGCGAAAAAAGCGCACCAAATTAATGGACAAAAATTGCGCCGTATATGAATTAATCCCAAATGGCGTTTCTCTAGTGCGTCTAGTGAATCACAGGACGACAATGAGTCAGACTCACATACATTTTACAATATATAAGCAAAATGAAAAGTACATGCTGCTTCCCAAGATCTTCCTAAAATCTAAAGTAAACTAGCTTAGCGGGGGCGTGACTTTGTCCTACCGAAGCCACTGAGGCCATAAAAAAACGTAGGAACAGGTCGCCAAATGGTCACAACAGAAATTTTTTGGAGTCCGACCATTCTCCGACAGCTGGCGAATTTGTCATCAACACATCGCCAAGAACCTGGTCTAGGATCATCGAAAAATCGAGAACCGTCACCAAATGGTTCCCCTAGTTTCTGTATCAAAGTGCACCATTGGGGCAATATCACGTGTACTTTGTAGTTTATATGTGTGACTCCACCCCCTCTACCACTCTTATTTTATGGATATACCAGCGAAAAAACACATGACCGCCCTTACGCGGCGCTCTTTTATTGCTTTCCCACGAAATTAGTCATCTCGCGGCCAATTGTCTAGGTCTAGGCCGGCCAGAGCACGCGTCTATTTTTATAATGGAAATGGTGCCCTCTCGATGGGTATTTCGCAATACGACTGACTGAATCACGAGACATTTGGGTTCAAAAAAAAAACGGAAAGAATATTTTGAGATAGCGTTGTCGAAATGGTGCCAAGGGTATATGAAATGATTATTCGCAACTTATCAACCAAAGCAGTATCAAATACAAGCTCATTGGCGTAAGATGAGAATGGCCAGTAAACATAATGTAGAGAAAAGCCTGTTGCGCAGGCATATCCATTTGCAAAATGAAACCTCCGAAAACGTAGCTGCTAAGGATAAGCAGATTCTGACAAAAAGAAGAAGCACACGGTACAAGTGTACAAGTGCAACTTTTTACTGTGAGCGCGCACCGTATTTTTTTCTTTTGTCCAGTCTTCGCCAGTCTTGCCGCATGCCATTTTCGCGTCAGGCCAGGTCCAGGTTCTCCCCGCGCACATTCGAATTTTATCAAAGATAGAAATAAAAATTGATACGCTTTCATATTTCATGATACTTACTTTGCGCTTAAAAAACTCACAGACATCGTACATATTAGTAAGCGCTCAACCAAATCTTTTAATAACAACGGATTTAATAAATATCCGGTGAAAACGTTCTAATAATTATTAATTCGGATTAAGTCACAGCTTTAATTTAGTATTCAACATTTCTTGGAGAGGCATAGAAAGAAACTGAATGAGAGACATAGAAAGATTTGAAGACAGAGTCATAGAGCGAGAGAGAGAGAGAGAGCAGGTGGTAATGAATATAGATGTATTCAAGAAAAAACTCACAAAAAACTCGGCAAAAGGAGCCTAAAAAGCGAGGAAATAAGTCGGCAACTATACGAATCCAAATATAGAGAAGTATACAGATAGAACACTACAACAATTAGCACAAATTGAAGGAAACATTCTCAAAAGTATAACGTTGGGAGGACATTTCCCATAAAAACTTCGGCTTCAAGAATTAGCTAAATGCCTAAATGTAAACGTGGAATGTGGATGGTGAACCAGTGAACATTATACGAAATTCGTCTAATTAACTTATTACGATTCCCTAAATAGTAGCAATATAGTCAGGCACAAGAACAAATATCAGTTGTATTGCGCAACAAAAGTAACCAAGCTTTCTTCTCGTATAAGAAATGACTGAAGCACAGGCGTTGTTCCCGTTGTTCTCATAAAGCTTTCCAAAAAAAAAACTTTAAGCTTCAAGCGAAAATACCGGCCGGTTTTTGAAAGACATCGAGTAGACCAACATTCATATGCAGCGTATGAAAATTAACATAAATTAGAATAAAAAATCTAGCTAAATTCGAGCAAATTAGCATAAATAAGTAAGAATTTAGTTGTCCATGATGCGTTTCAAAAACCGGCCGGTATTTCACTTTAAGCTTAAGTAAGTTTAAGTTTAGGCTATAAAACATTTCAACTATATAGATCATGAAAGAAAAACCATAAAATGATCCATTTTAAACGCGGAAGTGAGCATAATAATTGCGCTAAATCGTATAGTAAAGCAGGATAAGGCGCTATGAAAAACAATTTTACTCCTCAGAAAATCCGCTTATTATTGAGTTCCTGTTAGAGGCTAACTCCGTAATAGTTGAGCTAAATAATGAATGACAAACAAGTAGACTTGAGACGGCGTTATAATAAAAACATATTCCGGGGGTTATAATTTACTGTAAAACGTAAATTATATTCCGGGGGTTATGATTTACTGTAAAAAATGGACACCTACAAACTACAAAAGACACATACAGTAACGTATATGAACTCCTTTTCTTTCAGCAAAAAGTAACTTTTTTCCGTGCGCCTGTCCCTTTAACTTTAAAGGGTTTTAGCCTCATAAGAAATCAATATACTGTAAATTCTCAAATTATGACGCTCAGCTATGCGCCACGAAAATAGTAATTTTGTGAAATCATTCAAAGGTTTTGTACGTGTGTTCCATGGAAACGAAGTTGGTAAATGTTGCAATTAGAGAGAGTTTCTTTTTCTATTTTTTTTTGCAAAAGAAATTCTCGGGCCAAAGCAAAAGGCCAAAGACCTCAAATGCTTAAATAGAGACAGAAAAGGTCCCCTTGCATGTAATTTTAGTGATGATTTTTAGTCAAATTTCAGATGAACAAAGCTTACTGTCAGCAAAAAAAAAATTGTATTGCAAACAGTAGCTCCACCAAAGACATAAAGGAAAATAATAGGTGTTGCAAAAATGAGATATAATGAGTATAGACAGAGGAAAGAGAAATACAAGATAGGATTCACACTGTAACTGTGAGCTCTCTCATTAAGCCTCGGAGCTCTATCTCTCACCAACGACACGTGGTTTTTGAAACGTATCCTCGACAACTACTGTATGCAAATTTGTGTCCTTCTGTGCATTTTCGGCACAAAAGTGGCACGCAATTTGCAAAGCATATGTTTCAAAAATCACATGTCATATCACTTGAAATCGCAAAACGCAACATCGAACCAACCTTTTTGGGTTCCCTTCTCGGTTTTGTTGGCTTTGAATTTGTCTCGCAAAAATCCAAATCTATAAATCCTAGACTGGCTAGTGTGCCCGGTAAAATTCCAGGCAACATCATCTGAAAAATACGAGTAAATAAATATATTAAATCTAGAATTGGAACGATTCTGACAAACAAATCGTAAATCGGTAAATCATCAAAATACTAAAAGTTAACAACCAAAAATCAGAGATGGAAATTATTGGAAAGCATAGAGTTCCAGTGAAAACGAGGAAATTTATATTCCGTAAAAATTGGGGTTCATAATAAGGTGAAATAATTGTGGAGCGAAGGTTCAACTGCAGTGAAGCAATGATTTGAAACATGGTGTTGAGTAATAGTAATGCCAAAATTGCAGCGTAGTTGGTCACTAAATACATTAAAGTGATATGGCACGTGGTTTTGAAACCTGGAGTATTTTCATGTATATTACGTAAACTGTGTCCTATTCTGTACATTTACGGATTTACGGAACTCGCAACACAGCTTTTCATACGTCATACTCTTTTAGCCGAACGAAGAACGCTCAATTCAAGTCAGAAATTAGCATACGGATGCGCAATTCGACAAATTTGCATGGTTGTCTAAACACGTGAAACTGCTGATACCGTGACTATTTATATAATTTATGCAATACAATACTCGCCATTTTCAAAAGGACAGGCCGACAGGCGTAGAATAATTATATCACATCTAGAGGTTTATTATCACAAAGTGAACCAAGTAAAATAACTGCATAAGAATGCAGTTGTCCACGATGTATTTCAAAAACCGGTCGGTATTTCGCTTTAAGTAGTCTAAATCTTCTGGAAAAAGTGGGCATCCGTTTGCTAGAATTGCAAAAAAAATTGGGGGACATTTTCTGGACTTATAAGATAATGCACAATAAGATAATGTACAGCTACTTAATTTGTGAATATGTATTGTCGAAAGTCAACAATACACTCACATACTGGCTACAGCTTGTTCTCCGTGATATGACTTTTTCTTTGGCAATATGTTGCGATAGCAATGTTGCGCAAGACAATGCAACGTATGTGTGTATTAGGTTTCCTGGTGAAATACATCCTTTACCAACAAATAAATTTTGCAAAAAAAAACACCGTGATATAGGATGCCCTCGAATTTTACGACGAATACTTTCATTCTACATTATAATAGAGCTTCGGACAAAATCAGAATAATGTTTCCAACAAAAGCTGTAAACATTGAAAATCGAACAAATTTTCATTGGGACGTAAAGAAAGAAGGATAGAGGTCGATAAAATTTGTTTTTGTGCAAAAATTTCTTTTTTTTTGGCGTGGAAGTAACGACCGCGAAAAGGGCACTCCAGCAAAAACAACGAGAGAAGAGGGTAAATCTGTGAACATGTAACATGTGATTTCTAAACTTAAACTTATTATTTAACTGAAAATTTAACCTTAAAGCGAAATACCGGCAGGTTTTTGAAACACATCGAGCACACCACCATTTTTATGCATCTTATGCAAAGGAACATATATGAGAATAAAAAAATCGAGCTAAATTCGAGTAACTTATCATGAATACGTAAGAATTCATTTGCCCACGATGCGTTTCAAAAACCGGCCGGTATTTCGCTTTCGACTGAAAAGTTGGCCCATTGTTAGGCTAAATATATATTTTCAGTTGAAACAAAGATATAGTTACGCAAGGGTGAATTAAAAGGGTAACGTGGTGATCGGAAAAATGAAAAATGGAAATAAAAATTTAGAATCATAAACTATAAAAATCTATCATCGATAGCCTGGCTGGCTTAATGCTATTATTACAACTGCTCGTCAAATAGATTGCATTGCTGATTAATATTTAGCAAATAGTCGGGTGATGAACATTTGTCGTCAGTACTTATCAAAGTAATGATAATGTTAGGGGCTTCCGACTCATCAAGGAAGCCTAGCTATTCCAACCTTACGTAATGTTACAGCGATAACAAGTAAAATTAAGTTACGATTAACTATGAAAGGTAAGCTCAACCTTGGTTGCTTGTTTCGGTTGAACTTATGAATAATTAAATCGTGCTTAAGTAAACAAAATTACTACTATGATGCAAAATAAAATTATCTGGTTTTTGCGCTCTGATGAGCCCTTTTCTGCGAATGCGTGTTAGTGGCCATAGCCATAGAATAGATCAATACTAAACCCATGCAATGTTCAACAACAATATTTACTTCGTAGAGAGGCGAACACTTTTTTTACGATTTCGGGCGAACCCTCAATAAGTTATATAAATAAAATAGCAATTTTTGGGTTTCAGGTTCAGGTAGGGCTGTTGAACAATGAAACATTCCTGGGCAATACTATATGAAAATTAATTTCTCTCTAAGAATCGCTGGACAGCGGACAAGCATTTGATAACAAAAAAGAAACACTAGAACCTGAATCTTCGTTTCACAAAAAGGAAAAAATTCGAGTATATTTTTTCAGCGTTCTGTATGTTTGTATTCGAATAAACTGTGATGAAACAAGCCTGACAAACTATGCATATCTGGTGATACTTTAACTTTAGATAAAGAAGGAATGGAATCTATAATAATTAGCAAATTTAAAATATCTGTTTGTAGTAGACAATTGCCATACGGACATGTTTGACAGCCATTACTGACAATCGACAATGAGCTGAGCGGACCCTCGCACTTTGGTGGGTATAGACGTATAGAATAACCTCTTTGTATACATACATATCGGCCATCCAGTACACTAGCCACCCACAATTCTCTCAGGATTAATATTGCTTTAAAGTCAACAACAATTCCTAAAATTGGGATTTGGTCTATTAATTAGACAAACCGGAGTATATTATATTCAATGCATTTTGTTTATTACACTTGGGTAAAGGCATTAGACCACTAGCTAACTGTTTTGGACAGGTTGCATGTTTACATCATGCGTAACGGGTAACGTACAAACATACTCACTGCCGTACCAGTAAAATCTTTAAAGCGAAATACCCGCCGGTTTTTGAAACGCATCGTGGACAACTGCACTCTTATGTATTTATGCGAAACGGGGTCTAATTGGGGTCTATTTTTTATGCTAAATTATGCTCATTTGCATATGATTGGATGCGTTTCAAAAACCGGCCGATATTTCGCTTGAACTTTAGAGACAATACAAAAATTGCATAACTTTTTCTGAACTGCATTATTATGCCAGTGACTGTGAAAAAGGTGTAATACCATACTTGATAAGTATAGTATATGTTTTCGTTTGAAGGTAAAAATCTGAAGAACCACGCCAAGCAATCAGTGATGACATTATAAAACGCACTGCAAGGAAATCAAAAGTTGAGTGAAAAGGAATTAACGTTTCTTACAGTAAAACAAATGCAAGGAGTGAATTTTGTTTCAATATTTCTTGTATTAATGGCAAAACTGTCACTTATCGGTACAATATTTATACGACAAACAAATTCTTGGACAAAAAGTTTGTTCAGCAAAACAGTGACAAAATAAATGAAATACTGATAAGCTTTCTTGCAAGGCTGAGCCTCCAAGAACATGTTTATTTATTAAAAATTTTAATGCGCTAGTGGTCTATGGGAATAGTACGCCCACAAACAACAAGAAGCACACTGCGTTCCTACTGACAATGGGAGGATACCCTGCAATTTGATTCATTCACTCGGGAAGAGCGCGGCGAAACCATGGCGAATATTTCGCGCGGTGAAAGCACGCGCGAAAGAAAATAGGAAAATTGGTGAAGAACTCCAGGAAAAGGTGCGCGGCGTCTTTGCCCTATCTTCGTCAGATTTTCGCGATATGGTGCTCGCAAGTGTGCGGTACATTCGCGAGCATCTGGCGAGACTGTGGCTAAACAAGGCAAGGTGCGCGGCGAGCTGTAGAGTGTGGGGCGCCTGATTCCGCGCACCAGTGGTGTCTCGCGTTGTTTTTTCTCAACATCAGTCAAATTGGTGAAAAGTCAGCACAGAGCTTATTACCAAACGATCCAGGTTAACAGTTTGAATGTTGAAGTCACTACAAACTCCAAACCATCTTTATCTGATTTTCTGATTTGTTAATCAAATGACACAACGGTTTCTGTAAAGTGTAAGCGCTCAGCAATAGATCGCTTAATATTTGTATATCAGTAGGTTTTTCAACTAAAGCAAATAAATTTCTCTGGCGTGGAGAACTAAGCGAATGAATCAGAAACACGTTCACAACTCGACTTTTTCTGGTTTTGAAATATTTTTTAGTAATATAAAGATAATCGGGTGCAACCAGACACGGACTTTGCCATGAATTGGATAATGCAAACGAAAAAATTTTGCGCTATTAAAAATGCTGATGCCATAGAGGAAACAAAAGAATATCCTTCAAAATGGCACATATAAACCCTTCAGTTTACAACAGATTTTAATTTCTTTCGCTTTTGGCTAAATTCCACAACGAAGCTCAAGAAACCTAATTGTAAGATTTGGCGCGTAATTATTCCGACCTGTAAAAGAGCAACGTTTTACGTGTACAGTTCGATGTATGTTTGTACAAAATTGCCCGTGATCAGTTTACACTGCACTACCAAACAGAACGGTTATATGGTACGAAATAAAACGTTCTGGATAACTGAAACTAAAAATTTTAAGAAGTTTGAAAGTAAAACATTTTAAGAATTCCCACTAGAGTTAAAGAGCGGAGGCTAGCGTTTATGTAATATTTGATAGAAATAATGACTTATAGAAAATGAGGTAAAAAACCAGGCAGCCCAAAATGTGGGATGAGATATATGTAGAAGGTTCAGATATTGAGGTTCAAGAATATTATTGTGAATATTTTATAATGAGAAACAGATCTAAAACTGAACACTGAAGTGTGCCGGATTTCGTATTTCTTTCTCTTTCTCTCTTTTTTTCTAGAAACAACCACGCGCATTCATAAAGCACATGACTCGACGGACATAAACACACCGAGAGATTTGAATAGATGGTTCTTACCTTGAAATTTCATTGGAATTATTTCGTAATCATATAATGGGACTATAATGACTCTGACCAGGTGGTAGTATATGAATAGGATCAATTGTTGGGAAGTTAGAACGCTTGCAACGCTAGTATCGCTTTACCAATTGCACGATGTTAGTATAATTATTATCTAGTATCATCCCAAAGCTGGGAGTGTAAAGCTAGTATGCTAGTAGTACGCCCGAGATGTTAACATACCAGGTTATCAAGAAGTGTGACTGTGTGACGGTGATTCTGGAACTAATGCATTCTCAACAGCCCAGATATACTCGTAATAACAAAGTCTAATGGCAAGTAACTCGCAGTATTGAGCCAAGCTTTATAGTTAGGATAGAAAAAAATTGAATGTAAAAGTGCTCTGGATTTATGATTTTGAAGACTACTACTAGGACATGGTTAGCTCTGATAATTTAAACAACGTTCTCTAAATAACTCACTGACCAGCATAACTCACTAGCGGGCCACGTGTACTAAAAATACTGGGAGTTTCTTCAAAACAGTTTAATTCGAGGACATATACACGACAGAAGGGAGAGATAGAAATTGAACCTCATTAGAGATGGATAGACAGAGAGGGAGAGAGAGAGAGAGAGAGAGTGAGAGAGAGAGAGAGAGAGAGAGGGAGAGAGAGAGAGAGATAGGAAGAGACGAGAAAACAATTAAGAAAAATAAATAAAAAATTGGGACTGAAAGAAAGGAAAAGAAGAGTACGGTGAATAGAAAATTATTTCAAGGGAACGCTTGCGTCTATCATATTAGCTTACTTGTGTATTTAGAGCAAATAAAATGGGGTTCCCCAGCCTTCAATCGATGTTCAACTTAGAAGTGCACATTATTTATTTATTGGACAGAGAGCTATTAGAGAATTATGGTGATGTAAACACTAAATCGTTTGAAACGTATGCCCAAATTAATTCCATGTTTTATATGCAAATTTCTCTGAAAAAGGCACAGGAAGCACTGGAATACAATGATGGGACATGTCCAGAATGCGTTTCGAAACAACGTTCCATACTGTTCACAATCTGAATTTCATTTTCTACCCGTTTTCTAGGTACTATGCGGCGATGTAAATTGAATAACCTATGAAAATGGGTGACGCATTTATTCCACGACGAGTTAGCGCTACCATGACATGGAACTCTTTAGACGAAAAAGTAGATAATTCGCCAAAAGTGCGCGAATTACGCGCCATTCAATCGCGGTGCCGACAGTTTCGCCGTACGAGCGCCGCGCCCGTTCAAAAAATGTAGCGGTAAATTCCGGACAAAAAAAATAATTCTGGACAACGAGCTTTCACATAATTCCGGGAACAATTTTTGGTGAAGTGGAGTAAATCCGGTCAATTATTAATTCTGCATTTAGTGTGGAATCCCACTCAATAAAGCTAGTATAACAAAAGCATTTGACCAAACGTTTTGTTGAATAACATGAATAAATGGATGGGAAAAAAACATAAATGCTCACGTTATGAGTGGAATTCAAAATAAACAAAAACACATAAATTTAAAAGAATTTTCAAAGTTCTATCTCTAACATCTCTTCAATTACAATTGTATTTCCCAATTTTGTGTCGATACTCTCGTCTATTTACATGATGTCTTCTTCTTCTCTAACTCTTTCTTTCTTTTTCGAAAAACTGCTTTCGTAATACGCCTACAAGCCTCGCACAATGACGTTAGTTGCGGAATAAAAATGCACATAAAAAGGGAAGTCTTTTGCATTTTTAACTAAAGACTTTGCTTCATAGATTTGTCAAAAACATTCTCAATATAATACTTTAAAGTGAAATACCGGACGGTTTTTGAAACACATCGAGTACACCAGCATTCTTATGCAGTTTATGCAAATGAACATAGATTAGAATAAAAAATCGAGCTAAATTCGAGCAAATTAGCATAAGTACGTAAGAATCCAGTTGTCCATGATGCGTTTCAAAAACCGGCTGGTATTTCGCTTTAATGGAAGATATAAACAGGACAAGGCTGAAACAACTGCCTTTTTTATAGCTATAAAAATTGCAAGGCACAAGAGTGATATATAGATAAGGAGTAAACAGCAAACGACGTAATAATCACCAATGTGATATCAGTATTGTCAGACATATTATGTCGAAGCACTATTTTTAGGTATTCCTTTGTGCTTCGTAGAGGCGTACAAAAAGAAAAGCATATTGAAGCACTGGTGGGTGAACAGATTTAGGAATTGGCTATGAAAGCGAAATACCCGGCGGTTTTTGAAACATACCGAGTAGACCATTCTTATGCAGCTTATGCAAATGAACATAAATTAGTATAAAAAATCGAGCTAAATTCGAGAAAATTAGCATAAATACTTAAGAATTCAGTTGTCCACGATGTGTTTCAAAAACCATATTGGGTCTATACTTTTATATCGAAACCGTTCAACAACTGTGGTTTATTTCTCGAATAGTTTATAGCAGAGCCATAGTCAAAGGGGTTTAGCTAGCCGTTATACTGTGGGTTCTGACGTAGGTTATGGTGAGCTTTTGAAAAGACCAAGGTACAGCCAGGACGGAGAGTTCGACAAGTTGTTTTATTTTTTACTCTCTTTACCGTATATCAGCAGTTTTCAAGCTAACATGAAAACAATCACAAATCGCTCTTGTCAACTTCGACAAAATTGTGTATTTTGAGCGGCGAGAATCTGACGCGGCTTGGCCCTGTGTTCGCCTGGTTCATCGCGAAAGGATACTCAGTGAACGCTCGATTACCTAGCCCTAGCGAGTCTCTGGCGAGTATCTGGCGAAGGCGCGTCGTTGTGATGTTGTGGGCGGCGAGAGAACCAAAATTTAAATTTCACGGCGTACTTTTCGGGAATTACATTCCCGTACAACATATGGGAATACAGTTCCTGAAAATATATTTCAACAGCCGACCGGTATATCGCTTTGTTAAACATTTAGAAACAACAAGGAAACATCTCTGGCATCTAAAAATATGTGTAAAAATACATGCAAAACAACGTAAAACAGCGGATGACGACAGGAAGCACTGTCACAGCAATACGGCAATACCGAGTTAATTATCATGGTAAGGATATATATGAATTCTCTGTCTTTTTTTACCCATGACATGCACTGACGAATAATGAACACAATTTAGATGTTGACAACAATTCAATAGATAGGAAAGAGGTAATTTGATTAGGGTAGTCGTAAGGGAATGACTCAAGTTTACGCAATTAATTTCATTTCCTACCTAATATTTCGCAAGTCAGGCAAAATAGAAATATACCGAAATGTCATGTGAATGAATTGCGAAATGGACGGAGAAAAAATATAAGAACTGATTGTAAGTATGCAGAAAAAGACAGAGAATTCATATCCTAACCGTGATAATTAACTCGGTATGGTATTGCTGCGCTGCTAGACTCTAGAGTGCTTCGTGTTTAATACTATAAATAAAAATTTTTTATCACAGACCGAAACCGTGTGCAAAACTGATCATCATGTGGTCAAGCCCACGAGAAAAACACAATTTTGCTAGTTTTCCATAATATTCCAGATCTCCATACGAGTTTACACAGGGGAACGTCATTGTGCTGTTATAGCTATTAGAATCCCGACTCGCCGTATTATCGTAATTTTATAAGTCGACATCCGTTGTTTTACATTGTTGTGCATGGAATTCCGTATCTTGACACATATTTTTGGATGTCAGAGATGTTTCCTTGTTGTTTCTGAATGTTTCTTAAAGCGATATAACGGTCGGCTTCTGAAACATATGCTCGGGAACTGCATTCCCATATGTAGTATGCAAATGAACAGAATTCGACTAAAAATTGCTAAGTATCGTGCAGTTATTTGCAACACTACTTGGGAACACCGCATCCAACATACACATACCATACGACATATGTTCCAAAGAACGGATGTTATCCCGCTTAGAACGGTAAGCTGGTGAGCAGTATTGAGGACTATATGATGTCATATTTTATACAGCAGCAATAATTCGTACAAAATTAAATCCTTCAAAATTTCAAAAACCAAACTTTGACATTTTCGGTTACAAAAACAAAAACTATAAAAGGTTGATTTGATAAAACACCTAGAAGCAGAGAAAACATAAATATCTTGATATTTCTCTCTATAAAATGGTGAGTAATTCTCGAAATAAAATGTTATTTTGGGAAGGAACCGACGCCCACTACCACATATGAAAGCCACAAGAAAAATAATAAATATGATAAATGACGTCATCAATAAAAAAATCAACTGAGTGAGACCATATTCACCACTCGATTACCTCGGGGAAATATTCCCTAGGGACAGAAAATAGCATTCTAATGTGAGACACGCAGAGAAAAACACGGGGAATTCCTCATGGGGAATTGAGTGGTGAATATGGGCTCTGATTTGTAAGTTTAATTTCCTCTGAAACTAGCTTAGGTAATGGTTCTATTGTTTGCGAATATATGAAAATAAGTAACAATGCTTTCAATATTGGGTGTTTCTTGCACGAGGGTTGAATAATTTTAGATATTAGTGGCGTTGGAAAGTCTGACTTAGAAGATAATAGAATAAAAATAAAAATAACATTTTGAATTTTGATGAATATAAAGAAGAAGAAAACATAATCTAAATCAGAGGAAGATATCTATTGAAAATGGTCGTCCGCAAAAGAAAATTAACTAACAAAAGTAGCGGACAAAAAAAAGATTAATCTTTATTCTCAAATGTGTGTGCAATTAATAATAAGTTTTCGATTATAGCATGTAATTCTTCTTTTTCAGGGAAGTAAAAAAAAATTAACATTATCAGGAAATTATTTCCTGGAAATCTTTTCATCAGAATCGGACATACATCGGATGATGTCATAGAGAGAAGAGGTATCTATTGTTCTCTCTCTCTCTTTCCTATGTCTCTCTCTCTTTCTCTTTCTCTCTCCTCTCCCTCTCTCTCTCTCTCTTCAGGTTACACCATATCGCAGACGCGCTAGCATGACGTGACCCTCTTAAACGAGGTGCAATCGAACACCTATAAGAGCCCCAAAGGTCAGTAGGGATCTCCAGGAGTAGTTATATTAAAACTTTTTATGCAGGACCAGACGGCTACGCCGCCTGAAGGCGTCTTTCCATACTTATGAAACGTCAGAAACGTAGATGAAACTCTTGTGAAAAAGTCAACCTCAAAGTTGTCCTTTTGCATAATGAGCTTCGATTGCCTCTCCATCCTTTTTACACATTTTATTCAAATTGAACATCCGTAACGCACAGGGCGCTAGCGCACACTACAGTTACTATTGTATACCAGACGGCTATCGCCGACTGAGGCGACTTACATGGAAATATGATTGGTTTAGCATGGAAATACTTATATACAAAGTTTCAAACGTATCAAAAGAAATTCATTAATAGGAAACAATTGCATATGCATAGATATTGAGCTGCGGAACTCTTTTTATACCCGAACAGAAAATTTGCATTTCGTAACGCACATCGGTATGCAAATTAGGCTACAGTTACTCTTTTATATAATAAGAAGATAACAAGAAGATATTAAATTGTTACGTTGGTACAACGATGGAAAAATGTGACAAAGCCAGGAAACCCGTAGAGTCCCCAGGCAGCTAACAACTGATGTGAGATTGGGACGTCTAATTTTAAGTGGCTGAGTTCCGACTGAAAAGAAATAGTACATACAGACAACCCTTCGCCGAAATGCAACGATGGCGGTTGAATGAAGGCCACGTAATCAAAGTGTTTCCCCATTTTTCTGTGAGAAATTATAATTGCACAATCACCAAAATTGCACAACATGCAAAAATGAATGGACAGGATGGATAAGCTACTCTATACATATATTTGTATAAATTTTAATGTTCGTAAAACTCATAACGACATAAAACTATTTGAAAATATGCTAAACTCAATTTCGCATCAAACTAAATAGTGGCTCAGCGCACGAGCTAAAAAACGCTACAAAAAAACTGCATGACCTAGAAAGGTAAACAGTGACTTTATATGCAAATAGCGTACCGTATTTGCTAAGCGGCACACTCCGGTTTCATGAGCGGATTAGGATTGTTTGATAGCTGTGTCATTGTAATTTTACGGTGGTAAATTAGCAAGCACTATCATACACATTTAACTTAAATTAGCAATTTCATAGCTACCGTTGGTTGGTCATGGGTTATTTGGATGTTCACTGTTAGCTTAAAGGGAATATGTAGGCTCTCAAAATGTGCAAAACAACTGCGAAACTGGAGTTTCCACATCAGACATGAATTTAAGTAGGCGACTGAATATGTAAATTCGCATATTCTGATTTGCATGCAAATATGTCGCTGTTCCATGCTATATGCCGATGTATGCACACATATGGTAAATTTTTGCTCCATCAGAACTGCCGTGTAAGCCAAGGTGTCAGTAAAAGCGTTTAATATGGAAAAGGTGAAATCTGAAAATCATTTTCTTTTAAATGGGATACTTTTAACAATTTTTGTTGTTGTTTCCTTAATGAGGAACACACGTTCTATAATACAGCTTAACTTCAAAAAGGGCATACATATTCCCTTTAAGTAATTCCTCTCAAACGTATTCTTTCTCTATTCTTGTACTAATTTCAGCTATAGGTCATAAGGTCTGTGTTATTATTCTTAGGAGTCTACACGGATCAGGCCTGCATGCACTTTGGTGGGATTTTCTCAGCACATTGAGTGAAGATAAAAGTATTGAGAGAGAGAGAGAGAGAGAGAGAGAGAGGGAGGGAGAGCAAGAGAGAGTAAGAGAGGGAGAGAGAGAGGGAGAATAGAGAGAAGGTTAAATGGCAGCAGGGCCCCGTCTGTGAACGCTAACACAAAAACACATCTGCATAGGACAGAGCGCGAGAGAGTAGAGTAGCAGATGAGGCTCGTGACATCTCCGTTCGTTTCAACAGATCTAATGCGAGCGGAGTTCCACTTTTGGAGAATATTAGTGTAGTTGGGGGGCTGAGATACGTGTGAGCAGAAACTTACCAAGCTTAGGCCATATTCTGATTCCCTCGGGGAATATTCCCTGGGGAGAGAAAATAGCATTATAGCGCGGGAAACGCAAAGAAAAACACGGGGGATTCCCCATGTGGAAATGAATGGTGAATATGGCCTCTGAACCTTGAGAAAGATAAGCAAGATAATCACCATTGTGCGAAGAAGATTTATTAAGTTTGAGGTAAAAATTTACTGAAGTAAACAGCGTTCCTAGGTGCACTGTCAATTTGTGGCTTTTTGTATTTGGGCATAGTGGAGCTTTCGGAAGAAACACGGCACAATACAACGGATAAGTAGGTAAATCTTGAGCACCAACAAAATTTGCCATCTAACCTCCAACACATTAGATTAAATGGTCAGGTTAACCCATGACCTATGTTTATTATTTGTTTCATAAATTTTTACAATGGGTGTTTATTATAATAAGACCTCGGCTCAGGACACACACAATAAGAAAATAAGGATGCAATTGCTTTTCCGTACTGCATACGTATACACTCTAGCAAAACGAAAAGTTTCACGGTGGTGAATTCGGTTATAACTTTGTATATAAACAAATAATAAACATAGGTTCAAGCCGGTGGGCCTGACCCTTTAACAGTTCAGAAGGAAGCTCGCTATACTCCACTGTCAAACTATAAGTGTCCGACCGAGAAAATGTCGCGCCAAACTCCACCTAAAACCTTACTGTTATGTTTTTCTAAAACCTTTTTTTTCTTTCGAATTTGCGACATAAATTCACAGGCCATATTCACCACTCAATTCCCCATGGGGAATTCCCCGTGTTTTTCTCTGCGTGTCTCACATTAGAGTGATATTTTATGTCCCCAGGGAATATTTCCCCGAGGGAATCGGAGTGATGAATATGGCCTCAGGAGACGCTCGGATTCTAAATTTGATCACAAAGCCGAATCATTTCCATTTCTTTGAGTGAAGAAGAAGGCCACCACGAAGTCGGCTAATTGCGTATCATTTTAGAGGGATGGGTCATTCTCGAGGCCACTTCATTTCTCTTATCTGCTTCTTCGATTCAAGTAGAAACTATTTAGCCCAGTTTAAAACAATACTTTTGGATGAAGGATCGCAAAATTCGACTAGATGTGACGTCAGTTCCGCTGAGGTACATTATGAGTCAAAATTAGCTCAGAATCAGATCCATCCAGTCATCAAAATTAGCTCAGAATCAGGTCACATCCGTCATCAAAATTAGCTCAGAATCAGATCACATCCAGTCATCCAAATTAGCTCAGAATCAGTTCACATCCAGTTATCAAAATTAGCTCACAATCAGGTCACGTCCAATTGCCTACATCTCACGGATGCAAATAACATTTCATAATTTTTTGTTGAGGATTAGTGTTGACCACTCTTCTTGTCGGATGTAGGTAAACATAAGCATAGGGTAACAAAAACAACAATTTCATAATGTTTCCGAATGGGGGTGCTAGAAATAAGACTCGATGTTATTCACGGTGTAAGTGAAAAAGTGGGGGCATGCAAACTACGGTAATCCTAAACGGATGTTATATCGGGACAGTTGGCCACATTTCTACGTGGTATAGTCTATGTCGGAAAATAATATTTTTATGATCAAACGCTCTGCGCAATATACATCCTAATGTTGCGAACACAACCATGATCCGCAATGCAAACCCCATAGCTGATTTGAAAATTGAAAGGCAGGCCCGTGATAGAAATAACCATGCCGTAAAAACAGTCAACTTCGACGCCACATACAACCATTTGTCTTGTTTTAACTACTTTAATTTAGTAAATTACATGACCATTTATTAGATGGGGAGCCACGAAGCCGTATGTTGATGGCTCAGTTCACTGTACGACTGTACCTCTTCCTTAGAGCTTTTGGGAAAACTAAATAGCTAAACGCACTCTCTAAAGACTGAGAATGCAGTTTTCATGTGGTTGTATTCACGAGGTAAACATTATTTCACGAACCTACACCCTACACCTACAATACACCATTTCCTCGTACACCATTTTTCAGATTTTTCTCCTGCGAACATTTCTTATAGGAAGGTTCGAATTGCGCCGCGGGAAGGTCTACATTGCAAACCTTTGGCGCATTCTGTTGAAATCTGTCATAAAAATTGGATCCCACGAAATGGGGCAGGCGCACCACAATGTGTGCCACAACTGCGCCAACGCCGCACTTATGTGGCGCTCGTCCCGCACACCCTGCTTGCGAATTCTTCGTTCTGTGTCAATCAATTAGCTGCCATGCATGAGATAAACGGAACGTTCTGTTTATCTATCTGACTGACTAAACTAGTAGACAATATCCAAACATTGGCAAATATCGACCGTAGCCCCACATCTTTGGCATTCAGCCAGTAATCCAACACCCTCCGCTCTCCATAAAACACACGTTATTTTTTATTGGGACTGGAGGAATTGGCATATGTCCAGCTTGCACTTTAGAGGGGAAATGTCATTTGGAACAATCATCAATTTCAAAGGGCAAAGGGAAAACCAAAGCGGAGATTAAAATAGGGACCATCAAGAAATATATTAAAGGGATCGGCTCACCTTAAATTGTGTCTGTTTTTTTTTGTTTCTTTTTTTTCTATAAGGGATAATAAAAATTTGGAATACAAAAAGTAGTGCTCTATTTCAATACTCACGGAGATATTAGGTGATAAAGTGGTGGATTGATCGGTCCAAAATGGCAAAGGGTAATTGTTTCTATACAAACAAGGCAAGACAATTACCCTTTTCCATTTTGGACCGATCAATCCACCCCTTTATCACCCAATATCTCCGTGAGTATTGAAATAAAACACTACTTTTTGTATTCCAAATTTAGTGTATCCGCGTTAGTAGTTTAGGGTTTAGGGCTTGACCATTTTACTTTGATGGGTTCGTAACTCACTTGGTAGTAATAAATCATTGAAATCCATCGATTGTTTGTCCCTTGAAGAATTTAACCTCAACAACTCCGTTAATGAATCCCGATTTTTTTCCGAGAAACTTTGCATTTCCGAGATTTTTCCGCCTATTTCCCGAGTATTCTAAGAGAAGATTTTCGGGCCGAGCTCGGAAAATAGGCGGGCCGAGCTCCGGCGCAGCCTGTTTGTCCGTTTCCGAGCTTTTCCCGTAGATTTCCCGCGGATTTTCCGAGCTTTTCCCGACAAATTTTCGTATTCCGATCTTTTTCCGACTAAAGACCTAGTAGGAAACTAGTAAAAAAAACTAGCTGGTTTTCCGCGGGCCGAGCTCGGCAACAAAGATCATAGAAGCCTAATGCCAATCGGTTTGTAGACAATTACTCAGCAAACGAAGGACGTCTATCTACGTTTCAGAAAATTCATAAATACAAATGTTACTTTGCGTCTCTCGGTACTTCGTGTCCCTCAATTCTCAGTGAATAACGCCTACATTCGGGCATATCGGTCGATCACAACATATTGTTCGGTAAATTCAACACTATATTTTCTAGAACGCATCCTACACTTTTCTTTTTTCTCTTCCTGTCGTGTATTTACTCTCCACAGATAAATCATTCAAATAATTGAAGGAGACATTCATAATGAATAAAGGTACTGCATAGAATCTTCATACTGAGAATGAGTACAGACACCGTAGACACCACCGTAAACACTTAGACAGTCACTGACAGCCACTGACACCACGTTCAGCAGAGCACGGCCAGGAGTGTACCGTTACTTAGAGAGCTTGCAAGGGAGCCGAGCAGTGGATAGCACGGAGCGTGAATGGGAGTTGATTTCGTAAAGGTAATCCGAAATACACATAAAACGTTTAAAAATTCATATATGGTATTTTTTTACAAAAAAATAAAATAAACCGGAGGTAACAATAACTGGTAGAAAACGTTTTTATTTTATTTTAATATAAGGTGGATGTATTATTTTTCACCAATTATAGCGTGTTTTGCAATTGAACCATACAACATTAAATTCGCTTTGCGTTACTGAAAAACAGCCAGACTACCGTATTCTGCATACTGCGTTTCCGCGTTGCGTGTTGTACTAGTATCATACTAGTATTATTTTAGTAGGCAACTAGTAGCTTATTAGCATGTATACTAATGTTCCTTGGCTGAGTAGATCAGTTTTGCATTAATACTAGTCGCATGCATAACTGACACTAATTAAATGAGGATCAACACTGTTTTATGACTAAATTAGTGCTAATTTGATACATTTCGCGCGCATTTTGCTTTTTTTTTAATTTCTTCAAATAAAAATTGAAAAAAGTTTGCCTATATATATAGTTTGTTTTATTATTCTAGATTTTGTCTTGCTTTTTGTTTATTTTTCATGTTACTAGCTAGACGAGAACATGATGTTTGTGGACTCGCTCTATGAAGAATATACATTCACTGATTTGATTATCCATTTATAGATTTTGTTATTCACAAGCAATTTTTTTAAAATTACATCTATTTCAGAGAAGACGCTCGTAAATGGGGACAGATGCTCCGGGAAGAACTGGATTTGACGACGTTGCTGATGTGTTGCAGCCAACTACTTCTTTGTGAGTTGCTCTTATATTTAGTGTGTTCTATTATCCTTCCTTCACAAGCATTGTTGCAATATAGTTAGTACTTTGCGTGCAATCATATCATATCTGAGATGTTCAAGAGCGGTTGAAATACTTGTTGGTTCTTTTCAGTCCAGAGGAGCTTTGCGCAGCAATGGATACCGATTTATTCACGGGAATTGGAGATCATCAGGTTTGTCTTTGCCTTTTTTTAATCCTTCAATCTTCGATGGAGAGCCTTTTAAAACTACGTATCAGTACTGTCGTGGTACTATTCTAGTCTCTACCTGGCTGATGGTTTCAATTTCAATTCTAATTAGCCGCATTACGATAAGCTGTTTTGACCGTTGCTCAAGACATCAACGTGAGTACTGAGTACTGATTGTGCAAAATGTATTATTGTTATGTATAGCTTGATTAATTCAGGTTCCAGTATTGTTCCATCCCGAATACGATGTGACCTTCTTTGGACTAGAAAACTTGCACGTTTTTGATGCTGGAAAGTGGGGCAAAATCTACCGACAATTAGAGGGTATGTGTATTTTATGTGGTTTGCTTATCCGTTATCTGTCTGATGATTAAACAATATTCTCTCTATAGTCTTGAGGCTGACATATTATAATTAGCTTACTGATTCGACTGAACTAATGGCGTAATATTGATTATGCTTTCTTTCACTTCCGATTTCTGATAATTGTGTCAGATGTCATATCGATAGCTTGCGTGTTCTTTATTTTTTATTTCGTTGTTCTCAAGCTATACGACCTGTGGCCATACTTTGATGACCCAGTTGCCGTTACCGAGTTACTCTGAACTGGCCTGGGACTTATCCCCTCTCCCCGCTCCCCGCTCCCCGCTCCCTGCTCCCCACTCCCCGCTCCCCAACTAGAATTTATTTGTATTTCTTTTTCAGAGTGGAAATTGTTGAGTGCGAACTCCGTAATTCATCCGCATGAAGCCAAACGCCGCGATCTAAGGATAGTGCATTCGCGTGGCTATTTAAATAGCCTGCGCTTCCCATGCTACCTAGCTAAGGTGATTCTTTATATTCTTTCAAGTTTCAACAGCTCTTTTCCAGTAAGCGTGCAACAGTCAACAGCATCCGTCATGCAAAATGGAACTGTAATTGAATATAGAAATAAATGAACAAAAGTGAAATATTCTAATAAGTGAACAAACTTAATATGTAAGTAGTATTGTAGTAGTAATCAGGCAGCTCGATGTAGTTATGGTAGTGTTGTTATGGAGTGTGTGACTTGCAAAACTGCTATAAAATCCTATTATATAAAAGAGTAACTGTAGCGTCATTTGCATACCGATGTGCGTTACGGAAATGCAAATTTCGTGTTCGGGTATAAAAAGAGTGTCGCAGCTCAATATCGAAGTATGCATATGCAATTGTTTCCTATTATGTGAATTTCTTATGATACGTTTGAGGCGTTGTATATAAGTATGCCCATGCTAAACCAATCATATTTCCATGTAAGTCGCCTCGGGCGGCGTTAGCCGACTGGTTCTGAGATATTTGTTTAGGTCTTTGAGATGTCGTTTCTGTGTCTTCTGCCCAATTGTATTACCGATCGATATTTGCTGAGGCGGATGAGGTATACTCTTTTGGGGTTTCCGATTTTTGTTTCTATATGTTAACTTTTTCATTGAAGTGTACATAATCATAATCATGTAGAAACAAAATAGAGAGATAAACCCTGATAAGTGAACACATTAATTATGTAAAAACACAATGTTTCTGTAAAACCAGTTAAGTAAGAGTCATGCTCAACTCACAATGTGAGTTTGCTCTTCGGCCCTGACAGTTTTTTGCCCTGCCAATCAGGGAATAAATTAGGTCCGCTGGTCCGCATCTAAAAATTCTGGGGAGGTGACTTAGATTAATTTGCGTACAATGCATTACGGATCGGGAGGTGATCATCCGCATTTGGCGGGGTGTTTTATGCTATGATGCCCATTCTTTAGGCTACACGTTGGCGGCACCGTGGCCGCATGCCGTCTGGCATTGGATAAAAACTGGGCGATTAATATTGGGGGAGGTTTTCACCATGCTTCCAGATCACAGGGTTCGTTATTTTGTTATTTATTGAATCGCTGAATCAATTTTGTTATCGCACGGCTATGAGTGTGCGTGATTTTTCATGTTTTACACGTGTACCTACGAATTGTTTTTTCTTCGTACATAGAACGGGTCTTGTAAACTAAAAAAAAATGCTCGGTTGACTTTAAAGCCGTATTGTACCCGCTTTGGAAAATTTGCATATGATATGAATTTCCCATGTCTCCTATTCCTATGTAAATTTTTGGTGCCCGTCATGAGGCCGTATTCACCACTCAAGGGTAAACATTTCTCTAGAGACAAAACTTTTGGAACGCATTTTTCGGAAACGAGAGTGAGTGGTGAATGCAAGTTTTGTGATATAATCTCGCTTTCTAGATAAATTTTCTCCGAGAGACAGTTCTCCAGGGGTAAACGGAGTAGTGAATACGGCCTCAGCTTCCGGCACCACATTAACTAGGATACATAGGATTTTCATACCATATGCAAATATTGCAAATTTCCCAAAGTAGGTACAATACGCTACTTCCGGTTACATTTCTGCCTTCACTTCCGTCTGTATCGCTATCGACGCTATCTATTTGCAGGCGGTGGTTTTTGTGCGTACGCGGATATTTCCTTGGCAATTAAGATGCTATTTCTACTGAAATTGGTCAAAAAAGTGGTTATTCTGGATTTGGATGCACATCAGGTACAGATTTGATTTGTTCACAGAATTTAGTGCTCGTTTTCTTTTTATATGCATATTGAATTTGAAATTTGCATACTAGACTAGAATGAACGATTTGAATCTAAAATAGAAATGATTTGCATTTTAGGGTAACGGACATGAGCGAGACTTTCTGGACGACCCGGACGTGTTTATAGTTGACGTAAGTTACAGTTACGTCAAGTTACGTGTCATACATTATTTGCTCAGCCTATTAGTCTTATCGCTTGAGCTCAGGTCAGATATGTTTTATATGCGTTTCTTCAATTCTTGCAATTGCCTTTATAATTTGTATGGGTGTGCACGAGTTGCATATCATCATGTACATGCACGTACTGTGAATGATGTTGAATATTTCGAGTGATGGTAAATTTGATTGTTTGTTTGTTTACAACTACGCATTTCCATACATGCTTTTCCCATATACATGTGAGTAACCCGTTATTTAGATTATCCCTGATTCCGGATCGCTATGCACTGTTTCGGTTCCATTTAGATATCCGTTACGAAGTTATATTTTGAGAACAAATTTCCCATTTTCAGATGTATAACCCGGGAATTTATCCGCGCGACCGAGCCGCCAAGCACGCGATTAGTCGTGCAATTCCCGTGGAAAGTGGGACTGGAGACGAGGAATATTTAAGGTTTCTTTTTTTTTCCTTTTTTGTTCCGCTGACCTTTTTCACCAATTGCTGTTTTTTCAATTGATGTTTTTTAAGTGTCGAGGTCATTCATCGAAACATCATGTTTTACATTCAAATATAATAGTCGTCCCACGTCACGTCCTGAAATTCAAATATAATATACGGCTCACGTCCTGAAATATTAGACCACCCGCGTTGTGCATTGAAAAAAGAGACCACCCACGTTGCGCATTAAAAAATGGACCACCCACGTTCGCATTAAAAAATAATAGGAGATCACCCACGTTGCGCATAAAAAATGGACCACCCACGTTCGGCACGTTCGCACTAAAAAATAATAGGAGACCATCCACGTTGTGCATTTGGAGACCACCCACGTTGCCATGGTTGGGTTAAACGTTAAACTGGTGAATGTGTTTCGTTAGCTTAAAAATGTGTTATTCCTCGCGCATATCCGACCGTATGGCTATGGTAGGCGCAGGACTACCCACGTTGTTTGCCGTGTTGGAGGTAGGTAGAGTAGAGCCGGGGGGTCCGAGGGGTTAAGGCATTAAGGCTAAGGCACTAAGGGTTCGATGTTCGACTTTCTCTTGTTGACCTTATCGGCTATTAGGTATAAACAATTCACAATCACATAAATTTTGACTGTGATTGTGATTGAAAAATTGAGGTATTGGACGAGCGGGAATCGAGCCCAGCGTCTTTGGATTGCCGGTCCACTGCGTTAACCACTACACTACCGCCACCCACCACCAAATGTTTCAATCGCATACCCGTATTCATAATTGTTATTTGTTATATTTGATTCGTTTAGATTGCTCCGCTCCGAACTCGAAGTTGTTTTCGGCGAATATCAATCTGATTTGATCGTCTACAATGCCGGCACGGATAGCCTAGCAGGCGACCCTCTTGGAAATTTGGATTTGTCGCCGGAGGTGTGCCTCTTTTAGTATTTTTTTTTGTTTATCTGTTAAATTTTTACTTCAACTTTCAATTAGGCCTAATTTCCAGTATCTCTTGGGTGTGTATGTGTATATGAGTGAGTATGCGTGCATATGAGAGAGAGTGTATGTATGTGTGTGTGTGTGTGTGTTATTGTTATTCGACTTATTCTTTCACTTTCAGGGTGTCATACAGCGCGATGAAATTGTATTCACGATGGCCCGACAACACGCTGTTCCAGGTATGCATATTATTATGCTTTTTAATTTTCTATGCTTATAGTGGTCTTTTTTTGCGTTTGAAAACTAATGTGAATAACCAGTGACTAATTCTAACTTTTTTATTTTTTTCAGTGGCGATGGTAACTAGCGGAGGCTACCAGAGGAACAATTGGCAAGTAATTGCAAATTCCATTAAAAATTTACATGAGAAGCACCTGATTAATCTTCATGCGTAGCTGTAGTGTACGTGGGTGGCTTGCTATTGGTTGGCATCCTTGATGTATTTATGTTTTGAGCAGTTTTGCTTTGTCTTACAAAGTTGTATATATTGTTTTAATATGTTTTCTTTGGTGTTGTCATATTTGCTATTAATATATTTTATTTTGAGTCTGTCGTGGGATATAATATTTATAAGGTGTGTTCAAACATGCTAACAGTGTGCTAAGAAAGTAACCTTTTTTTTGTTTTCCGTCTCTTTTTTTTTTTGGAATAGTGGCGTCCTAGTATATACATAACGCTTAAAGCGAAATACCAGCCGGTTTTTGGAACGCATCTCGAATATATGCATTATTATGCAACTGTGCTAAGAGGGGTCGAATTGGGGTCTATTTTTTATTCTAATTTATGCTAATTTGCATATGATGCATAATAAGAAGGCAGGGGTACGTGATGCGTTTCAAAAACCGGCCGGTATTTCGCTTTAACTTCTTTAAGCAGTGCACTAACATTTTCCGGTTAGAACTTAACATGTGTCATTAGAAGTTAACGTTTGTTACTTTTTCACTTTCTACTAATACCTCAGTGCCATTAGTTTAGTCGGGTTTGAATGTTGAAAGATACTCATTGATTATTACACTGAATTTGTTTGTAAAATTAATAAATATTTTTTTCCTTTCGGTGGCCTTTGATCTCATGGTTGCTAGAATGTATGCAGATGAAAGCCTTTGACCTTATGATAGCTGGTATGTGTGGAGATGAAAGGTATGTACTGTAGACATTTTGTCATTGTACTATTTATGTTGCTATGAGCTAATGGTGGAAGTTGATAGTTCGTAATGATTAGAGAGAGACCAAAAAGCGATCCCTTATCAGAAATTTGGATAGAGCCTCGCCTTTTGAAGCTTTGTAGTGGAAGTGGATTGGTGGGAATATGCACACACCCACACATATGTATGCACAAACATATACAAACTTACGCACACATACATACACTCACTCAAAGACATACGTACATACACACATAAACTTTGTTAATTGGGGTTGATTTTTATTCCGATAATACTCATTTGCACTTGTTGCATGGGAATTCAGTTACTCAACATAGTTCTAAAAACAGGTTGTTATACCGCTTTAACTTGGAAAAAGTACTTAGAAGTGTGTATGAGCATACGAGTGACGAACCTTCCGATGCCCCCATACGATGTTGAATAACTTTCTTTGATTTCGAATTTCGACGACGATCATATATGAGCAATACTAAGCATATAAATTGATGAATTATAACACTGGGAGAAATAGGAACTTGTATTTCCAAGACCGCATTTACATGTTTAGTCATGGAAACATCATGGAAGCCTTATACAGGGATGGGTTGAAACTTGAAACAAGAAGCCGTTAATTACGTATCAGAATATGATATGAAATAAAAAAATAGTGATTTAGTTAGAATTGTCATCATTTAAGATAGGACACACCCACGCACTGGAAAGTATAAAAGGTTGTAATTAGCGGATTCAAAAACAACTTTTCTGAAGGCGGAAGAAACATGTATACAAATTTCTACGTCGTCTAAGTCGTCTAAGTTACCGTAACTAGGCAATCAAACAATTATTTTATAGTTAGATGTCTTGATCGCGATGTTGTTTTATTTGGTCTAACATGCATATTTCAGTTAAGGATGTTATCGCTTAGCGTAACCCTCGTACTAGCATTAGGCGTAAGTTCTATATTCGCTGGGCCTCCGCCAGCCTGTCGTCAAGATTCACAATACGAAGCAGACTTTAGTGGATGCATATCGTACCATTCGGAAGGTAGGAACTCCTTTTGTTTTCTATAAAACTTTCACTTAAAATTATACGTATGCTAATTCTAACCCCTTGGAACAGACAGGGAGACGTCACCCCCACTCGCTACGGTATTTTACGTTGTTAGATATATAACTCTTTATTCAATTAATAAAATAAACACATATATATATATATAGTGACGAAGAGTTTTTTTTTGTGATTTATGGGTATTGTTCGAGGCCGTTTTCGGTACCTGAAAATTTATGGCGGACAGTGTAATGTTTTCATTATGGTGAATTTTAATATTTCTTTTTCATTATTCTACAGTAATATTTGTTCGTCCTTTTTCAGCTACATCCATGATCAAGGCCGAGGCTGCGTGCCAAGGAAGGGACGGTCATTTGATATCGATTCACAATGCATTCGAAAACTCAATTATATCCAGCATCATATTTTCGAGTCAGTTTTTTTCTTAGAAACTATCGGTTTCGTAGGAGTCAACCCAAGTCCTCTTCAAACGTCTGCAAACGTACATGTGTGAAATATTACATTTGATTGTAAATCAGCTTAATCAACCCCTATGATGTTGTGCTGCGAATTCGCACCGGAAAAAACCAAAAAGAATTCTCTAGGAATTCTTTTTGGAACTCTTGCTCTGCGAATTCGCAGTATTTCTGGTGCGAATTCGTAGTGCAAGATCCTAGGCGACAGAGCAGGCACTGTGGAGAGGGCGAAAAGTTTTTTTTTTACGTTTTCAGTGCGAATTCGCAGAGCACTTGAGAGTCTGCGATTTCGCACCGGGTATTTTGCCGATGCGAATTTGGAAAGTTTGCTGTGCGGATTCGCGCAGTCCTCTTTTCCGGTGCGAAATCGCACCAGAGCAGACTCCGCATATTTTCAGACCAGAAGCAGAAGGAGCCCGTATGGATCGGACTATTCCGTGACAATACCGGTCTTTGTGTCTGGTCGGACGGCACTTCTACTGATTACCAGCGATGGGCTCTGGGTAGGTTACAGCCGATTTAGAATATTTGCTGGACTTTGCCGGTACGCTACAATTGCAAATGAATATTCAACAATCTGCTAAACCCGAAGACTTACCAATCCTAGTTTTAAAGCGAAATACCGGCCGGTTTCTGAAACGCATTGCGTACACCTGCTTTCTTATGCAGCATATGCAAATGAGCCAAAAATTAGAATAAAAACTAGATCCCACGTTGCATAAATGGATAGGAATGCAAGTACTTCATATGCGTTTCGAAAACCGGCAGGTATTTCGCTTTAAATACTGTAGTCTGTAGTAAAGTTAGTTTGGATTATTGTTTGATAAGGGTGGATCGGTCCCTCAGCTAAGTGGTTGCCAACTAGTCGATGTCTTTTGGCAGAATGAATCCATTTGGTGACCGGATACCGACCAAATGCACGGTGACTCCATCGTTTTCCTGAATGTATGTATATCCCCCTAATCAAACTTTGTTTCAGAATACGTACTGTTACTATTCACTCGTTGTGTGTTTCTCTAAAAATAACATAATGTAGGTGAACCAGCCTCTGAGGGTGCCATGATTGATCCTACGGCGGCCGGATTTTGGAAGACCGCAAATAAAACAACAGAGCATCCATATATCTGCATTGAGCCGTCCATGGAACCCACCAAACCTCCTCTACCCGCATGTGAGTTCCCTGGGGAGAATTAATAGATCAAACTTTTTACATCCGTTGCTGGACCTGTTACATTTACATACCTGTTACAGAAGCTAAGCTACCTCACACATTTGTTTTATAATGTGAGGTAGCTTACAATTAGCTTCTGAGCATGCTCCTGCATCGAGCAACGACAATCTACTGTAATTTTCGTATTGTGACCAGCACATAACATAGGCATGCTATCAAGATAAAACATTCAGAAAGGTGCAATTCCTAGTGACCTTATCCCCTTAACATATAACGATATAACATATGCGCCTTCCTGCGATCCAATATCCAGCTATAATTATTTATTATAGGGACAAGCTGTCCGCCTGGATGGTCATATTTTGCTGAAACAAACGCGTGTTATATCGTATGTTTGCTTATATTCATATTCATTGATTTTTGTATTAAAATTGACTTTATAAAAAGAGCTCGGAGTATAATTTTGCGTATGACGCTTGAGAATAGGTCTTGTGCATCTGTTGCGTAGGTGAAACGGCGAAGAATAAGAGTTATATGAAAAATGTTTTTAAGACTGGAGCCAATGCCACGTACGATACGGCTCATAGAACGTGTGTTGTACTGGGCGGGCTCCTGGCTTCGATCCATTCTGAGCACGAGAACTTTTTCGTCGCAAGTAAGAGCTCAGATAGTGATAAAAGATAAAGATAAAGATAAAGTGAACCGGGTTATATCAACCGAATCCGCGGAAACGGTGCACCGGGGTCCAGCTCAGAGGCTGGACATACTGGCCATTTAAACTTCCCGGTGGCCAATCTGCTCGGGAAGTCGATTTATCTCCGCTGGTTTTACCCAGCTACCAACCTTTACACCTATGGTGGGGTGAGGGGGTTCCGGGCCGGGATCGAACCAGTGACCGGTGGCGTGAGCAAGGGCCTTGCCACTTGACCCAGATAGTGATAATGATCCCCGCCAGATAGTGATAATGATCTTTTTTTTGTACGGGAACTTTGTAGTGGTATTGCCGTCTGAATGTAATGAATCGTCAGTTTTTCGTTCACAATGGCTATTGTACAATATACATAGCTTGAATGCACAATGTGAAACGCGCTCATGTAGTCTTTTACTGCTTCAAATGTTGCGCGCACAGATACGCCCTATCTAGTATTACGGTAAAATAATGATTATTGTTGTACCGCAACACCTATTCCAAGTAAGTATCTATGCGCTCAATATCAGTAATCATAGTTACAATTCACAATCACATTCTTTCACTTGACACTTTTCTTTTCTTTTTCTGTATGTATTTTGTTTTGTTTTAACCAAGCGGTTGAACAGATGGCGTATTCACCAACATGTAGGGAGCCTTCCCTAGGTTTACGAGCGCTCTGAATCTCTTCTCCTCTCGCACTCTCTAGCTCCCTGGGGAGCCCAGGAAGGGCTCCCTGCGGGTTGGTGAATACGGCCTCAGGTCTTGTGGTGTTTCGTTATTGCTGATAACGGATACTTTGAAGGTCTTGAAGTGACCGATCTCTACAGTTCCTATATGTGGATCGGTGCCGTTTATGATGAGGGTTGGGGCTGGGAGGATGGGACACCGATGGACTATAAGAACTACCAGTATGGATCTGCGGATGAGTCCCAATCTCTAGCGGTAAGCACTTTTTATTAGTCATAGTTTTGGAGATGATTGAGTGATTGAGCAAACGTGCCGGATGGTTCAATGGCTAGCACTTTGGCCTGCAACGCACTCGACCCGAGTTCGAGTTCGCACCGTAACAAGTTTGAAGCCACGGCCCTGCGAGCGAATCATGGGCATCCCCTATGACCCCGAGCCCGAAAAAGTCGAGAAATTTGACATCTGGAACTCGCATACTGCTCCGGATCTCCGGGGAAACAAGTTATAAACTGTGTATTAACCTAATAAGCTACCATTGTGTTTCAGCTGCTGCCACGGTTTTCATGGGGAGTGTTCCAACAGCAAAAAGGCTTGTTTCAATATTTATTCCAATATTTTGTTCAACTATTATATTACTTCCCTTTTCAGGTGTCAACATCCTCAAGGAGCAGCTTCACCGAATGGGATGTGAAAAGCAAAAAGACAGTGGCCAGCTACTTTGTCTGCAAACACCCTTTATATTTATAAATAAGAAAATAATAAAACTTTCAGCTAAATTTCCTACAATTGTGATCATATAATATCGCACGACAAACATTTATTCATACGTCTATCAAGCAAATTCTCAAACTATTAGAAGCAAAAATAAACGAACACAAATGGCTTGCCTGACACAAATACATAAAAACCCATGCCTATGAAGTTCAACTTTCCGTTAAACTTAAAGCGAAATACCGGCCGGTTTTTGAAACGCATCTCAAGTGCTTGCATTCCTATGCATTTAAGCAATGTGGGGCCCAATTGGGGTCTAGTTTTTATTCTAATTTTTGCTCATTTGCATATGCTGCATAAGAAAGCAGACGCAATGCGTTTCAAACACCGGCCGGTATTTCGCTTTAAATATTCTATAAAAAGGATAAAAAATATACGACTTGGAAATATATATGGCTACTAAATCGACTAAATGATCTTTCAATTAGATAATAACACTGTATTACATTGATAAAAACTTGATTAATTGCAACACTATAGACTACAAGAGTAGGTATGGACTTGGTAGCTTATACTTAAACGGCCTCTTGAAGGGCCAGTTCTCCGTAAATGCAAAAATTACGACAATGAGGAGGGTCGGGATATTATAATTGCCGAGTAATGGCTATATCTACACAATGACGTCCCCCCTTCGTAACCTCGTATGGAGAACTGGAATATTGTGGCAAACTAG
Organism: Pelodera strongyloides; assembly: GCA_036852015.1. NCBI lineage: Eukaryota > Metazoa > Nematoda > Chromadorea > Rhabditida > Rhabditidae > Pelodera > Pelodera strongyloides. The sequence continues at coordinate 214,761 of JAANDG010000025.1, forward strand.
AAAAAAAAATTTTTCTCGTGAGCCTGAGGCTCACGAAAAAATCAATATCATAAAACGTTCTTGGGATGTGCGCGTGAGTAGCGCTTACTATTCCACTCTACTGGTTGACGTGGCTCGAGCCATTCTCGGTAGTCTGCATCACATCAGTTGTGTGTACGGTATCATCTGCTTCAGTGACATCCATCACATGGGCACGGCGACTGTAATTATCAGGCAATTGGAACATACGCGCAGTAGATACGCGGGTTAGTAGTTAGGCAAGCAACCGGGCAATTGAAACATACGCCGAGTAGTTAGACAACACAATTGTATGTCTTGGAAGTGCAATTTTTACTGTTCTTGGAGCCTGATGCTAATTCAAGAGCATAACGATTAGTTGAAAATAGTAATGAGATCTCGAATTAATTATAAAAAAACGTACAGGAAGACATTGATAATTGCAGTACGGTAGTCTCGAATAAAGTAGGTCATGCAGAGAGCGTCGAGAAACGGGAGACTCGAGACGAGCAGAATGACGAAGTGACTGTAGTCGCCCATGTAGAGGCCCAAGAAGCCAGAGATATGGGTGGACAGACATGGTATGAAATCAGCGATGATAGGTACAATGGTCTGAAAGAAGTTTGTTCATATTTTTATCCGAATGTGCAGGAACGGATTTCGACTGTTTTCTGGGATCTTAGAGACACCATCGTTTTTCTGTGTGTTCCGAAATTCAACTTCAGCGCATGCACGCACAGACAAACACACACACACCATCCGTACACACACACACACACACACACACACACACACACACACACACACACACACACACACACACACACACACACACACACACACACACACACACACACCTACCTGTGCAACGAGCGCTCGGAAAAGTTCCACTTGCATGCGACGCGATTTTGGGCTCATTTGTGACTTTTTCATCTGTAATATGTTAGAAATTTATAATGATAACGTTGAACTGTATGTGTATGATTTCCTACAGCGTATATAAGCACTTACTCGTATGCTTACGAGGTCGGCAGGCATGCGATAGCCGGACCGTATCTTCATGTTATCCTGCAAGTCGTGTCAACCCCGTGCTTACGCCGCTTCGCGTGGGATATGGGCACTTTAATTGGAATTTTTTTAAATATATAAGCACTTACTCGGAGTGTGGTGATAATTTGGTACGAGCAAAATATCATAATTGCGATAGTGAAGAGGAGATTGAAACACACCATTGCACCACAGAAAACGGCCACCGGAATAAGGGGGCCATCTGTACCATTGTTCCAAATATAATCTTTCTGAATGAAGTGATTTTGAATTAAATGGTTTAATAGAGAAATTGCAACCATGGTACACTTCTGATCGCATTGTCACATCCATCTTGCCACATGATTTTCCCTTCTGGGGCAATTTCAGACAAAATTTGGTGTCGTTGTAAGAATACGCTAATGTCTAGTTGTGACAGTTCTTTTTATTATTGGTACTGTGTGAAGAAAACGACTCCGAAATCGCCTCTCAAAACCGGCCACTCACCACGTATAACTCTCCAATGGTGGCCGTTTTGTGGTTGTCTATGCCAAATCTGGACAAAAGCATCTCGTGAGTGGCTTCCTGTAGAAAGTTTGCAGAAATTACAACCACGTCAACACCAAGATAATGGTTTTCGCATGCACTGTAAAATTATTGATACCCAGAACACTGTAAAAAGTTGGCACTAATCAGTAAATTTTCATATAATGAGCTTGGGGTCGTGAGTGCACTGCTCGACTTGGTTTGACCCATTGGTCAGCGCCGCAAGTGCGCCTCTTGCACGCCAACTTTGATTGTACTCATCTTGCGCTCTACTGGCGCACATAGCTAGGTGGGGAGTAGGAATCCACCACCGATATGGTAGCACAAACCCTTTTTGCACGACGACGACGCGGCGACTACATAGTCGTTTTTGCAGTTTTTATAAACTTACCGAATATCTTTGGACATTTCTGCCTCCTGTACCAAATAACGCGAACCACATGACGCCATCCAATAGGAAAATTGTCACGAGAAGTGCGATTCCTTTCGGTTCCGTGTACAGTCTCAGCCAATTGGGACTGAAATTTATCGTTTTATAGTATCTACCATTTTCTTGATTCATGAATAATAGTTCTGAAACAAGAAGTGTTTCGCAAGGTATGTATAATATTCTCGCTAGGTATTCTCGCTAGGTGTTCTCGCTAGGTATTCTCGCTAGGTGTTCTCGCTAGGTATTCTCGCTAGGTGTTCTCGCTAGGTATTCTCGCTAGGTATTCTCGCAGGTATTCTCGCTTCTCGCTAGGTACACTATTTTAGGCCTATTATGAGCTGGGTCTCCAGTACAACCGTACTTATATCTCTAATTGTTGTAATTACAATTGCTCACCGGCACACGGCAAAGTATCGATAGACAAAATGAAATGTAATTAGACAGGTGCTCATTCCAAACAGGGTGCACCACATTAGAATACTGTAGTGAGCAACTTCGAATGGAAGTCCGGGATCGCCGATCATTATGTAGGCACGTTTGTAGATGACGAGACCCTGAATAGTGCATAACCTGATTTTACCTATATGAAAACGATTATTTTCCAAAAAAAACCGGAGATGACCCCGATCAAGTGCGGATTTTTTGAGGGACTTGATCGGGGCCATATCGGTGTTTTTGGTTTTCTATGTACCTCTTCCTACTGCCTACTACGGTAAAACATAATTTCTTTAGTAGTATGTTTCATCCAAGGAGTTCGAGGACCCAAATTCAAAAGAACCAAAAAGGGCTAGGCGCGCTTTTGTTTTCTGATTTCGAAATAAAACAAAACACAAAATGAAAACCCTACCGGATTGACGAACATGTGTAAAAATGGATAGAAGACGTTGAACAACGCAAATAGTAGCATCAAGTACTTATAAGTTCCAAGTTCGGGGCGACTTCGGAATATTATCAGAATGATTAGTGGAATATTGAATAGCACACCGAGGACTCCATTGACAAAGACTAGTTTGTGAAACGAAGCCATCATCATTTGGTCATGTGTCAGTTTTTCATTGTCACCGTGGTGCAGATCCATCCTTGTTTAAATTTGAGATATACCCCTAAATTGTAAGCACATTAAAGCCGTATAATAGAAGGCCTTGACCAAAATACGTTAACCGGCCATTATATCGCTTAGCTACCGTATCCAAAGATGTTCATTTGCAGCAAGTTCATTACTTTGACAACGCTTGACAACATTGAGTCCGAGAGTTAGCACATCAATATTGTGGAAAGCTATGCGCAGTCTTTCGAAGGTTTTAAGCTGCTTTTGGAATATATGATGCATAGCTGCCTTTCCATGTATTACATGCAAATTTATGTGGGCACATACGAATACGACACATAAATTTGCATATTATACTTAGGATTGCACTTGTCTGAACGTCGTTTCAAAATCGCCTGTCATATCGCTTTAACTAGAACGACTGGGAATCAGCCATGGTTCTCTCTCTTTTCAAGTGTTTATATACTGTCGTTGTTGATCTCAACAAGCTGAATAGCAATAATTTTTCAAAATCTTCAAAATAAATCCTTATGTCCTTATAACAAAAAAAATTTGATTGCTAATCTATCGAGTACAATGCATCTCTGCTATGAGCATGCAAGCTTATTGTTTGTAATATATGATCAATTTCATACTCAAAGAATTCCTTTCATTTTTCCTCTGACGGTGCGCGCTCGGATTTGCAGAATATTTTTCTTATTCAGCTTATGGGAACAACAGTATTATTGTGATGCACCACAACCCTTATCAGAACGCGCATATTGTTCCACATAGAAATATATCGTACGACGTACGCAGATCTGAAAATAACTTTAGAGTGAGTCGACGTCTTAGGTCTTAGTTCGTGTGACTAACTTACGCGACAACAATGTAGTTAAATTACCAACCACATTCATCCTGCAAATTGATTGTTTCCAGTGGTGTCATGTATTTCAAGCCATGGAGCGCATTTGTCGAATGTCTTCTGCGAAAAATGGTGTGATACAGTATGATTTGTTTTGTGATCCGGTCTCTTGCATGAAAATTGGCCTAAGGGATTTAAAGTTCTGCTTCAGAAAAGAACCACCGTCGCTGCGGATTCGGGTAAAATAACTGGGTACACTTTATCTTTTATTTTTTTTTCTCCTCCTTGAGTCAAAATTGCATCGCGAACCCAGACAGAGGCTAGCAGGAAAAAAACCCAAACGCTTGGGCCCTTGAGCCCGTAGAGTTTATGATTCGGGACTATTGATTATTGGGACCTTTCGACCACTTATTAAACAATAGACTCTCCTTGTTTGACGTAATTACATAAAAATGAAACTTTCCTGTCTACGCTTATTGTTAGCAAACTCGAAAGACGCGATATCTTACATCACTCACTGATTATTACCCTTTATTTGTCATTCTATTAGAATTTAGAATTTATTGAGACCTCATAAACTTTAGGGCAGGGTGCATTCAAGATGGACATTTCCCCTATTTTTCCGGAAAAGAAAAAGAAAACTTTTGGTTCGGGATAGACCACAGAAAAGAATGCAATTTCCACGCATACACATGCAAATGATCGATTGATTTCAGTTTCAATTACGGTATATTTGCATATTCTACAATTATTTTGCATGTTTTATTTCTCGATGTCCATATCTCGAAACACTCTTTTTTTCCGGAAAATTTCCATCTCTAATGCGCCCTTACAAAGATGATGCGCAATGAACATCATTACCGTATTTTCAAATTTCGAATTAGCATCGTTTTGATTTGTAAACAGTCACTAATGTGTATGCATATCACAAAAGAATAATGTGGGCGACTATTAGTGCTGCCATGAGCCTATTCTTCAAAACATTCAATTTTTTCGGAGAGTTCAGAAGTTTCTTTTTTTGCAATTGTATATCCAGGAGCGAAAAACTCGCCAGTAATTTTTTTTATCTGCACTTATTACTTATTACTCTCATTGCTGGCCCGCAGAATAATTATTAGCCATCGGATTAGTCAAACTATATCAGTGGCACATTATATGTTATTTATTATCATTATAATTATTCAAGTACTTATAAAGCAAATGCTTTGTACTTTATCTCTACAAATGTAGAGTTATAGGTTATAGGACAATATTTTTCTGTTCATCCGTACTCACGGGGGGGGGGCGTGGTCAAGTGGCAAGGCTCTTGCTCACGCTACCGGTCACTGGTTCGATCCCGGGCCGGAACCCCCTCATCCCACCAAAGGTGTAAAAGTGGTAGCTGGGTAAAACCAGCGGAGATAAATCGACTTCCCGAGCAGATTGGCCACCGGGAAGTTTAAATGGCCAGTATGTCCAGCCTCTGAGCTGGACCCCGGTGCACCGTTTCCGCGGATTCGGTTGATATAACCCGGTTCACTTTATCGTTTATCTTTATCCGTACTTGCTGGATCTTCGTGGAAAAAGAACAGTGCATTACCATTAGTCACATAACTACTAACTGTTCATCACTTGAATGTATATTTAAAATGTAAATACCAAAAAATACAAATCAAGAAGATTCATAAATGATAAATATAGAAACAAATTATACACAAGACAAGATAAATACTTTTTTTTCATGTTTTATTTATTTATTAAATAACACCACAGTGTGCATAATAATGAAATGATGAAGAGAATGATGAAGGCATGAAGATATACATAAGTCTATTGTAAGAAGGTGAAACATAAAAGAACCCACAAGCACAAGTACGCAAACTCTTAGAAAAGATGCGCTGATGATGCATATGGATTGTTACTAATTGTGAAGTTGTCTCCAGCTACTTGTTTTCAACTATTATAGTGAGATGCGCATTTCATAAACACAAAACGTGTACAGTTATCCACAGCCACAGCAGTTTCTATGAATTACTACGATTGTTTGTCGGTATGACCATGACCAAGCTGCAGGTATTATCGAAAAAAAACAGCAATTACAAAAGCAATTTAATAAATAGGACTTGACACACAAATGGCTTCTACTTGTGTTTCACAAGGCCTCGGCGACCATCCGTGTACGCTTCCGCGTGTGAAATCTCCCCGAATAACTCCACAACGGCCGTTCTGAGGATTGTCGTCATCTGAAAGTGTTACAACAAAATTGCTTATAAGAAACCTCTTCTTTCCGTTAAAGCGAAATACCGGCCGGTTTTTGAAACACAACGAGTGCACCAGCCCTCTTTTGCAGCTTATGCAAATGAACATAAATTAGAATAAAAAAATCAAACTAAGTTCGAGTAAATTAGCCTAAATACGTTAAAAATCCAGTTGTCCGCGATGCGTTTCAAAAACAGGCCTATTTCGCTTTAAACTCGGTGGCACGACTGTCGGACATTGCTTGTGCATTTAGGTCAAAGATTATTGTAAGAAATAGAATTGAACACAGCAGGGCTCAGGCTCAGGATTATTTATTTGGAACTGTTGTACGTTCATTTTATCATGAAATGTCTTCATGAATTGGGCTTCTGCTCCATTTTACTCACACTTACGGTTCAATTCAAATCATCTCTGATTCCTCTCATCAATACTCCATCTAACAAGGATGACAAAACTTTCAAACTCTCCCATGCATTCAGGCGCGGCACGGAAATACGTAGCCTCAAATTTATGCAAATTTGCATTGAAAAATTCTCGACACAGAGAAACCTATTTCCCGTGTTAAAAAAGCCGCCTCCTTTCCGCGGACGCGGTTACGCATTTGCTCGCTGCGCGCCTGAGAACGTAGTAGTGTAGAAGCTCGTTGTAAATAGCAACGGCCTGAGATAACCCCATCCATCCGTTTAAATAGGAATAAATCAAGTCTTACTATTTATCCAATGGAAGTAGTTGAACGGTGTCGTATCAGTCCATTCCCATTGATTAGCATATGTTGGATATTGGGCACCAATCCATAATTCATAGTCATCGCCAAACCCCTGAGCGTCCAGAAATCCTGAATTTAGGTCCTGAGAGTTTTCAAGATCACGAAAGACATGCCGAAGGCGTTAACTTCAAGTTTCTACCCAAGAACTCTTTTTTTTGCGTGTGAAAATTTCCGGCTTCTGATAAAAAATTCAAATCTTCAGCAGTGTTGAGTGTACCAGATTCAGGCTAACGCCGGTTGACTGGTTATGTGCCATAGCCACACGAGAGTGTATCTGATGGCGTTGAGTCGTTATCAGCACGGCCATACACTGGACAATTACTAGGGTTACGGTGCGTATTGGTTCAAGGACACAATTTTTCGTCATAATTTTACTCGCTGTTGCCGAATTTCTTGCAAAGCATTTTCTCAACACTATGAGTTGTAATAAATTATGAAGATAAAAAAAATACATAAGGGTATACATAAGGGCCAAAACGGTGGCCGCGTCCCTTTACACATAAATCAAAGGAGCCCAAATTTCCACTTACCCTCTAGGATCGCCTCATCGTACTCGCTGTGTATGCTAATCAGTTGTCCATCACGTTTTGTGCATAATTTATTCGCGAGATCGAATGGAAGTGGAGGGATCAATTCAATACATCTAAAAAAAGAAACTTCCTTTTTAGGGATGTGTCGGAAAGCTATACTTTCAAAACGGTACATGATAATCCCTTAATTTTTTAATCGCTTAATTTAATTTTCACGCCGAATTTTCCGCTCTTTAGTATTATTTTTTCATTTTGTTTTGTATTTATCGCATCGCGTGAGTAGCTGGGCCTCTTAAACGTGCCTAGCCTGTGTGTGTTTATGTCTTTCATTGGCATTGTTCGTGTGTTAATTTGTATTACTTGAACAAAGAGTTATAAATCCATAAATGTGAAGTATAACAAAGTAGATACATGCATAAAACTTACTTGCCCAATGAGCTCAAATACTCGCGCCCTTGTGGGCACCTGGCACTTGGTTTTGAAGTAGGAAGCGCAGTTGGCAATGTTTGCTGCCTAGTTGTAGTATGTAAGTCGCCTGATGTCGTGTAACCTGACGTAAACTGTGATGTCGGCCGGTGTATCGGCGTGGTCAACGAAGGCCGAGGGCTTGTCACAGGTACTAAATTAATGTTATTTGTTTTCAAGCAAACAAGTTCTTCGTGAATTATTTTCATTTTGTGGGCACCGTATTTGACATAGGCATATTTGACGTCTTCTTGTTTTAAAATTAGAAGGATGATTCCTTTCCAAACATGCTATATAATATTGGCTACACCGCCTGAGGCGTCTTTTCATACTTATGAAACGCCTGTAAGGCAGGCGAAGATATTTACGAAAGAAGACATACATCGTTCTATTTTCTATCCAAAGCGGAACAATTTATTCGAATTCTACTTCCGTAACATGAGTGCTGGCGCGCGCTGCAGTTACTCTTTTATTTAATAAGATTATGCTTACCAGCCTTTTCCCGTTTACAAACAAAGCGAAATAGTCTAGATTGTACATCTGGGTACCAATCACCAACACTGTTGAGTGTCTTTAGAACGCTGAAAGCGAAACCGTCTCCATCCTTCGGTGTACTTTTTACTGAAACACTTTTTTAAATCTTTTTTTTTCGAGAAAAGCTTTTTATTTCTGATAGCATTTTTTTTGTCCTTATGCCGCTTATGCGGTGCGCTCAGAGCAGCATTCTCTGCCTGGCAGTATTACTGCATCAGTGTGTTGTGTATTTTTTTTTCTTATTTGGTATACGAGAAAAATTATTAGCTCATTAGGCAATCAATTTAACATCTTAGCCATGCGAACAGCAAACTTCATACCTGGAATATGCGTAAAGTTTTCGTTAAATTTAGTTTCATCTGTCCAAAAAAGCGTCCCATTTTCATAAATTAGTCCAATCCAAGCGAGACCCTCGAAGTCGGGAAGCGTTTGTTCGATCAATTTCACAATAAAATCGTTCTCCTATAGTATTTTATTTTAAATATTTCCTAGTTTTTAGTTTTCACGGTCATATACGGTGTTTGTATAAATACAACACAAGTCATCCTGCACTCGCGCAGCTTTGGCGCTGCATTGGCACTTTCTGAGGAATTCTCTGAATATAGCGTTCAACTGTTCACAGTTTAAGAAAATGCTAAACGAGTATTGTGTGCGCCATAGAAGCGCCGCACTCTTTCCTGTCCTTATGCCCTTTATGAACTATACCTCTTCATTATCAATAGATGCTAGATGCCCTCCTTGATTGAGGCACTCCGTTTCCGAATCGTTAAAATTCATTTCGTGTGCAATAATATTGTAGCACACCTCGTTGAATTCGTGGTAGTCACCGCATGTTGGGACTAAAATGAGGATTTTTTTTAGTTAAATCAATGCCGTATGGCCTATATGCATACATGTTTAGGGATAAAAAGGTGAACCTATGCCCTCCCGGTAATCACCCCCATTGTTGATATGTTTGGTGTGCTGCGTATTCTGAATGAGTTCGGGCTGTTCAGTGCAGCCCGAACACATCAGAATACTGCAAACGTGCCAATATTCACAAGTGTATCTCGCTCGGTTGGCTACTTATCCATGATGTTATCCGCTAGAACGTCGCCAAGTCACAACCACGTATACAAATTGCTGTTAATTTCGTAACGTTTAGTATAACCGTGGGCCTGACCCTTTAAATAACAACCTTTTACCTTGTATTGGCTCCTCGCAAATAAAGTAATCTTTTCTCTGTTCACAGTCATCATTCATCCACAAATTTGATTTTTCTCTAACGAAACCAGTCTTCAAGTAGAAACAATCACCACGGTACAGGTCGGGCTTCTGATCTAAAAAGGTTTCGTTAAAATGGTGACGACACGTCGTTTTGAAATTGCTGGACCACTGCTTTCCCAAATTGTGTTTCACTACGTGCTCATTTGGATTTGCGTTTCATGACCACGTGTCCTACCGCTTTAAAAACATTACCAACAGTGTGTTCACTATCAGCTGGAGAAAAACATCTTTGGCAGTGATTGTGTGAGCTTATTTATAAAGGTTTATTGAGGATATGCAATTAACACATCTCGAAGGGTGACCCTAAGATAAGGTGACCCTTAGATATGGAGCTTATAGCCTAGCGGACCGCTGGACAACGCTTAGTTGCTTTTGCCTACCATTACTAACAAAATTGGTGTAGTTTGTTGGATACCCGGTGTACCATTCGCACGTGTCTTCAGAAAATGTGCAATTTAGTCCCAACCATGAGGTGGTCTTTTGAAGAGATGAGAGCAATACGGAAGCTTGGGAATTTTCCTAAAGTAGTATTTTCCTAAATCAAAAAAAATTCATTCTTTCTTCATTTTCCACCTTTTCCATTTTGATTTTTTTATTAGAAAATATAATATAACATCACTTTTAAGCTGTCCTACCCAAAGAAAAGTAGGTAACTTACATCTGAGTTAAATATCGATATTAAATCCGATCCTTCATTGTTGCAGTACGAAAGTGCATCGTCAAACGAAAGAGTTAGGTTAACAAACTAAATATAAACGACGTAATACTTGCAGCTTTCGTAAACTAACACTGCTTGCGTATTGACATTTTCTGAATTTATTTGTGCATAGTCAACTCAGTTCGTCATTCAGAGGTTAATTCGAAATACCGGCTCGTTTTTGAAGCACATCGAGTAGACCAGCATTCTTATGCAGCTTATGCTAATGAACATAAATTAGAATAAAAAATCGAGCTAAATTCGAGAAATTTAGCTTCGAGTAAAGAGCCAGGATTTTTCTGAATAATACGTCCCTTATGACGTTATGATGAATGATGCTGTGTCGGCTCTTCATATGGACCTCCACTAATTTATTTTGTACACATATTATATTTTTATGAAATACCTTTACGCATTTTGCTCCTAACATTTGATAATCATCGTGAGAACAAGCACTGCAGGAACCTGAACAAAGATGAGTTCATAGGTTACATACTCAGATTCCGTCCAATAATTATGTAAATACAAGATCAACTAGATTCACAAGTAAAATACCTGTCAGAAGCAATATGCAGCTTATCGTGAATAGAAAATGTTTCATCATTCTTGAAAATGGTTACTGTAGCAATGAAAATGTTTACGGTAGCAAATTCCTGTAATGAGTTACTTTACAAACACGATAATACAGTAATTAATTGATTATTACAACGGAAATGAGGATGACTAGATTTTGCTAATGCGATCCATTAAAAAAAATGGAAAAAGCTTCTGCGTTAGAAAATATTCACTTCAAAAATCAAAATAATTTAAAGCGAAATCCGGCCAGTTTTTGAAACACCGATTATTATTATGCACCTTATGCAAATAAACATAAATTATAAAAAAATCGGGCTAAATTCAAATGAGCATAAATACGTACGAATGCAGGTGTTGACGATGCGTTTCAAAAAGCGGCCGCTATTTCGCTTTAAATGTTTGATTCACCGTATTTTGAGCTGCCGCCTTCGCGTTCCCCTACACATAATCATTTTAATTACGTCTTAGTTTAGTTAATCCGTGATAACTATTGGTTTGATAAGCTTTTCCTCGAACAACAAATGCTTGGCGGGAATTTGTAATGCCTGTTTCGTCTTCGAAAACCTTTGAAAATTGGGAAAGCTCTCCTCTCAACTAAAAAAATAACATTTATTAAAAATAAAACCTCAACCGGTCATTTTCACTAGAAAAACAACACATTGGGCAAATAATATAAAAAAATTGACAGTAAATCTAAATTGAGATCAACTATAGAAATAGAAGTGAACGCGTTAGATGTAAATAAACAACCGTAAGTGTAAGTTTAAATCTATATTCTAGTTATTTATTACGAATAGTTGTATTTATTTAAAACTTGTGCATTTAGTATTTAGACAGTATTCAACAAGTGAGTCAAAAATTTATCAAAATTATTATAGAGATGTCACAATCAAGGATCAACGGGTACGTGGTAGAATTGTTTTTAAAAGCTCATTTCAGGTAACTCTAATTTTTGATGATTCCATCTGATTCTCCACGTCAAATATAGTAGGGTATGCTAGATGCCCTCCTTGATTGATGCACTCGGTTTCCGAATCGTTAAAATTCATTTCTTGTGCAATAATATTGTAGCACATCTCGTTGAATTCGTGGTAGTCACCGCAAGTTGGGACTAAAATGGGTATTTTAGTTAAATCAATGTCGTATGGCCTACATTCATGTACATATTACATTTTAGGGATGAAAAGGTCAACCTATGCCCTCCCGGTAATCAACCCTATGCTGATATGTTTGGTATGCTGCGTATTCTGAATGAGTTCGGGTTGTTCAGTGCAGCCCGAACACATCAGAATACTGCAAACGTGCCAACATTCACAAGTGTATCTCGCTCGGTTGGCTACTTATCCATGATGTTATCAACTTGAACTAGAACGTCGCCAAGTCTCAGCCACGTATACAACTTATATTTAATTTCGCAGCGTTTAGTATAACCGTGGGCTTGACCCTTTAAAAAAGCAACCTTGTATTGGCTCCTCGCAAATAAAGTAGTCTTTTCTCTGTTCACAGTCATCATTCATCCACAAATTAGATTTTTCTCTAATAAAACCAGTCTTCAAGTAAAAACAATCACCACGGTATAGATCGGGCTTCTGATCTAAAAAAAGTTTCCGTAAAGTGGTGACGACACGTGTTTTTGAAAGTGCTATACCACTGCTTTCCCAAATTGTATTCCATTATATACTCATATAACATGCTTTTCATAACCACGTGTCCTACCGCTTTAAAAACATTACCAACAGTGTGTTCTATCAGCTGGAGAAAAACATCTTTGGCAGTGAATGTATGATCTTATATATAAAGGTTTATTGAGGATATGCAATTAACACATCTCGAAAGATGATCCTAAGATAAGGTGACGACGCTAAGATAGGGAGCTTATAGCCTAGCGGACTGCTGGACAACGCTTAGTTGCTTTTTCCTACCATTACTAACAAAATTGGTGTAGTTTGTTGGATACCCGGTGTACCATTCGCACGTGTCTTCAGAAAATGAGCAATTTAGTCCCAACCATGAGGTGGTCTTTTGAAGAGATGAGAGCAATACGGAAGCTTGGGAATTTTCCTGGAATCTAATTTACTAACAAAGACTGCAAGCCTGTCTTTCTACCTTTGCCACGTTTGCCTTTTCAATTTTCAGTCTTAATTTTCAAATAAATCTCAAAATTGGTTTGTGCATGTATGGTTTTGACCTACTATAATGATTCATTTACATAATCGTCATGCCTTATGATAACATGCATATTTTCCTAGTGTTGATATAAAATAACAGAGTAAATTTCTGTAGAAAGTAAATGCCTAACAAAAGTTTAGCTGGAAACAGGACATCTTAAACTCTCATCCGAGTTAAATATCGATATTAGATCCGATCCTTCATTGTTGCAGTACGAAAGTGCGTCGTAAAAGGAAAGAGTTTGGTTAACAAACTAAATATAAACGACGTAATACTTGCAGCTTTCGTAAACTAACACTGCTTGCTTATTGACATTTTCCGAAGTTAGTTTGTCATTCAGAGGTTAATTCGAAATACCGGCTCATTTTTGAAACACATCGAGTAGACCAGCATTCTTATGCAGCTTATGCAATGAAACATAAATTAGAATAAAAAATCGAGCTAAATTCGAGAAATTTAGCTTCGAGTAAAGAGCCAGGATTTTTCTGAATAATACGTCCCTTATGACGTTATGATGAATGATGCTGTGTCGGCTCTTCATATGGACCTCCACTAATTTATTTTGTACACATATTATATTTTTATGAAATACCTTTACGCATTTTGCTCCTAACATTTGATAATCATCGTGAGAACAAGCACTGCAGGAACCTGAACAAAGATGAGTTCATAGGTTACATACTCAGATTCCGTCCAATAATTATGTAAATACAAGATCAACTAGATTCACAAGTAAAATACCTGTCAGAAGCAATATGCAGCTTATCGTGAATAGAAAATGTTTCATCATTCTTGAAAATGGTTACTGTAGCAATGAAAATATTTACTGTAGCAAATTCCTGTAATGAGTTACTTTACAAACACGATAATACAGTAATTAATTGATTATTACAACGGAAATGAGGATGACTAGATTTTGCTAATGCGATCCATTAAAAAAAATGGAAAAAGCTTCTGCGTTAGAAAATATTCACTTCAAAAATCAAAATAATTTAAAGCGAAATCCGGCCAGTTTTTGAAACAGGAAACACCGATTATTATTATGCACCTTATGCAAATAAACATAAATTATAAAAAAAATCGGGCTAAATTTGAGCAAATTAGCATAAATACGTACGAATGCAGGTGTTGACGATGCGTTTCAAAAAGCGGCCGCTATTTCGCTTTAAATGTTTGATTCACCGTATTTTGAGCTGCCGCCTTCGCGTTCCCCTACACATAATCATTTTAATTACGTCTTAGTTTAGTTAATCCGTGATAACTATTGGTTTGATAAGCTTTTCCTCGAACAACAAATGCTTGGCGGGAATTTGTAATGCCTGTTTCGTCTTCGAAAACCTTTGAAAATTGGGAAAGCTCTCCTCTCAACTAAAAAAATAACATTTATTAAAAATAAAACCTCAACCGGTCATTTTCACTAGAAAAACAACACATTGGGCAAATAATATAAAAAAATTGACAGTAAATCTAAATTGAGATCAACTATAGAAATAGAAGTGAACGCGTTAGATGTAAATAAACAACCGTAAGTGTAAGTTTAAATCTATATTTCTAGTTATTTATTACGAATAGTTGTATTTATTTAAAACTTGTGCATTTAGTATTTAGACAGTATTCAACAAGTGAGTCAAAAATTTATCAAAATTATTATAGAGATGTCACAATCAAGGATCAACGGGTACGTGGTAGAATTGTTTTTAAAAGCTCATTTCAGGTAACTCTAATTTTTGATGATTCCATCTGATTCTCCACGTCAAATATAGTAGGGTATGCTAGATGCCCTCCTTGATTGATGCACTCGGTTTCCGAATCGTTAAAATTCATTTCTTGTGCAATAATATTGTAGCACATCTCGTTGAATTCGTGGTAGTCACCGCAAGTTGGGACTAAAATGGGTATTTTAGTTAAATCAATGTCGTATGGCCTACATTCATGTACATATTACATTTTAGGGATGAAAAGGTCAACCTATGCCCTCCCGGTAATCAACCCTATGCTGATATGTTTGGTGTGCTGCGTATTCTGAATGAGTTCGGGTTGTTCAGTGCAGCCCGAACACATCAGAATACTGCAAACGTGCCAACATTCACAAGTGTATCTCGCTCGGTTGGCTACTTATCCATGATGTTATCAACTTGAACTAGAACGTCGCCAAGTCTCAGCCACGTATACAACTTATATTTAATTTCGCAGCGTTTAGTATAACCGTGGGCTTGACCCTTTAAAAAAGCAACCTTGTATTGGCTCCTCGCAAATAAAGTAGTCTTTTCTCTGTTCACAGTCATCATTCATCCACAAATTAGATTTTTCTCTAATAAAACCAGTCTTCAAGTAAAAACAATCACCACGGTATAGATCGGGCTTCTGATCTAAAAAAAGTTTCCGTAAAGTGGTGACGACACGTGTTTTTGAAAGTGCTATACCACTGCTTTCCCAAATTGTATTCCATTATATACTCATATAACAGGCTTTTCATAACCACGTGTCCTACCGCTTTTAAAACATTACCAACAGTGTGTTCTATCAGCTGGAGAAAAACATCTTTGGCAGTGAATGTATGATCTTATATATAAAGGTTTATTGATGGATATGCAATTAACACATCTCGAAAGATGATCCTAAGATAAGGTGACGACGCTAAGATAGGGAGCTTATAGCCTAGCGGACTGCTGGACAACGCTTAGTTGCTTTTTCCTACCATTACTAACAAAATTGGTGTAGTTTGTTGGATACCCGGTGTACCATTCGCACGTGTCTTCAGAAAATGAGCAATTTAGTCCCAACCATGAGGTGGTCTTTTGAAGAGATGAGAGCAATACGGAAGCTTGGGAATTTTCCTGGAATCTAATTTACTAACAAAGACTGCAAGCCTGTCTTTCTACCTTTGCCACGTTTGCCTTTTCAATTTTCAGTCTTAATTTTCAAATAAATCTCAAAATTGGTTTGTGCATGTATGGTTTTGACCTACTATAATGATTCATTTACATAATCGTCATGCCTTATGATAACATGCATATTTTCCTAGTGTTGATATAAAATAACAGAGTAAATTTCTGTAGAAAGTAAATGCCTAACAAAAGTTTAGCTGGAAACAGGACATCTTAAACTCTCATCCGAGTTAAATATCGATATTAGATCCGATCCTTCATTGTTGCAGTACGAAAGTGCGTCGTAAAAGGAAAGAGTTTGGTTAACAAACTAAATATAAACGACGTAATACTTGCAGCTTTCGTAAACTAACACTGCTTGCTTATTGACATTTTCCGAAGTTAGTTTGTCATTCAGAGGTTAATTCGAAATACCGGCTCATTTTTGAAACACATCGAGTAGACCAGCATTCTTATGCAGCTTATGCTAATGAACATAAATTAGAATAAAAAATCGAGCTAAATTCGAGAAATTTAGCTTCGAGTAAAGAGCCAGGATTTTTCTGAATAATACGTCCCTTATGACGTTATGATGAATGATGCTGTGTCGGCTCTTCATATGGACCTCCACTAATTTATTTTGTACACATATTATATTTTTATGAAATACCTTTACGCATTTTGCTCCTAACATTTGATAATCATCGTGAGAACAAGCACTGCAGGAACCTGAACAAAGATGAGTTCATAGGTTACATACTCAGATTCCGTCCAATAATTATGTAAATACAAGATCAACTAGATTCACAAGTAAAATACCTGTCAGAAGCAATATGCAGCTTATCGTGAATAGAAAATGTTTCATCATTCTTGAAAATGGTTACTGTAGCAATGAAAATATTTACTGTAGCAAATTCCTGTAATGGATGAGTTCTTTACAAACACGATAATACAGTAATTAATTGATTATCACAACGGAAATGAGGATGACTAGATTTTGCTAATGCGATCCATTAAAACAAATGGAAAAAGTTTCTGGTTTGGAAGACGTTCAATCAAAACTCAAAATAATTTAAAGCGAAATACCGGCCGGTTTTTGAAACACCGACTACACTACACAATCATTATGCACCTTATGCAAATAAACCTAACTTAGAATAAAAAATCGAGCTAAATTTGAATAAATTAGCATAAATACGTAAAAATTCAGGTGTTCACGATGCGTTTCAAAAACCGGCCGCTATTTCGCTTTAAATGTTTGATTCACCGTATTTTGAGCTGCCGCCTTCGCTTTCCCCTACACATAATCATTTTAATTACGTCTTAGTTTAGTTAATCCGTGATAACTATTGGTTTGATAAGCTTTTCCTCGAACAACAAATGCTTGGCGGGAATTTATAATGCCTGTTTCGTCTTCGAAAGCCTTTGAAAATTAGGAAAGCTCTTCTCTAACTAAAAAAATAACATTTATTAAAAATAAAACATCAACCGGTCATTTTCACTAGAAAAACAACACGCAAAGAATATAAAAAAATTGACAGTAAATCTAAATTGAGATCAACTATAGAAATAGAAGTGAACGCTTTAGATGTGAATAAACAACCGTAAGTGTAAGTTTAAATCTATTTTCTAGTTATTTATTACGAATAGTTGTATTTAAAAGTTGTACATTTAGCATTTAGACAGTATTCAACAAGTGTGTCAAAAATGTATCAAAATTATTATAAAGATGTAACAATCAAGGGATCTACTACGGTTACGTGGTAGAATTGTTTTTAAGGGTCAGGCCCATTTCAAGTGACTACTATTTTTGATGATTCCATCTGCTTCTCCACGTAAAATATAGTAGGGTACGAAATTTTTTTAATTTTTAAGCGTAAAAGCCACGCAGTATTCAGCATTTACCATAGCCAGTCATACCCAACTATATATCTCAGTTGCCACGCCCTTTCCCGCTGATTGGGCATTATGCTCTATTGGGTTTTAATCAATTATTTTATGGGTCTGTTCAAAAGTAAGAGAAAAACGAGATCAGCGATAGTATTATGTTTCACAATAATGAGTTAAAGTGAAGTTCAAGCTCATGAGTACAAATGACAAAAAAGCATAACGCATGTAATGAAAGACCGTAGAACAATTATTTTCTTGTACGTAAGGAATGAGCACCAAAAAAGTTTGTTTTTATATTTTATAATAACAATTCAGGAGGATAAGCATAAAGGTAGGAAAGGAAATTTAAAAAGTGCTCAAATTTCTACAAATTCCGCATCCCATTGCAAACTCCTCGCCAGTTGGGGGATGTTGAATTCTAAAAAAATATATTTTAAAGGATCGCAGTCACTACAAATTCGTATTTTTTATTCGCTTTTCATTAATTGTTCAAGTATGTGAAGAAAACGACGATTCCAGCGCCAAAGTACGGCAAAACGAACTCAGGGAGAGAAATCCCTGTTTATGACTTTTACTTATATACCGTAGTTTATAATTGCCCGTATAGAGTTTCATAATAAATACCCTGCAGTGATAAACCACGCGCCAGGTGTAACACTGCAGGCTGTTCACTCTCCAAGTACCCCTGGCAATTGCATATATGCACCGGCGTCGGTCATTTATCAAAACTCATTCTCATTGATTTCTCTCCCTGAGTTCCATTTTATGTGGATTTTTATGGGCTGCATATTGTTTTATAAATTGCTTGCATCTAATAAAAATCGAATAAAAAAGTTGATTTTGAAGTGACTGCCTTCCTTTAAAGCGAGATGGCACGTGGATTTCAAAAGCTGGACATATGCATTCCCGTACCCGAGCACTATATAGGCAACTTTTCTGCCATTTTATGATACCACCAAGCATATGAATATATGCACCAATTTAGCTCGGGCAGCCTCTTTACAAGGAAACTTTAATCAAAATACTGAATGCAAATTTTACCACTGAAAATAGGTTCTTCTTTGAAGATAGGGTCCAAGTATGTTGAAAATTTACAGGAATATTTTTTTTAGTTTTTCAAATTATATATGCAGGTTTCGTGCAGAAATACAGTAGTATTGACAGAATCACACCGATTTTTTGGGTACTTGGAAACCCCATATATATAAAAAATATTCTTACTTCAACGGGCATGGCCCATCGTCCAGTTGGGTGGCCCGGGGCCCAGCCGGACATTTTGGGAGCAAATTCTTGGGGAGACACATCAACCTCTGAAAGTCGTCGTGGCACTGCGCACAGAAATGCGTTGTGCCGAAACTGAAAATTAGATTAATATTTTTGTGATATATTATTGTCTGGCACAGTAATATAATACTCGATCGTTTAGTGGAGTATATGGGTTTAGGATTAGAGGTGTGCGTGAAAGTCGTAGACATTCAGGGTCTTCACGACATACTGTATACGGTGCATTTCATAAGTATAAGAACACCCACAAAAAATTTGTTTTCGGGCCAAAAATGACCGAAACGCTTCAAACGAGTGGCACCATTTTTTGGGTGCTCTTAGACTTACGAAACGCACTGTATTGTCCGATTTCGCCTTTCGCCTAGGAAACTTAATTTTCCCCATTTATTCCGAAACTCACCAAAAGTACACAGCAATTGTGCAGCAGAACCGACACTTGTATTCCAGGTACTCGACCCCGTGACGACCGCAAACCTAAGCCATTCGTTACTTAAATATCTTGTGAATCATAACATAACTACAGTTGGGTCCTATTTGGGACTTACTGCAACCTCATAATTCAGAGCTGTGTAATAACTTCTGAATTCAAGATAATCTTATTCAGAACCTAGAACACATGTCAGTACTTATTGTCAATTGCCTTGTCAGTAGTATTTTTAACGATAAAATCTAATAAAAAAAGAATAAAAACCTGAGCTCCAGAAACGTCCGAACAACCTCCACAAATTAGTTCAGTCGGATTGTATTGAGACGTATCGAGGCCCTGAATTTTATAATTTTCACTTTTTTACAAAAGCTAAATCGTGGTCAAAGTATTCAGAAATACGGCACTACAGACATCATCAACAAATATTCGGCAACAGTTTTGTGTCAGAAGAAATGAAAATATTTCATGCTGCTTTTGCACTTATTATTATTTAGTGGCATTATTAGCTATTTCGCGTAGATGGATGCGTAATCTCGTAAACAATAAAAAACATATATATCCAGATTTAAAGCAAAATACCGGCCGGTTTTTGAAACGCACCTCAAGTACTTGCATTCCTATGCATTTATTCAGCGTGGGTCTAATTGGGATCTAGTTCTTATTCTAGCAGGCGTACGCCATGCGTTTCAAAAACCGGCCGGTATTTCGCTTTAATTGTATTAGGTAGAACCAACCATTTGGCATCGGCTCTCCCCTCCAAAGTATGCCTTATTGCATTTATGGCACAATACGTACATGTAGCGTTCCATTGCATAAGCTTCCGGGTGACCGAAGAAGTCGCTAAAATAAATGTATCATTTTTTTTTAAATTTAGTTCCCCGATTTTATCTAAAGGATGCCTGTTGACTACCGAGTTTTACCGCAATAGCATATTGTTTTGCCCCCCCCCCCCTATTGCTGCTGCTTCAGCTACCTCATATGCTAACATGTCAGTTCCCCAAGGTGACATAGTGCGAAAAACGTGACATTTTTTATTTTCGACGCTTTTCATGGCGCTTTTCGGGCACACAGATCAATTCAAATATATCTCTAGCTTCACTGTTTCCGGAGACTTTTCAGCACATAGATTGACATAAAATAAATAAACCTAGATCTCAGGTTTATCAGGTCAATTTGAAAACCAATAAATACCTGAAAAACAATCAATATCTGAAAAACAATCTATATCTTACCTATTCTCATTTGTCAGCGCCGGACAGCCGAGAAGTCCATCATATTCCAGCCGCATCTTTGCTTTTTGAACAACGTCATTCTTTAACTCCAATAAGGGATCCAGGAGCTCTTGCAGTCCCGGATGTTCGATCTAGGAAAGGAAATAACATTATTTTAAAGAGGTATGACACGTGGTTTATGAAGGTTATTACTATCCATTTCTAATATAATTGCCTCACGCGCGAGTTTTGAAATGGAAAGGTTAGTTGGGCTACCAAGAAACGTGTAGCACAAACCTCTGTGTTACAAAGTGGGCAATTCATGAATCGGAATAAGATTCTTGGGCCATTCCAGCGCCGCTCCAGAACCGCACTCACGCAGCGATGGTGGAACACGTGACCGCACTGAAAAAATGAGATGGTTGTTTCTATCCTTAAATGTTTTTTATATCCGTATTTGAACCAGTGTTTATGAAAGCAACGCCCAATGCTACCATACGCTTAGAGGCCATATTCACCACTCAATTCCCCGTGGGGAATTATTCCCCGTCTTTTTCTCTGTGTGTCTCACATTAGAATACTATTTTCCATCTCCAGGGAATATTTCCCCGAGGAAATCGGAGTGGTGAATAGGATCTCTGCATAGACAGTTCACAACAGAAGACACTAGTTCTAATAATTTTACTATATCATCGATAAAAGCAACAACCTTCAGTCGTATACACGGCGCTGCACCCAGACGATCGGTGAAACAAATAACGCACACATCATCACAATCTTGCGCGTTCCCTGCAACTTCAAAAGCGTATTAATGTGGTTTCCAAGATCCCAAAAAATCGGTGTGATTCTGTATTCTGTCAATACTACAGTATTTCTGCACGAAACTTGCACGGGGACCACCAATTTTTCTCGCAGTTTGCAGCTAGAAGGAGACCTATAGCGCAGGGTACACTTTGAAAGAAAAATTACATCGAAAACACGATGTTTTCATTCTTATTACAAATTTTGTTTGTATGTGGAATTCCTCACTTTTCTTTTAGTATTCATTTTGACTCTTACTAAACTCCTTATTTATCAAAACTACTCTGGTGCCTCAGCGCGCCGCGCGGAAATATACGTAGCCGCGTCCGCGGAAAAAGATTGCAAATTTGCACTGAAAAATGGAGACACAGAGAAACCTCATGTCTGAGTCTCCGCCTTTCCCATGTTAATAATCCATCACTTTTCCGCGGACGCGGTTACGCATCTTTTCCGCGGACGCGTTTACGCATTTGCGCGCTGCCCGCCTGAGAACTTAGTACTAAATAAAGTACCTTCTCCAGGACATTGCATACACGATAAGCACTCCTTTTCATCTCGAATACCACCGCATTTGTGACCGCAATCCAGTGTTTTCGTACATGCAATTGCGTTCAATTCTGCACACTCGGAATGCCCGCAAATACCGTCCAATTGCTGCAAAAGATAGAATTTATAAGAAAATACGCCTTATGAACATATTATTTTTGTAAGATCTACTATTTTATGTAAGCATGTAAGCACTGTTTTATTATATAAAAGAGAAAGATTTGTCGGTCACAGTGTTTGGAACGAAGCCCTTTCATAATGAAAATGGAGAGGAAGACGTCTCTATTATAATATATTGAAACGTATTTTGAAGATCTGCATTCCCAAATAATGAAACGTATATCGAACAACTACAGTACAATACATTGCAACGTATCTTATTATATAAAATTGGGAGCTTTGTTTGTGCGTTTGTTTGAGTGTACGTTTGGATGATGTGCGTTACGCTCAGGTTGTAGGATTGGTTGAGTAGTTCACGTTCCCGTGCACAGAGCCATCTCACTTCCCGAGCGCCCCTCTCACAAACGTCGAAAAAAGGCACTCATTTTAGGAAACAAAGAACACTCACAACTCAAAGAACTACCAAATCACAATCCTTGACAACTTTTTATGAAATACTTTTTTGTAATCACTTCGTAGTCTAATTTTTCATTTACTCAAATGTTTGCTTCTAACTTATATAGCCAAGCGAAACATTGCGACGTATCATCCAGGCACTTATTAATTTTTTTTGAAATTTTTTCGATATTGTAGAGTCCAGCAAGTTGCAGACAATTTAGGAGGAATATAGTCAACAGAAACTAAGTTCCCGTGTTCAATATTGGTATGGGTTTCAAAAGGAAAAATGAGAGACTGGAGACTCTTTATATAGACATGTTTCTTAATAACTTATATAGCCCAGCGAAACATTGCGGCGTATCAGCCACGCGATATTAAGCTGCTTTTAGGATTTGGAATTTTTCGATATTATAGAGTCCAGCAAGTTGCAGACAATTTAGGAGTAATATAGTCAACAGAAAGTAAGTTCTAACCCGTGTTTAATATTGGTATGGGTTTCAAAAGGAAAAATGAGAGACTGGAGTCTCTTTGCAGACAATGTTTCTTCCTAACTTATATAGCCCAGCGAAACATTGCGGCGTATCAGCCACGCGATATTAAGCTGCTTTTAGTAGGCTTCGGCAATTTTTTCGGTCCTAGAGTAGAACAAGTTGCAGACAATTTAAGAGGAATACAGTCAACAGAAACTAAGATCTATCCCCGTGTTTGATATCGGTGTAGGTTTCAAAAGGAAAAATAACAAACATGAAAACCATTTCCTTTATGTAAATGTTTGCTTCTAACTTATATATCCCAGCGAAACATTGCGGCGTATCAGCCACGCCCTTATTCCGCTGCTTTTCGGTTTTGGAAATTTTTTGGACGCTATATTAGTCACACGATTTACAGGCAATTTAGGAGGAATATAGTCAACGTCCTAAAATGGGCGAACCAAAACTAAGTTCTATCCCCAGGAAACTATTCTTGCGAGAAATAGTTGCTTCTACTTATAAATATAGCCCAGTGAAACATAGCGACCATCAGCGAATATTGGAAAGACGCCTCAGGCGGCGGTAGCCGACTGGTTTTGAATATATCAACATCAACCCTCTTATTATATTCAGAAACGTATATTGAAGATCTCCACTCCCATGTTTTGAAACGTATGTTGAAGAACTCTATGAGGTTTCGTTTGCATAAACCTTGGAAGATACGTTTTGGGAGTTTCATATAGGGAGACCCGAAACATCGTTTCATTACTCTATTCAAACAATGAAAAAGGAGCAATAAAAGAGAAATCTTGTATTTTGTTCATCTACTTATGTTCTTATGCACAATACTTTACCTGGTATCCTAGTTTGACTTTTTATTTGGTGTTCCTTTTCACATCGGGTGCTTTCTCGAATACTATAATCAAAATATAAAGTAAAATTGCTACAGTACCTGCTTATCGCCAACCAGCTGATTGCCGCAGAAGCGACATCGCGTTATCGCGAGCGGCATCGCCGAGTGTCGCTGACTGAGCGACGATTGTGAGGGGAAAAGAGGGTCCGGAGACAACTCCACCAAGCCATTCAATGTTGAGGCGTGGAAGAGAACCTGAAAGCAATTAGATGATAATTAAAGGGTACTGTACCTATTATCAGGGCCATTACGTAAAGGCGTATGACACGTGTTCTGCAACTGGGTTTCTTGGAATTCGCCTATTTAATCCGCTTTTTGGAAAAACATATGGTTATCAACAAAAATCGTATTATATAAAGAGTAACTGTAGTATGTAGTGTGAGTTAGGACTCACGTTACGGAAGTTCAATTCGAATAAATTGTTCCGCTTTGGATATAAAAGAGTGCCGCAGCTCAAATAAGAACATTCTCATGTAAAATAACGATGTATTTCTTGTTTTGTAAAGATTTTCATCAACGTTACAGTCGTTTCAGAAGTATGGAAAGATGTCTCAGGCGGCGTCGCCGGCTGGTCACTAATAAACTCCACAACTCACAAGCATATTTGGCAATCTCAGTCTACTGCAACCCTCATGTATTTCCACTTGCGGGGCGTTCAATGCATTTCCGAGCATGATTACCTAAAAAAAGGAAAATTGTGGTTTACAGTATTTTGGAACTACACGAGAATATTTTTTTTTAATTTTTCATATTATATATGCAAGTTTAGTGCACAAATACGGTAGTATTGAAAGAATCACACCGAGTTTTTGGGATACTTGGAAACCCCATTAGAAAGATGACATTTTTCTTTCGAAAGTATTTTGGGTATTGCAAAATATATATTTTACCACATTGATGACAAATTCCTGCATAAAAGTCTCACTTCATGACTTCGGTTCTTTTTATTGAGATGTAAAATCGTGAAACAATCACGGCACAGAGCACACTTGCAAACTTCGCACATCATCTGAAACAAATATGTTTCATGAAAGCGAATAAAGAATGAAAAAATGCGACCCTTCTTGATGCTAAGGGCGCATTCGAGTTGGGCAAAATGCATAAATTTCGCGAAATATTCTGTTCGAGTTGATAGGGTGAGAGATTGTTGACAAATAAGAGGGCCCAGGAAAAAAAAAACACTTTCAAGACCCTGCGTGTCTCATATAAGCGGGCTATTTCACAGCGCGCTAACACTGGCCAACAGTGAACTCGAACTGATTATTTCGTTTTTTGCCCAACTCGAATACGCCCTAATCTGCTGAAGATGTCGAGCAATTTGTATCGTCTACTCAGGACCTCTGCGGAACTAAACACAAGCATGGAAAGGCTTCAAGGAAGGGGCACTGTCTTCACTAACAATATTTGGTATTTACTTTTTCGGGAAATATTAATGTTTCACGCAGCTGTCTTACGAAAAGCCTATTGCAAACCCATTGATGTGCAGGTAATTTAATGTCTTATTACAAACGTTACAATTTGGAAAGATATATATCAGCTATAAACGGCAAGATAAAATTTACTTACCTGAGCAACAGTCCGTCCATCGTCATGGTTTTCACATAACGGTTCGGGTTCATCTTGTCGAGCGGCCTAAACTAATCAATTATTATTACGAACGAGAATTACTTCACATTTTCCCTTCATGATGCTGTACTTTCACTTTATAGGCACTACACTACGGAATCATAGCGATACAAATTGTTGGCACAATGTATACGGAAAATGAAAGAGAGAGAGAGAGAGAGAGAGAGTAAGCAAACTTTCACAGTCCTTCTTTCAACGTTTCAACAACACACTTTATTTGCTTATTATATAAAAGAGTAACTGTATAGTGCGCGCTAGCAACCTGTGCGTTAGGGAAGTTCTTGAAAAAACTGTTAAGCACTATAAAAAGGGTAGCGAGGCTATCGAAGCTCATTATGCCAAAGAACAAGTTTGTGGTTGACTTATTTCACAAGAATTTCATCTACGTTTCAGAGTTTCACAAGGAAAAGCCGCCTTCAGGCGGCGCCGCAGCCGTCTGGTAAATAAGATATTTGAGAGATAAATAATATTTGAATACCTGCATGCTACTCCATCCATCAGCGAGTTCAAGCCATTGCTTGTCGGTTATGATACTCAAAGCGGAGACTGATAACCAGAACCTCCTCGTCGAGAGATGATTGCTCAACGGAGTCATGGATATTGTGGAACGAAGTGCTGAATAGTAATTTCTATATTTGCGGGCAGTATTAATCAAGACGAATGTAGAGGTTTAGACAATTGAACATTGCACTACAGTAAGCAAACATTCATTTGTCCATAGAACTTCCCTTATGCTTGAGCAAAATGCCACGAATTTCAAAATGCCACGATTTACTTCGGATTCTTTGATTGTCTTTGTGCGCAATAAATTATTATTATTATTATAAGCGCTCCAAATAAAGATTTCTTACCTTGTTTTACTAAAAAAAAGCGTTCATTGAACACTGTTTACGATATATTTTATGCAGTGTATTGGCAACGACAAATTTACAATAAATAAAAATATAATTATCGTAGAAGGAAAATCAAAATCATGAAATTCGAATCGAACCTGCTGAACTTGTCACGCTTCCAAAGTCTCCGCCCCCGACTTTCAGGATTCCGAGGAGTACTGTAGCCAGTTCGCGTCGGAAAGCGAACCCCCATTCCGGAGAAAATTGGGACGAACTAAACAGAAGCTCTGCTAAGTTGCGTTTCACCGTAACGGAGGGGAGGGTAAAAAGTCATTATTGTAACTTTATCAGTAAGAATGCCATGAACGTTCTTCTTCGGCAAAGCTTCAACATATTCATTTTTAAGATCCCGGCAGATTAATTATAATAACTAACCACGCATCTGTTAAGAATATCATAATCAGTTTTCCCATCTCCACAGACATCGCTTTGTCAATACGCCAATAGGAAGGCGCGTCGGAGACGTAGGTCTAGATAGAAAATTAATATATGTTTAAAAAAACATGTGAACTGATTCGATTTTCTTCCTAGATTTACACAGATTATCTAAGCGCTTACATAGTATATTGACAGATGTTGGTAATGATTGTTATGCTTGGCATAACGGTGATGTGGTCAAAAATTAAAATACTCACCGTAATGTTCGCTGTTGTTACCGTATGCGAAGCTTTGTCGCGGACTTGCAGAGAGATAACCTGAATACTTGTGAATCATTAGTCCTACTACTCTGCTGTCACGCAGTGGTTTGTGGTTTAAATTCAGCTTTGTACTTTGCAGTATGTGCGTTGTAGTCTGTACTTTGTAGTTTGCACAACAAGTAATTAAAAACGGTCATATCGATTACCTTTGCCACGCAGACCAACAAGTTTCCAATAAATCGCGAACAATCGATTTGTGAAGGCGAAAACACAGGGAGAAGACGTTCGATAGTTTCAAGAACTTGACATTGAACGACCTAAACAAAATTGAGAATATTACTTATTGGAAATCTTTTCAAGGTTATCAGTACGTTAAGAATATTGTGATAAAAATTATGCCAACCATGCATGCCAGCGCAAATATGGTATGTATTTGTAAATAGAGCGCTTCCTCGCTAACATCAATGCAATTTGTTAGTGGGTCAAATAGCTCACACATCTGACTACCTACCCAACCGAATGCCAAAAGTGTGTTTTATTGGTGATCTATATTGTTAAAAATATAAATTATAGAAATTACCTGCGGTGCGAAGAGCAGCAATTCCGACAGCGTAATTAGCAGATAATTCCTTGCCGCGAATACTTCAGTGCCTCGCCTTGATGCACAAATTCGTGTGAGAATATGCATTAGACCACACGCGTACGAGTAATTCCGCTTTGATCTATCGCGGAGTGTAATCACCTCCCTGAAATGTTCAAACTGTATGGTAAATTCAGGGTGGAAACTGGAAAAGGGCCCTCTGATGTAATCCAAACTATGGAAAAATAACATCGTATTAGCTCGACAAAAGCGGCTTTCAAGCTTGAGCTTATCTTCTGGCTGTCCGACTGCATAATGGTATAATGAAGTTTAAATGCAAATGTATAAGATTTATGGTACCGTAACTTTTCGAACAAAGTACTGTCAAAAGTCGAACTCTCACCTGTCCAAGGCGTTCGCAATTTGTGTACAAACATAAGTCTGCAGTGGTTGAAGTTGCACTCGACTGAACAGAAGTTCAATAACGCGTTGCCGCAACGTTCCGTGTTGTTCTTCGGCAAGTTCGTCGGAGAATGCCTAGAAGCAATTTTTTTTGAAAAATTAGACTACGATATCATACGACCAACGCGGGCAGAAGTGGTTGAGCTACCTCGCTTTTAGGTAATAAATTCATAACAATTCGCGGTTGCCCCGCGCACATGAAACTGGCAAAAATGTGAGACAAAAGAATGACGGAATCTATGGAGAGGCCGCAATGTCCATAGGATAGGTGCGCCATTGTAATCCACGCTCACAACGCACCATGCTGGGTCCGCCGCCACGCACACGTGGACTCGTGGTTTCGCTGGTCATTAGAGAACGCTTACCTGGGCTGAAATTGCCTGGAATAGGGCAAACGCGTCGGTTTGTGTGGCTGAAAATAGAAGTTGGTGGGACGGTGACGGGCGGATCAACTCCTTCCTAGGAGATGAAGGGGTGCCAGAGAAGAAGCCATAGACGCAGAGCTGGAGTGCAAAATAAATAAAATAAATAAATAAATGTCACCGTCTAAGTTTAAAGAAATACAACACTAAAGATTCAAACTGAATTACGGTACCTCGAGAACGAGGGGAGAGACAGAGAGAGAGGGAGAGAGAGGAAGAGAGAAGAGAGAGAGAGAGAGAGAGAGAGAGAGAGAGAGAGAAGAGAGAAGAGAGAGAGAAGAGAGAAAAGAGAGAGAAAGAGAGAGAGAGAGAAAGAGAGAGAAAGAGACAGAGAGAGAGAGAGAGAGAGAGGGAGGGAGTTACCTGTCTAACTCTCTGTGACGGAAAAGGACCCTTCAGTATCGCTTGGATCTGCACCACACTTGCAACACAGCATTTGATCCAGCCAACGAATTGCTGAAATTCAATGTTTAATTGATTTCGAAAAGATTCTCGATTACTATTTTCTCGACACATTATTCGTGCACATGCATGCATTATTCATAAATTATTAAATTGATTGATAACAAAATGGATTCATTGTATTCAGAAACTAACATCAACAAGCGCAAAAAAAAACTAAGAATAAGAAAAAAAACTAAGAATTTCAGTTTAGTTTTATTCCAAATTATACACGTTATGCTTAGTACATCTTTAGTATACTCACCGGATCAACACTTTGTTGGTGCAGATTCTTTCGAGAACCATCCGCCATTGTAGCACGTAAGCTAACGTGAGAAGTTCTAAACACAATTGCATCAGATGGCCTTGCGTTAAAGGGTCAGGCCCATTTCAAAAGACCCCTATTTTTGATGATTCCATCTGATTCTCCATGTCAAATATAGTAGGATGCAATATTTTTCTAATTTTCAAGCGCAAAATTCACGCAGTATTCAGCAAGTTACCCCTGCCAGTCATACCCAACTATTTACCGCATTTGTCACGCCCCTTCGCGCTAATTGGGCAATATGCTCTATTGGGCGTGGCAATTGCGATATCGGCGAATCAGCGCGAATGGGCGTGCCAACTGCGATGGATAGCTGTGTATGACTGCTCACGGTAAATTGCTGAATAGTGTTTGAATTTTGCGCTTGAAAATTAGAAAATTATTGCATCCTACTATATTTGACATGGAGAATCAGATGGAATTATCAAAAATAGGGGTCATTTGAAATGGGCCTGACCCTTTAAGGAAATAATTAATGAGAGTTTCGCTGCTGGAGCCTGCTTCTCGCTCTATTACATACGAAGGCTTATTTGTTCAAGAAACAAGTGAGTAAAATAAAATAATTCTAATTAGCGCAGAACACAACCAGATACAGAAGTCAGAGATAGCGTGAGGGGCGAAATCTCAGCCCCTCACTATTTGTTAAACGGAGAAACCACAAAGCCACTATCACACCCTTTAAATTTCTCACCTGAACTGCTCATCGCGCACATTGTCCACATAAAGACACAGTAGAACCGGACTAATGCTATCCGCGTCACAAAATACGGTAAGTATTCGGGATCGTGATTTGTCCTAAATGATTTTGTTACTGTAACTGTAGAATATGATATCGTTGCCCAACTATGACCGAGTTTTCCTGACAAGAATATAAAAAACTACAGTATATTGGCCAAGTATAGAAAAAACTACCGTATATTGGCCAAGTATAGAAAAAACTACCGTATACCGTAACTACACCACTATGGATTTTTTGAATACATATGCGATGGGTTTTGGTTTTTGTTAGCAACCATGACACACTCAACAAACCATAGTCTAAAAAGTTAAAGAAAGGGTACTACCTCATCTCCGCTCTCCCAAAATGTTTCCCCGCTTCCGTCGGTTAGGCAAACGACCATCGCCTGGCGACTGCTGGCCTCGATTCTTACGTGACCACTCACGTCCTCCATTTGCTTTACGTCGACGGCGTCCTCGTCGAGAGAGGCTCTGAAGAAAGTTAAATTAGTATACAAATATATAATTTGCCGGTGCTATTGTCACTATATGCACAAAAGGGGGAATAAATTTCCACCGTCAATTTGTATCTAATATACGCCTTATTTGTTGTATGAATAACAACTAAGTTGACAATGATTTCACTGTAGCAGATACACGGTACACCGCATAAATTTCCAGTTATCCAAAGAAATGCGTCTATTGGCAAATTTTTGAACCGCTTTCGTAACTCATCAAGCGGTTTATTTGGTGCACACGATACGAATGCTTCCAACGTTTTTCACGTTAAACATCTAAGTGAAAATCAATACCTCTCGACTTCTGTGTTTCTCTGCACACTATCACTCTCGTCCATCCAATATTGATCGCCACTCGGGTCGGATAGGACTCCGCCCACCGAGGCCAGAATATTACAAGTGAGAATGAGGAGGTCCTGGAAAATGGTTTTATATAAGTTTTTTGTTATATGAGAAACTGCATTATATTCATTGTGCACAATTATTTATTGAGTGATTATTGATACACCGATGTGGTGCATCACTGGCTGGGACACTGGGAAATCTTTCCTTGTTCTCCTGGGGCCATATTCACCACTACGATTCCCTCGGGAAAACATTCCCTGGGAGAGAAAATAGCATTCTAATACGAGGCACGTAGAGAAAAAGACGGGGAATTCCCCATGGGGAATTGCGTGGTGAATATTGCTTCTGGTTAGTCTGGAAGGAACTCAATCGCAACTTTGTAGTGGAATTACATGTTGAGTTGCCTTTTTGATTTTTGTTCGAATATTGCATTCATCAAAAGAAAAAACTCCAGTGATTATTTCAATGAACCTGTTCATGTGCAGTAAGTTGTATTGTCCAAGCCTTGAAGCAAAGACTTCGAAGGCCTGGATCGACACCAGAAGATTGAAGTATCACAGCCACTGTGTAGAGGAATGCGTGCAGTTGCTGGACCATTTTCCCTGCGATTGGACCTGAGCAGAGGAATAATGTTTACAGTTTACAATTGTCTCATTTTTATGTAAGATGGTAGCGGTAGACTCTCAAAAGGTAACATGTTTATAGAATTATGCATGAGGTTTTCTGTTCCAAATGAGGCACAGTACCTATGACTAGAAGCATGCACAATAGTACACGAAACCTTCACAACCTGGTTAATTAACATATAGTAATAAATTATAAAAATAATTAAAAAAATAATAAATTTTGAGCTAACCTGCCAAGAAGCATAACCTCCATGGATGCGGTAAAAGTCTCACTGGGGTTTTAGTTGATGGATCGACAAGAGATGAATATGACGAGAGAGCGGTGAGATATTGGAGGACAACATCAGACACACTGAAACACGGCTTGACATAAGTATGCGATTATCCAGACATAGAGAGTGACACGGAGAGGAAGAGAGAGAGAGAGATGACAAAATATGAAAGTACAGTACACCAAAGTACGTCTGCATGTCTGTCAATTGTGTGAGAGAGAGAGTTAGAGCGCGAAGATACAACATAAATAACTTACAGTACACTAAACTAAAACTGAGGAATCTGAATATGAGGAATTTCTGCCGAGGAAGGAACCATATATCTCATAATAAATCTTCACCTCGTCTCGGAAGACACCAGCCGTAACAACCAATTCCAGACGCGGAACGCGTGCGAGAAGCCAACCGCGCGTTTCACCGCCAGAACGGAAGCCTCTCGAACACTGAAACAACAAATTAACCTTTTCACATTTTTTTTAGCACACCGGGTATTTCTTACCCTTCATTATTCATCATTTTTACTTTTTGTGATGCTCTGTATTTGTATGACATTGTCAAATTTGTGTTGTTGGCGTTGGCGGGTTGACAGGCAAGAGTGGTAAAAGTTCCAGGGATGTGGCAGAAGTGGTAGAACTATAATCAATGACCGAACCGTTTCAAATCATGATGTTCGATGACGAAGGCCATGACTGGTCGACGCAGCATTGCCGAAGGTCCAGGAGAACAACTTGACGAAGTTGATACGAGGGACTTCAGGGCAGCAGAGGGAGACTGAAGAACCTGAAATAGTACGGTCATACACAACGCTATAAATAGAACATAAGACTGGGAAAAAAGCAAGCTGTGTGAAAACGGCGTGCAAGCTACAGCCGTCAACGTGGCGGCGTCAAGAAACACTAGTAGAGGCTAGCAACGCCGTGAAAACGGCGTGGTTCTCTGTTCCACCGTAAAGCATACTGACCGAAGTAAGGGTTCCGCGAACAAAAAAGTAGCAAAAATGTTACCTCAGCATTCAATTGATTTCGATCCTCCAACATACTGTCTGCTCGAGTAGAGGAGCTGGCCTGAAATAGGAAAATGATGAAAGTACAGTACACCAAATCAAACCTTTCTCAATGTTGGTATTATTAATAAAATATAAAATCATAAAGACCAACCTTAGGTCCCGGGTCAGAAGAGTGGGGCAGTGGCCCCATAAATGGTGTGTCCGAATCACGTCGCATCTGATGCGAAGTTGTTGTCAACTGGAAATCAACTCATAATTCTAAGTTTCAATCACCGACAGTAAACAATTTTCTGGAATCACCTCTAGGAGTCCCACGACAGATAGAGGCAATGAGGACTTTGGCTAAACAGAGCAGAAACACCCTTCGGCTAGGAATATTGGGCTGGGTGGTCTAGTAGGAGCACACCAGACTTTCAATCCCGAGGTTGGGGGTTCGATCCCACCTAGGTGTTGCGTTTCACTTCCTGGGTGCAAAATCGTGACGTGGGCCGTATCAACCCCGTGCGCACCCAGCTTAGGGTCTAGTCATGTTAAAGCGAAGCCGAGTACACCAGCATTCTTATGCAACTTATGCAAATGAGCATAAATTAGAATAAAAAAATCGAGTGAAATTGGAGCAATTTTTCATAAATACGTAAGAATTCAGTGGTCCACAATGCGGTTCACACACCGGCTTCTATTTCGCTTGAACCCGTTAACTGTAATAATAAACAGTGCTCGTATCTGATTATCACCTTGTCCTTCCCATGAATACTTATCATTTGCGTTGAACGTTGGGTTGAAGAAGTAGTGGGAGCATTTCCCGGGAACAAATTGATTGTCCACCCAGAAGTGTTCGTGGACGAGCTCTAGAAACATTGGAATAAATAACTCAATTTAGAAATCTAGCGACTTGTTTGTTTAATTCAGTTTTTTATCAGCTATATGTAGGTTTACAGTTTATTAGTTATTTTTATCAGCTATATGCTATTTTTTATAGTTTATCGGCTATTCTTGTCAGCTATATGCTATTCTTATATATAAGCTGTTTTTATATTTTTTGGCTGAGTTTTTATGAATTGAATTATGCTAAATATTTTGATGTGACTATTCTTAGGGGTAATTGCCCATACTCTAATTATCAGGGAAATCAATTAGACACCGAGATGCAGCACCGAAGCACGGCGTTATTTAGTAAATGTGAATCGAAAATAACCTTGCTCGCGTCTGCGCCTTCTAGAGACGAGTTCAATTCGAGCAAAAACATTGCATTTTGCTTGAGAACTGTTTCGGGACGAGTGTCGAAAGCAGCGGAGGAAATGCGGAACTCACGCCATCTAAAAATATAAAGTATTGATGTTTGCAGTAGGTTACCTCTATTGTATATGAAAATAGGCAGGGACTATCAAAGCGAAATACCGGCCGGTTTTTGAAACACATAGTGAAATGAACATAAGTTTACAAAAAAAAATTGAGGTAAATTCGAGTAAGTTAGCATAATCAAAAACCGGTCGGTATTTAGCTTTAAAGGGTCAGGCCCATTTCAAATGACCCCTATTTTTGATGATTCCATCTGACTCTTTATGTCAAATATAGTAGGATACGATATTTTTCTAATTTTCAAGCGCAAAATTCGCGCAGTAGCAATTTACCATTGCCAGTCATACCCAACTATTCATCGCAGTTGTCACGCCCTTTCGCTCTCATTGGGCAGTATTCTAAATTGGGCGTGGCAATTGCGATATTGGCCAATCAGCGCGAATGGGCGTGCCAACTGCGATAAATAGTTGGGTATGAGTGCCCCCGGTAAATTGATGAATAGTGTGTGAATTTTGCGCTTGAAAATTAGAAAAATATTGCATCCTACTATATTTGACATGGAGAACCAGATGGAATCATCAAAAATAGGGGTCATTTGAAATGGGCCTGACCCTTTAATGACTGAGGAAATAGAGGAACTGATCACACCACTACTCATGGTAAGGTCTACTAGGTCTACTACATATGTATACCTTTGGCTACTATACGGAATAAGGACTACAGAGGTCTTCTGAAGAATAATTGATAAGGACTACATCATGCACATCACTAATTGCCTAATTAGGAATGCTCACTGCAGATAATTAGCAAATATCAACTGCGGTTTCTCACCGTCGATTCCGCTCTTGTTGGTGTCCTGAGGGAGTTTGCTTCAGAAAACGAGCCCGACAAGTTGGGCACAGCAAATACCTGAGATTGAAAGCATAATTTAGCAAACTGCACATTTCCAGTCAATCGAGCTTCTCCGGATATAACTACGCAAACGACTTCTTAAACTTAGAAATGTCCTGCTTAATATTTCTGAATCAAACAGAACGTTATGGCAAGTGGTTTCGAAGCGCATACGGCATAGCTATAACCCGTACATGTACATATGCAAAGAAGGGTGAGTATTTTCAAAACCACATGCCATACCGCTGTAAACATACCACGTGCTTCCCGCTCGTCCCCCGTCCCCACAGTGTCCAGCCCACCCAGTCGTATATTTCCCAGATGAGTTATATCCATGGCCCTGACACTCCTTGCCACACCCGGGATGTGTCATACGCATGTGGACTGGAATAATTTGCATAGATCAGTAACTGACTATGAACCTCAAGGACCAAGTACAAGGAAGATTTCGGAAAATCAGAGGGATTCAACCGGCTTTCAATAATACGATTAGGTGAAATATTCTAGGATGCCTAATTGTAAGACATAGTTTTTTGTTTAAAGCAAAATAACGGCCGGTGTTTGAAACGCATCGCTTACACCTGCTTTCTTATGCAGCATAAGCAAATGAGCAAAAATTAGAATAACAACTAAACCCCAAATAGACCCCACTATGCATAAATGTATAAGAATGCAAGTACTTGAGATGCGTTTCAAAAACCGGCCGGTATTTCGCTTTAAATTAAGAATAAACTATGATTGAACGAACCTGTAACCTGGATCTTAAACCTCTCCTCACAAAGTTCGCACAGTTCTCCATAGTCTTGGGCGTCTTGGTGACTGTAGTGCGATGGGGTTCTGAGACCGGAACTAGCACTGTAACCAATTGGAGAACACACAAAAAGGGTATTGTGGAGTTGGTGCTCTTCTGGGCTTTCCCGGATCTTTGTATTTGTAAGCTTCGATAAATCATACTGTAATTTGGTTACTTATGCGCCCGCGATAAACTATATGGTCAATTCATGCTCGGGTTTTAACATACAGTAGGAACTGATATTGTCGCCCTTAAACAACAGTTTTGAACACAATACATTGGTGCACTACTGGTGAGGTGACAGAGTAGAATGTTTGTGCTGACAATGAGTAGTGACAAAGTGACAAGGCCGGACAGGATGCACATTCACTTCGTGTACGTAAATGTGATAGAAACTCATGCGATCAAGAATCAACTCATAGGTCGTTGATCAGCTCAATCACCGGGTGACTCGTTGTAATGTAATAACATCACAGGACATCAAATTAGGTCATCTACCAAGCAAGACACGTGCATGGTAACATGTTTTGACAATAAGTGTCATTCCTATTGGAATTATAATGTGCTCGTGTGGAGCGGCAGGGACATATACGTAGTTGTGCATAGCTGCATTGTGTGGTGTGTCGAAAATAACTATAGGATGAAATATAGGCCAAAAGTCTATGTTTTCAACAAAGACACACATACTCACCCAGGAAAGAAAGAAGGGTTTCCACAAGAGCTAAAGCATGAAAAGTATTTACATTGTGAAACTAGCCATGCGTAAACTAGCTAAATAAGTAAATCAGAGTTTAAAGCGGCATGGTGCGTGGTTTTGGGAAAATTGCTTGCTGGACTGCTGCATTCACATGAGGCATATGCAAATTTTTTCGCATTATGTGCTGTCAGAAAGTGAACAAATGGTGAAATATTCTTTGTGCTTTATTTTGCTCATTTCGATGCTGAAAGCGAAGCACTATTTTGTGTAGAGTGAATGTGTTGCAAAATTATCACATAAGAGATTTATAAATAAGTTTCTAAGTCAAAGACTTGTTTTTAGACTCATGTGTGGCGTCATGTTCTTTTTTTCACGACACCATGAAGGTGCAGAGCCAGGTATATTTTTACTTCTCATGGTCGGTTCACCTAACCTTCTGCCCTAACAATTGGCATAATTATACAGTACCTCGTATGCTAATTAACTCACTTGAATTGCCTGACCCCTGGAGGACTGGGCATAATCAGGTGTTGTTCGATGCTCGTTTTCACTGCAGCGCAAACATCTTTCCATAATTTGACGAGAGGTTGCAGGGGTGGAGGGGCCAGAGAAGCGGGGGCGGATTCACAGGCCGGCCACAACTGAAACGTTTTATTCTTTATTTTAATAAAACCCTTATTCAGTACGTAGATACATGTACAAACTACAAACTATAGTTTTCGCAGAACTTTTAGCGACAAACAAGGAGTTTTTTTAATAAACAACTAACAAAGATGCCTAAAGCGCAGAAATAATAAACGGATTTCCATAGACAAAGTTATATGTCTTACCGAGTGCATGTGCGTGTGAAATTTGAGATAAGCCGCCGCTGCCATCGCATCTTTCACCAAATGTTCGTGCAGCAAAAATGCGGCAAACACCGTTCGACAGCAATCAACGATTGAGGGACGCAGGCAACGCACGGTTGCGGAAGAACTGAAAATAACGCCTGTACAATTTTTTGTTCAAAACTAAATACATCATATAATGGGAGTCCTAGTGTGACGAAGTACGCCGCATGGCATTTAGGTCAAAACTTGGGTGGTTCGCGGCAAAACCCTGGCGCGGAAGTGCGCGCCGCGAATGGCCTAAATGCCGAGTGGGGCGACCATATCCCTGTGTTCCCCCTCTGGCTGCACCTATGTTCAAAAGCCAATAAATGTCGAATTTAAAAAAACGCTAAACTTCTACACTACCGTGGTCGAAGTTGTCTGACTGGCAATCGATCCTCTTCGTCATTTCCGTTGGAGCTTTGTACTTGTGAATGGACGGACGAACGTCCAACTTGATCCTGCAAGATAAATAATACATTCGTCAGATAGTGACGGTTGATGGTGTTATATCTGGATCAACCTTTTTTAAAGGAAATACCGGCCGGTTTTTAAATAACATCGAACACACCAACATTCTCATGCGTCTTATGCAAATGAACATAAACTAGAATAAAAAGTCAAGCTAAATTCGAGCAAATTAGCATAAATACGTAAAAATTCAGTTGTCCACGATGAGGCCGGTATTTTGCTCTAACGCGTAGATTATCGGTTCACAGTACGTTAATATCTTTTGGAGGAATTAAACCCCCATACTTCAGCTAGGATGTATCTCTGCGAATTTGCGAGTCGTATCCACACGCCCTGACTATTATGGATCCAACCATCGGTGAGCAATTCACGACGGCCTAAAATTAGATAATTAGAAGGTAATTCAATAAGGTGTTAGGCAATTAGGCCTTGGGAGTCAAGCGACGTCACAAAATAAGTGTGATTTTTTTTTGACATCTCACCCACGGAGTGAACTACTAGAGAAGCGCAGTTACTAGTCTACCGTAGGATTTGAAACGTATCGGGATATCTGCATATCTGCATATTGTATGCAAAAAGTGTTATATGGAGATATTGCGAAATGATTTACATACTTTTGATTGGGAAGTTGTTGGGCCCATACGTTTCGTAATCCCGCGGTAGTCATAGTAACGTAACTCTGCTTCAAAAAAATCACATACCCTCCAGGACTTCTCCCTGTATTGCAGTTTCCAACGAAGGAGAACTATACAAATCCACTCGATCGCCATCACTCAGAATGTACATCTAATATATTTAATTAGTTAGTGACCTTTTAACTAATTGCCCCTTAAACGCACCTTGCTTGGTAACTAAGGGTCTATAAGTTGAGAAACCATAAAATTTAAGTATAGCAGTGATATAGGTTACCACTAGAAAGTCTCACCTCTCTAGTTTCAATGAGTACGCTCTGCTCGCTGTTCATTCGCTCTAAAGAACCTGAGAGATCGCTGTTTTCGCGTCGGGCGAATTCGCCAGCCGGAGTCTTAGCGCCTGAAGGATGATAATATAAACAATCATCAAGTTATAAAGAAGAGCGGGAAATGCAGAGCAAAAACAACGCGCATGTCTAAGAGCCATGCTTGCAGATTTG
The DNA here is from genome assembly GCA_036852015.1 of Pelodera strongyloides. Classification (NCBI taxonomy): domain Eukaryota; kingdom Metazoa; phylum Nematoda; class Chromadorea; order Rhabditida; family Rhabditidae; genus Pelodera; species Pelodera strongyloides. The sequence continues at coordinate 253,883 of JAANDG010000025.1, forward strand.
AATACCCATTTATCAGTGTTGAACAAGAGCCCGGAATGGAATTTACCGATGGGGTAGGTTATAAGCTCTCTCGGCTTTCTCTCGCAGCCTGTCAAAAGCAGAGATAGCGAGCGAGCATGCTAAACAGCGCCTGTAACCTAGCCCAGCGGTAACTTTTATTGGAACTGGCCTCAATCAGAAGAAAGAGATCAGAAGACTAACCTGCTCCAATGACGATGAGCTCACGGTGTATGGCACGATGACTTTGGAGGCACCAAGCTTGCACCTGAAGTCATCATACAGTCATAATTATAATAAAAACTTCACATCCAATCTCCATCAAAAACGTTCTATCGATGATCCAAGAACTAGGCATCCCTTCACATTCGCATACATGTTTTAAAGGGACAAGAAGAACGTATTTTAACCTTTCTGACTACGGCTGTTTGCCGTGGAATAACTCTGCGAGTTCTAGGTGTAAAGAAATGCGGTTTTCACAGTAATATTTCTAAAAAACCGGACATTCTGTGCAAGAGACTGAGGAAAACTTTATTTTCTCGTGGGCCTGTCCCTTTAAGCTGCCTTTAGTTAGATTAGAGTTTTTAGCCTAGGAGTTAGTTTAAATTCTGCCGTTGACGATGAAGAACAGACCTGGCCTGGAACTTGTACTGAAGCATGAAGCGCGGCCGTTTCGTCAGTAAGTCGAAGCCATTTTCCGTCGCCGTTTTCTAGTTCTTCGATGTAAGCGATAGTTGATCCTGCAAGCGGATCTACTTGCTTAGTAAGCGGGGATACAGTAATACCGTAGTACTACGGGACAGTATTCTCAGCGTTGGTATATAACTACCCTTTGGTAGCTTTGCTAGATGCCCCTAGTCGTCACGGACCGTCCTCTCTAGCTGGATTCTAGTACATCAAATCAAAACTACACCACAAGGTCCCTTGTTAGCACTGGTGTTCTTAGTTCTTGCATCACTAACGTTTTACTGGTAGGGTTCTCGTTGGTCCTTATTAAACCATGCTGCCCGCCTTATTGAAACAATAAGGAATGTAAGATTTAGACTATATTATGCACATAAAAAGTACCTCTAGGAATATATCCACAAACTGGAGCTGACAATGAAGGCGTTGTCCTTATTCGAACTGCGAAATAAGGTGAACATCGTGGAATTGAAGCATGTTGTGCCCTAAAGTAGACGCGTTGAAGATCTTATTTCATAAAAGGCCCAGTGGTCAGTGGTTAGGGGCGGGGTGGTCCAGTTGCAGCGCGTTCGTCTCTAATGCAGAATCTCTGCAGAACATGTCATAAGTAAACCTTGAATTTGAACTCCCTTGAATAAAGGTTAAAGGTGGGAGCTCTTGAAGCGTAAAAGAATTTTTTAAAATTTTTATTTTAAATGGCTAAACGGCTAAACCTGCTAAGTAATTCAGATGCTAAGTAATTCAGATACGGAATTGGTCCCTGCGTACTACATACGACAGGAGCCATTTATTTTATTTATTCTTATTCTTAAAATTATTTCCCTGACAATCAATCGATAGAGAAATTGGAAGCGCTCCATATTTTGTGATCCTTGTTGGAAGGAGAATCAACATAAATAATGCAAAAGTAGAAATTTGCGGTGACCAATATTAGATTTGGCGAGATTTAAAAAGTACCGTATATGATTCAACAAATAAATAATACAAACTACAAACTACAAACTACAAACCTGCTCAACTGCGCGGTTCTGCTCTTGCCCTTCATTGGTTCTTTGATGTCGTCCGCCTCGATAACCTAATTATTGATAATAGATTCATGATTATTAATAATTACTAACCAAATTCATGATGATTATTTATTACTAACCATTATTCAAATTATTCATAATTACGAACTCCTGTAAAAATAAAAAGAGCTCGGTTTCCAAAGTCCTCATTTTCGATTGATGGATACTGTAACACTGTAACCACCTATACTGTAGTTTCAAGTTTCAATTGTTTTTCCAGGAGCCGCTCAAAGATCAGATAACTATCCTAGAAGTTCAAACTACAAATGAGTTAAAATTACAAATGTGAATATAATTCCAAGTTCAAGATGAAAAATATACTACCTCAACAGTATAACTTTGCGGCAGTTGGAACCCATCGATACGGCATTCAATACGAAACGAGCCGGGGTGACGGGGCGTCCATTCGCCAACATATCTTAAAATAGTAGTATATTTATGAATATGGAATCCAATAAACATTGTCGTCAATCGGAGTTTATGAAGATTATGCACCGGGGACCGGAATTATTTAGATGGCTAGTTCTGTTGGCTTCTAACGCAGGTCGTTAAGTTTATATAGGTCGTCTGGACAACGTCTACTTTGAAAATACCAGATCACCACCGGTCGCCGCAAACCTATCTAGAAACTTCAGCTTTATGAAGTTATAACCCACGTGGATGGATTCTTCTGTCCCATTGTCACCGTTTCTTTCACGACGGCATCACGGAAGTAGCCAAGACGAATCTCCTCGTAACTAAAGCAATGATTTAAGTGCATTAGTTGGTACATATCTTCTTATTATATAAAGGAGAAGAGTTTAGATGTTTGTCACCGAATCCGCAACGAAATCCATACTACGTTTCAAGGATTTGGTATAAGCAGCAAACATTTCGCAAACCAAAATAAACGAAATGAGTTTCGTTACATTAATTACTGACAATACGTTTCAGACGTTTCATATAGGTACGCACACTTTTTTGAAGTGTTGCCTGTGCAGCATTGAAAGACGCCTCAGGCGATGGCTGTCTGGCACCACATATATTGATATGTTGCTAGTTCTCCATATATCTCGTTCTATCTATTTCATATGCATACTGTCAGTTGATTTGCTTGTGCCCACTTTCCATTTTTTTTCTAGCATCCAATCAGCCCATAGAATGAAAGATGATTATCAATAATAAGCAAAAGACCTAACGCATCAATAAATCAATACCTGTGATTAGAATATGCCGGCATCATACAGATCGACATGTAGCGTGCTTTATTCATGTAGACTGGTTGAAAGGGGTTCTGAAAAGATCGAATTATTTAAAGGGAAATACCGGCCGGTTTTTGAAACACATCGAGTGCATCAGCATTCATATGCAGCGTATGCAAATGACCGAAAAGAAGATAAAGCATAAATACGTAAGAATTCAGTTGCCCACGATGCGCTTTAAAAAAACCGGCCGGTACTTCGCTTTACAGGGACAGGAAAAACATCCAGAATTCCAAATGCCAACTACTGACCAAGACATTGAATGTGCATGGGAATACTATAGACGCTGGAGCAATACACGTTTTTTGGCGCGAAAACAGCGTGGTTTCGGCGGTCAAGTTGTGCGTCTTTGAAAAAAGTGTATGCGCGGCTTGCGCGCCGTAACCACGCCACGTGAACGCAAACTTTCGGTTTACATCAAACCTGTTGCATATGTTGTAGTGTTGGTAGTTGATCAATTGCACGAATAACTTCTCCCTTTTGTGAATCACACGCGCCGCCCAGGCGAACAGTCACCTGCAAATTGATACATTTTTAATTTCAAGGCTACGAACCCTAGGGATTATATTTTTCACACAAAAATATCTGAAACCCCTGGAACAGCAACTGACATTCGTCTCGCTGACTCGCTGATGGAGTTTTATTTGGCGGGTATATAGTGCATGGCAAAGTATACGGGCACCCCCAAATTTAGCCTTAAAGGGAGAGGCCCATGAGAAAAAAGTTGTCCTTAATATACTTACACAGGATGTCCGGAATTTTAGAAATACTTTTGTGAAGCCGCATTTCTTTACACATAGAACTCGCAAAATTATTCTCCGGCAAACAGTTCGGCCAGGTACCGTAGTCAGAATCAATTTTTGCGCCTTTAGTGCCTTACAGTATTGGAAACGCCCTGTTAATATCATAGGAATGATTTTCATTCGTTTTAACATTTCTTTGAAGAGAAAGGATGAAAATGAACGGATATAAACCGCAAAAACGTTCTGACTACGGTACCTGGCCGAACAGTTTGTCGGGGAATAACTCTCTGAGTTCTAGGTGTAAAGAAATGCTGTTTTCACAGAAGTGTTTCTAAAATTCCGGACATCCTGTGTAAGTAAATTAAGGACAACTTTTTTCTCATGGGCCTCTTCCTTTAAAGGGAGAGGCCCACGAGATAAAAGTTTCCCTCAATTTATTTGTGCAGAATGTCCGGAATTTCAGAAATATTACTGTGAAAACCGCAATGCTTGAAGCCTAGAACTCACTGAGCTTTCCTCCGGCAAACAGTTCGGCCAGGTACCGTAGCGAGAAAAAATTTTTGCGCTTTTAGGGCATTACTGTATTGGAAACGCCTCTTTATAAACGTAGGAATGATCTTTATTCGTTTGGCCGTTATTATGTAGAGAAAGAATGCAAATAAACGGATATCAACCGTAAAAACTAATTTTGACGTTGCTGACTACGGTACCTGACCGAACTGTTTGACGGGGAATAGCTCTGTGAGTTTTAGGCTTCAAGCAATGCGGTTTTCACCGTGCACTGTATTTGGACCAGACTTTTTTAATTTGTTTGCAGTTGTTGAACATTTAGGCAATGTGAAGATCATTACCTCAACGTTTAATTGTGCACATTGGGCAATTCGGCACAGTTGATCGCGGGTCACGAGCTTGATCTGAAATTGATCTGAAATGTAATCCAGGCACTTGATCTGAAATGTAATCCAGCTTGATCTGAAATTGATCTGAAATGTATTCCAGGCACCCATTTTATCCCTCTATATCTCTCTTTTCTCACAGATTCCACTCTTCGCTATATTTCTTTTTTTCTCTATGTATTCTCCCTCTCTATATCGTCCTTTTATTTCTCTTTCTTATTCATATATTTCTCTGCATCGTGTCCCTTGACGTCGGATCGTGCCATGACATGTCGCATGTTTTTCGGCAGCACAACATACCGTATTCTTAGTGCCGACGGTAAGTTGCTCATCGCCCATCACAAGTTGACAATTGCCAATGTCCACGACAGGACCCAAAGGAAGCCATCGGGCCAGCAACCCGGGAATAGTTGTTGCCGAGCCACATATGAACTCACGAAGGAAGCGGAGATCTAATAAAAGAAAAAAATTTGGACGAAGAAATGTTATCCAAATTAATAATGAAAACGCTTTGGTAATCAAACAACACAAAGAAGAACATGTACAATAATTCACCGTGTACATAAAGCAAATGGTTACCCTAAGAAGAGCACACATACACTAATAAGGAACCTAGTGACCAATATTTTGAAAAGTTATTCAAGGCAGCTTGAATTCCTGCTCGAATTCGGCCCCCACCACAAACTGATATAACAATGGGAACCAACGGCCGACGGTCTTCTCAGCGGTCAACTAGAATAACAAATATTGGGCGGTACAGTACAGTATCTCTTACCGCTCGTCAACGCAGGTCCGGGAACGCTTCTTGTTAGTAGCTCGTTAACGGTGGGAAAGTGTGCAAGGTTCAGGCCCTGAACAAATAACATAAATTGCAATTATTTTCATTCTATGCGGACATGTCATAATGTGTTCTGTACCTGGAATTTAGGTCAAATCTTTAATTCTTAACAAAAAAAAATTAATTAAATAAAAAGCCACTAACAAAATTATAGTAAAACCTATGCTCACCCAACACACAACAAACCTTTCTGAGCAATTGCCCATGCTTTTCCATAAGATCTCTCGTTTCTTCCTCAGCAATTAACAATTGGGATACGGATTCCGGATCGGACGGCATCTAAAATGGAAAATTAAAGAAATGGGAAATAGGAGACTTGAATAAATCTAAATGAATATATTGGTGCTGAATACATAAGACAATTACTGTGTTAATCCTCATATAGAAGAGTCTACTAAACATTCAAGCAATTCAATTGCTTGAGCCTTGTTTGATTTTTTTGCGTGTTCAAGTTGCGTTCGAAACGTGTAAGGGTTCAATCAAGTTCGAAATGTTCAAGTTCCCCCCTAAGGAGTTCCCCTAAGGAGTTCATCCTCCCCATCTCACCCTCCCTTAGGTAACTGTAATCCTCCCCGCATCCCCTCCCTTAGGTAACTGTTATCCTCCCCGCCTCACCCTCCCTTAGGTAACTGTAATCCTCCCCCCCCCTCCCTTAGGTAACTGTAATCCTCCCCGCCTCCCCCTCCTTAGGTAACCTCCCCCCCCCCTCCCCCTGTAATCCTCCCCCCCCCTCCCCTAGGTAACTGTAATCCTCTCCGCCTCACCCTCCCTTAGGTAACTGTAATCCTCCCCAGTCCCCTTCCCCTACGGTTACTGTATTCCGACCAATCTAATAATTCCTTACTTCGACAAGAAGTCGACAGGAATTTGCACTGATCCACGCGAGTTCCTGTTCCAGAAGTATATTCGAATCTCTCGAATTCGATGAATGCCCGGTTACTGTACAACGGAATCCGTACGTCTGAAAACGAATAGTACATTAAAGCGAAATCCCGACCGGTTTTTGAACACATCCAGCACGCCAACACGCTTATGCTGCTTATGCAGCTTATGCAAATGAAGAAAAGAAATTAGAATAAAAATCGAGCTAAATTCGAGTAAATTAGCAAAATACGTAAGAACTCAGTTGTCCACAACAAGTTTCAAAAACTGGTTGGTATGTCGCTTTAATATAATTACAACTAAGATAATACTGTAATAAGCTAAATACGACACTTACAACTTGCATACAAATACACCCAAAGACCCCGCCCCCTTCAAATATAAAAAAATTCAAGATTTGCACGATTCTCTAATTGTAAGTAGTGAGTGCTACCTGTTCCTGTGATGCGCTTTCGATATGCCCGCTTGTTTCCAGTACAAACCAGACACTATTCCCAGGCAGCAGGAGATGCCGTGTGGGCCAACCGACACTTCCGCACAATCTAAGAGAGTTTAGAGTTAAAGCGAAATACCGGCCGGTTTTTGAAACAAATCGGCATCTGAATTCTTACGTAGTTATGCAAATTTGCTCGAATTTAAATTTAGCTCGATTTTTTATTCTAATTTATGTTCATTTGCATTACCTGCATAAGAATGGTGGTATACTCGATGTGTTTCAAAAGGTGGCCGGTATTTCTCTTTAAAGGGTACTGGAGGGCCATTTGTTGCTCCATATTTCGTTGGAAATAATATTGTGCCAAATTTGTTTTAATTATTCTGGTAGATACAGACACGGGGAATCTAATAAAAATAATAACTTTTTTGTCCACCTCAGAAAATCAAAAAGTTATTATTTTCATTGGATTCGCCGTGTCTTCATCTACCAGAATAACTAAAACACTTTTGGCAGAAGATTATTTCCAACGAAATATTGAGCAAAACATGGCCCTCTCTGAGTACCGCAGAATACGGTAGTCTGGTACCTTTTTTACGTTTTGGCTGTGAAGAAATTTTTTTTAAAAAATTTCGAAAAAATTTTCAACAAAAAATAAACTCCAAATAACTACGGAATCATACAAAATGACGAAGACGGGATTAAATATGGTTTGTGCAGCTAGGCAAATAAAATAAAACGCATGATTTAAAAAAAGCAACAAACGCACAGTCAAAATCCCGCCCTTTTTTAGTTCCCAAACAACGGTGGCGAAAGCGCGGTTTATCATGCACCCCACCATGTAACGCCTACCGTAATAATGGTACTGGAGGGCCATTTGTTGCTCCATATTTCGTTGGAAATAATATTGTGCCAAATTTGTTTTAATTATTCTGGTAGATACAGACACGGGGAATCTAATAAAAATAATAACTTTTTTGTTTTCTAAGGTGGACCTCACCCTTTAAAGGAACAGGCCCACGAGAAAAAAAAATTGTCCGGAATTTCAGAAATATTAGTGTGAAAACCGCATTTCTTTACACATAGAACTCGCAGAGTTATTCTCCGGCAAATTGTTCGGCCAGGTACCGTAGAAATCTTCTTCATCCATTCAACAATTATTATGTAGAGAAAGAATGCAAATGGACGGTTATAAACCGTTAAAACCTATTGTTACCTTTCTGACTACGATACCTGGCCGAGCTGTTTGCCGTGCAATAACTCTGCGAGTTCCATGCGCAAAGAAATGCTGTTTTCACAGTAATATTTCAGAAATTCCGGACCTTCTGTCCACGTAAATCGAGAACACTTTTTTCTCGTGGGCTTTTCCTTTAAAGCGAAATGTCCACGGCAATCGTACAAAATTAGCATAGGATACATAGGATTTGCTTATCATATGCAAATTTTCCAAAGAGGCTAGCATTTCGCTTTAAAGGGGCATATAAAACAGCAAGAACACCACCTATGTGGGGATGGGAGAGACGCCATAAGGCCATAAGGGTTAGGGGAGTCCCGACTAGAGAGATACAATTTATCAATCTATCGCAACTTTTTATATAAACTCCCTCACTTGATCACGGGTACGTAACATTCCCGATCGACTCCCACGTAAATCCAGAGTTGGTCATCGGCCTGTGCTGTTTGACATTCTTCGGAAAAGGAAATCGAGACAAACTCGACGGCTTTGTCAAAACCAACGACCTGCAAGTTATCTTTTTCTTTATTCTCAAACTTTTTCTTTCTTTAAAATAGTATTGTACCTACATTGGGAAATTGACATGACACGCATATCCTATGTATTTGGTGCTTCCGGCACCAAATTAACTATGATATGCGTATCATATGAAAATTTCAAAAAGTTTTACAAGAGGCTTTAAATTTCACTGTAATGAAAAACAGCTATGCCATAAATGAAGCTGACGTTAAAGCGAAATGCCAGCTCCTTTGGAAAATTTGCATATGATAAGCAAATCCTATGTATCCTATGCTAATTTTGCGCGATCGTCCACGGCTATCGCGCAAAATTAGCATAGGATACATAGGATTTGCTTATCATATGCAAATTTTCCAAAGGAGCTGGCATTTCGCTTTAATGATTTAATGTGTGCTTGCAATGTTAAGTTTACGTTGTACTAGTTCCCAGACATTAGCAAAACAAAAACAAATGACGTCATAGTTTTTTTTTTACTTTTCCCGTTCATCAGCCTTACAGATTACGGAATATTCTTTGTTATTTTCAGAACGTTTACCATCCACCTGAAAGACACTGAATTCAACTGAAACTTACAATCGAGTGGACATAATTTGGCTTATACGGATGTGGCGATTCCACAACGGTTTGCACGCTCTTCTTCTCACAAATTTGCGAGTTTCGGAAACTGAAGTAAGAAATATTGTTGGAAACGTTTAGTAATAGAGAATTACACTGGGTTGTGAAAGATAGAGACAGTGAAAGGACACAGGAGAGAGAGAGAGAGAGAGAGAGAGAGAGAGAGAGAGAGAGAATACCTTGTCTCGCATCGAATTACCTTTGATTCTTCAACGATTCATTGAAGTATTGGTAATTGGTGGCGACAACCTGAAATAAGTTAAGACACGTCGAGCGTCGAGGCATCTGGAAACTCGCCTACTGCCCAGGACCCAGGACATCTGCGGGCATTTTGTCATAAGCATAAGCAAACATTGAAATTTTGACCCTTGAATAAAGGTGCACGCTCATGAAGCGTAAAAAGAAATGTTACAAAAATTTACAGTACAACCCTTATGGCCCACCTCAAGTATCTTCTGCGGGTTATTCTCCATGAATACCATTGTGTGCCCAGCAATTCTGCCGATGAGCCGTCGAGCGGCGTTTGGCACAGAGCCAACCGCTAAGCATTCACTAATCTTATTGGAGAGATGTCGCATAACGCTCATATACCACTTGGAGGTCTGCAATAAACGAGAACAAAGATAACTTTAAAATTAAAATGGTAGTAATTATTTAGCTTTCAATTGAAAAATACATATAACCTCTTTTTTGAAGACGAGAAAAGCATCAAAAAGGGGTTGCAAAGTGTAAGCTAACACTTATGAAAGATGAAATGTCTTGCTTGCTCCGCGCAACTAGGGCGGGAAATAGGTTCTGTTGCAGGTTCTTTGACTTTTTGAAGGTGCGCGGTAAGTGCGCCACTCGTGCGCCGGCAGGAAATGCTCACAGTCCTCAGTACCTTTTCCGGATCCGCCTTGAAAGTTGGTGCATTTTTGTGGTTGTCCGAAAAGGCGCAGACTAGGAAGGGTATCTGTCCCCGTGTGAGAGAAGTGCCATTCTCGCTAAGACTGCAGTTGTTGAATACCAGACGAGCACCATTGGAAAGACGGATGAAGTTGACGCCGCCTGAATATACTCTGTGAGGGAAGAGAGAGAGAGAGAGAGAGAGAGAGAGAGAGAGAAAGAAAGAGAGAGAGAGAGAGAGAGAGAGAGAGAGAGAGAGAGAGAGAGAGAGAGAAGGGGAAAGAAATCACACTGATATATAGAAAGACACTAATAATACAAACGAAAATTATAATAAAAATGAATATTCCACCTTCGCCGCAATATGTCTTCCCGGCGCCTTGCGCGAAAACTTTAGCTGCATAGACAGTTCCCGGCAAAATACGGACTCCTTTTTGCAGTCTGAAAGTTTTTAAAGGAAATACCGGCCGGTTTTTGAAACGCATCGTGGACAACTGAATTCTTAGGTATTTATGCTAATTTGCACGAAGTTAGCTCGATTTTTTATTCTAATTTATGCTCATTTGCATAAGCTGCATAAGAATGCTGGTGCACTCGATGTTTTTCAAAAACCGGTCGGTATTTCGCTTTAAATTAAAAATAAAATCACTTTATCAGTAAGTCAAAGAAAAAACAATGGTAATCCACAATACATGTAGATTTCTGTCATCTGGAGGTATAAATGCCTAATGTGAGTTTTGGCATACCAGCGCCGGAGTCGATCCTGCGTATGACTGGCTGTATACTAAACTACTGACTCTGCGCCATGGATTAAATTTTGTAACTTACTTGATGACGAATGCCTCTCGGCCCTCTTCCGCTGATTGTGCTGTTGCTTGAACTCTTTCCAGACAAACCCAATCTTCTTCACTATTTCCGTCGTTTTTGTTGACGAGGATCTAAACTCTGACAAAATGGATAAGATTAGGCGCATTTAATTTGGCTTCATATAAACTTGTTGGAAAAGTCAATAAGCGTGGAAGACCAATAAGGTCTAAACCGGGAACTGAACCCGTGTCTTCCGATTTATGTCCACTGCGCTAACCACTAGGCTATCCTCCACCGAGTCTATCTAGGAAATATTCATATATGTTCACACCTCCAAAGTCACCGTAACTTCTTGCATGTTTCCAGTGAATATGCCAACGCCGAATAATGTAATTCCAGAGGCATCCGTTCTACAATCAAACAACTTTGTTATTATCAGGAAATATTTTATAAGATTAGATACCAAATTTCTTTATTCGAATTCATACTATTTATTATAAATTCGAAGAGAATATTGTTAAGTTAAATTATAGAAACATACGGCTTGAAGGTTGGATTTTAGAAAATTCATCAAAGAATATGTAGAAAATTATGAACAGACCTGAACGACAATGCATCGGCTGCTCCAGATGACATGTCCCAGTTGGCGTGTGTAGAACGACGACGGAATCTTGAAGAAAAGAACGATTATTAACAACGTTATTTTTCTCCCTCTTAATATCTCTCTCTCTTTCTCTCTCTTTTTCTCTCAATCTCTCGTTCCTTTTAACTTTTTTCGGGTCAGAATAAAATGATATTAACTGAAGCCCACAAACCTGTTCGCGGTATTCACCAATGTTGGAATCGCAGCCGGATTCACTTCAGTTACCACCAACTCATTAGTAATTCGGACAATTAGATCTTGAGCAATCTCGGGTAGATTAAACGATGAGCTTGTCTGAAAACGTAATTTTCTCTTCTGGAAATCGAGAATAACCAAAGATTCTTGTGTAAAAGCATCAAAACATATTTAGGCCGGAACCCGAGTCTCCAATAAATACAGTACTGCTGAATTTGCATAACTACAGTAAATTGCAAATTAAAATAAATGCATTTGTAACAGGAAAGGCATGGAACCGTTCAACCAACCATCAACTCAGAATTCTGTCCAAATGCCACATCGAAGAAAAATTTGAGGATGTTCTGCAATGAGAGAAATTGAACGGAAAGTGGTAACAAATCGTTGAATTTTGTATAGTTTGGCACTTTTTTGATGTGAATCTATATTAAAGGAGGAAGCTCACGAGAATGAAGTGCTCAAATAATTGCCTTTTAGCGACATACGATGGTATTATTTTCCGAAAGACACGCTTTACAAGACAAAGGCTTTTAATTGAAACGAGAAAATCAATATAAAACTATGAATTCTATCAAAATTGCAGTTAGAAAAAAATCATGAAATTTGACTTAGAAAGATTAAGAATACTGCCTGCACCTGGAATGAAGTGAGCGAATTGATTTTCTCCACATCATTATTCATCGAAAACTCCTTCAGCGAATAAAGTTTTTCGACGAGAATTGGATAATTTGTCTGCGGTTGTTCAGATTCTGGGCACGAAGTCAGCACGCCAAGGAGCTGAAAAAAATGTGTTTTTTAATTAACGAAAGGTCAAGTGTTTATAGCCCGTATTCTCGTGTCGATGGGAATGTTCCGTTTGGGAGCTCATTCGTATGCAAATTTTTCCTCCAGCTAGTCTAGATAGTCGAGAAATTTGCATACAAAGGATTTCCCAAACGGAACGTTTCCGTCGACCCGAGAATACGGGCTTATAAGTAACTGAAGAATACGAAAGTGTATATACAGAAGAAACTTTCAAAATATTTTTTTTCAGTGATAAAAAGGTCATCAGTTATAAATAACCAGTCGGCTACCGCCGCCTGAGGCGTCTTTCCAATATTCGCTGATGGTCGCTATGTTTCACTGGGCTAATATCTATAAGTAGAGGCAACTCTTTCTCGCAAGAATAGTTTCCTGGGGAAAGAACTTAGTTTCTGTTGACTATATTTCTCCTAAATTGTCTGCAACTTGCTCTACTCTAGGACATCGAAAAAATTGCCAAAGCCTAAAAGCAGCTTAATATCGCGTGGCTGATACGCCGCAATGTTTCGCCGCAATGTATCCAAAGAGTCTCCAGTCTTTCTTTTTCTTTTTGAAACCCATACCAATATTAAACACGGGTTAGAACTTAGTTTATATTCCTCCTAAATTGTCTGCAACTTGCTGGACTCTACCTCTACAATATCGAAAAAATTTCAATTCCTAAAAAAAGAATGTGCCTGGATGATACGTCTCAATGTTTCGCTGGGCTATATAAGTTAGAAGCAAACATTTCCTAAGGAAAATGGTTTAACTTTTGTTATTTTCCTTTTGAAACCTACACCAATATCAAACACGGGGATATAACTTAGTTTCTGTTGACTATATCCTCCTAAATAAGGACCGGCGCCACGGGAACATCAAGTTGACACATCGATGCCTTGACAGGGAATTATTATAATTGCGAATATGCTTCTTGAATTGCATGGAACAGGGATCTCGGCCTACTTGCCGCACATCGCTCGAACGATACCCCGAAAGCATTCTGTATATGGCAGCCTTTGTAGCGTTCACTGGGCGTTCCGCAGTGGAGGTGCCCTGCAGTGGGTGTTCTTTGAACTTTATCGCTCGGCATGTACTCAGCGCCCTTGGTGTACATGCAAACTTTTGTGTGGTGCTCATGTGAGCGCTCCACAATGGCGTTGCACAGCAAGTGGATGTTCCTTGAACATTATCGCTCGGCCGATACTCCGCTTCCTTGGAATATAATGCAACATTTTGTGTGGCATTCGTGTGAGCCATCCGCAATGGCGTTGGTGAGTATATGCAGTCTGTGAGTGCGTAGCTCAGGGCTGGATTCTCGTAGGTTGCTCAAGGTGAGGATAATCTCACGTTGAAAGGCAATATGGAAAATTTTTGTAAAATAAGAGTAAATAAAGCATTAGACGAAAAAGCGTGATTTCAAGTTTTCAAAATTGGTCGTTCTTTGAGTTTTGTGCCGTGAGTGTTCTTTGAACCCTTTGTGCCGCAGAAACGCCCGAACGATACACCACACGTATTCCACATATGCAGCCTTTTTTGGACGTTTGTGAGAGGGGCGCTCGGGAAGTGAGATGGCTCAGTGCACGGGAACGTGAACTACTGAACCAATCCTAAAACCTGAGCGTAACGCACATCATCCAAACACACAATCAATCAAACAAACAAACAAACAAACAAAGCTCCCATCTTTATATAATAAGATAGCATCAAACAGACAATATTTTTCTGGAACCTAGTTCTTGTTTATGATAATATATACCTAAAGTTGTCTAACGGGAAGACTAGAAAAACATAATACTAAAAACTTACCGGATTACTTTTCGTGAGACTCTGTAGCAGTGCGGCGAGGGACCAGTCTCTATTTGGTGACGCTATTCCTTGAGCCAAGCTCGCCAGGACCAATTGTTTTGACGAAAGAAGACAATGCGAAATGCCAACGTAAAGAGAGATACACTCATCGAGAAGGCATGTGTGAACTGGGTCCTGAATGTATAGATTACGATTTTAAAATATAATCTGCAATTTGTGAGGAAGTTTTATGAGATCCTACATACTACATAGGGTGCACAGGGTGCACAGGGTACATAGTACATAAGGTAAATAGGGTACATTGGTACATAGGGCACATAGGTACTAGGTACTATTTGCTTTTTGATGTAATCCGCAATATATATTTTAGCCATGTTATTGGAGTACTTGACCTTGGTGAGGGATCACGTTGGTGAGGGATCTACGTTTGTATAATAAGCAGCTATAAGGAAAGGGTTCTTGCGGTGTCTTATTATATAAAGGAGAGTTTTTGTCACAATGTCGGAAATGAAGCCTTTTCATAAAGTTTTGATAACAAAATGAAGCACAAAAAAAGCTCCGCCGTCGAGCAGGGCTCTTCATACGGCTGGTTGATCTTATTAGTTTTAACTTTAACTAACGAACATCTTGTATCAATCGATCGGTGGAAAGTTCGAATACAGTATTCAATGCGTGTCCGACGTCCGCAACGCATTCGGCGCAACTAATATCTGGCTCCTCTCGTGATGTCGATGCTGGATACCACACACGAAGGTAGAATCTGAAAGGTATTGGAACAATATTTTTCCCGAAAGAAAAACCATACCGTAAGCAGAATCCTAAAATATTTCTCGTATTTGCATTCGACTTCGTTTCGCTTTGTCAAGAATACTGTACTCCACAACACGATTAACTGTAATATCTTTGACAATTAGAAGTACTTAATTACCGCATCATCCGCATAGAAAGAATGGCCACAATGGTAGCTCGCTCTCTGTTAAATTGTCTTTCGTCCAATGTTAAATCCCGAGCCTCGTCAAATGCTCTGAAATAATAATATTTTCCCTAATTAAAGGGTCAGGCCCATTTCAAATGACCCCTATTTTTGATGATTCCATCTGATTCTCCATGTCAAATATAGTACGATGCAATATTTTTCTAATTTTCAAGCGCAAAATCCACGCAGTATTCAGCAATTTACCCCTGCCAGTCATACCCAACTATTTACCGCATTTGTCACGCCCCTTCGCGCTAATTGGGCAATATGCTCTATTGGGCGTGGCAATTGCGATATCGGCGAATCAGCGCGAATGGGCGTGCCAACTGCGATGGATAGCTGTGTATGACTGCCCACGTTAAATTGCTGAATAATGAGTGATTTTTGCGCTTGAAAATTAGAAAATTATTGCATCCTACTATATTTGACATGGAGAATCAGATGGAATCATCAAAAATAGGGGTCATTTGAAATGGGCCTGACCCTTTAAATTGAACCACCGGTGATTAATAGTAACAAGTTGCAATAGTTCACTTCATGTAATATTAGTAATATACAAATGTGTTGTTATTGGCTTTTTATTTTACACGGACATAAAGTATCATAAATTAGGTGCTGCATTTTAATTAGCTGATACAGAGTGATATAGCGAGAAGAGAAAGGGAGGGAGAGAGAGAGGGAGGAA
The DNA here is from genome assembly GCA_036852015.1 of Pelodera strongyloides. Taxonomy (NCBI): domain Eukaryota; kingdom Metazoa; phylum Nematoda; class Chromadorea; order Rhabditida; family Rhabditidae; genus Pelodera; species Pelodera strongyloides. The sequence goes on from JAANDG010000025.1 coordinate 269,812, forward strand.
GTATAAAAGTAAGCAACAGAGAGAGAGAGAGAAAGATGGAGAGAGAGAGAGAGAGATATTAATAACTTACCGTACGACTGCCCAGTCAAATATTCTAATCAATGATTTGAATACTGTAGTTGTTGGTGTGATGAATGTCTTCGAGCGGAGGAGAGCGCTGATTTCTGTCCTGAAAAGAGTTTTGTTTTCGAAATTGATCATAAAGGCCTAATTCATTAAGCACAAAAAGCCAGTGTAGAACCCTAAAAAGTAATTATCAGCTTACTGTATTTTCGTGTCATGCTCGTGTCCACACTGTGGATCGTCAATCCGTTCGCTGTCATTTTTGTCAACCTGTACCTGGTAAAACGATTCATTAAAGCGAAATACCGGCCGGTTTTTGAAACGCATCTCAAGTACTTGCATTCCTATGCATTTATGCAAAGTTGGGTCTAATTGGGGTCTAGTTTTTATTCCAATTTTTGCTCATTTGCATATGTTGCATAAGAAAGCGGGTGTACGCAATGCGTTTCAAAAACCGGCCGTTATTTCGCTTTAAAAAAAATAATCACGCCAGTTTCATTGAGACCGACCGCTCAACGTGTTTATAGGATAGGAAATGAGTTAAAAGTAGAATAAAATACTACTGTAGCACAAAAACACTACTGTATTGTCCGAGTGCGACAAGGTGGTAATTAGGCAAACTACGGTCTCCCACCTGATAATAAAGCTCTGGCAGTTGTCCAACGTTCACATCGGTTCCGTTGTTGGAAATCACCGAATTTCGGAAAGTGAACGTTACTTCTTCGTTTTCGATAATGGCTTTTCCGGAAGCACCACAGTCAGAAGAAGGGCCGCTGAAGAAAAAAAAGTAACCATTATTTTCTTTATTAACCTTGTCCAGCTACCACGTTATACTTGTAGTAAACTTATAGTTTTGGGCTTGTTTATAGGAAAAGCTCACAGAAAGACAGTCTGCAAGAATCACTAAAACACATACTAAACGGCTATTTTGGAACCTGATTATTTTTTGCATATCGCTGTTGCGCGGCCTGTTTCGAATTCGGTTTGAGCCACTATTGTTCAATATCTACATCTACAGTACCTGATCTTGGCCGAGACGACGTGCCATTGATTGGCCGGTACCGTAATCGGACGTGCCAGCATTAGGGCGGCAGTCTCTCTGGGACCACATTCAAAAAGAGTTTCGTCGGTTTCTGTTAATTGTTCCGCGTACAACTCGTCCAAGTCGCCACCGAGTAAACGGAAGATTTTAATTCTGAAATGCAATCATATTTGTCCTTTCAAAAGATTGTATGGCACACTACGAGCTAGTACTGGTCCGAGAGGTATCAGATACGAATGTATTTTAATCCTTCTTTAGTCCAAGTACCACATCCCTTACTTTGGCGACTTTAGGGAATAGCGTCCCTTGATACGATAGAGTGGTATTGAGAAACTACAATTAGAAATCCTCACTTGGCAATATATTCTCCACGTCCGCCAAACAATCCGACGCCCAAAAGTTTGATGTCACGATTGGTTTTGAATTGGATCGCTTCCACCGAATGCGCGCTAAATTTATTCAAGTATCAGGGAGAGTTAATTGACAGAATAGTCATAATAATTAAACATCTATCACTTCCAAGTTCGGTCGAATTCCAGACTTCAGAACTTCAGACTACTCTTCTAGAAAATGTCTGGTTTTCTGCTGGAATTGAGAGAAAGAGAAAAGCTGGCCAGGAGATGCTAGCCCTGTACTCTGGCTTCAACCGCGCAGCGCACCCCCCGCAGCGGTGCGCTGGCCCCTTCTTTGTGGGCCCCTTCTCGGCTGGCTGGGTGTGCGCGCATTTGTCGAGGATACGTTTCACAAGGTTGTTATTAAGTGTTCCGAGAAGAGCAATGAAATTTTCTCATAATACCGAGTCCAGCATACGTTTCAAAGTCCCAGGGCATACTAGTTTAAATATTAATCAATTTGTTATAGCAAGCTTGTGAAACGTATTCGTACTCGTCCCCAACCGCGCTGCGCATAAAAAAGAAGGGGCGAAGGCGGCTGGGTGCGCGGTGCGCTGCGCACCCTAGTACCTGACAAAAACCCTGACGTTTTTTTATTAATTTTACTTCAGTTAGAATACCCACCTATATCCCCAACCTCCTCCGTGACCCTCGAATCGACTGACAACGGAATATCCATCGGACATGGCACCCGAAGAATCACATCGTTCCAGACTGGCCGATTCCTACAGTAATAGGTGTAATTAAACATTTTAAGGTTTTGCCTTACCAAGTTCAGATTGATTAATTATGACTTTTATCTAACATTGGCTTTTTACAATTTGCTGGTGAACGGGTGCGGAAGAGAGATCAGATACAAAGTAGACAGATGAGAGAGACAGATAGAACATATAGAGAGAGAGTGTGTGAGAGAGATAGAGACAGAAAGAGAGAGAGAGAGAGAGAGAGAGAGAGAGAGTAGAAAGAGCACAGAGAGAAGATGGAAGAGGGGAGATGGAAGGGGAAGGATGCGATATAAAGTTTACCTTCTGCGATATCGATGGTTGTGTGCTGATCATTGTCAGAGCGTAAGTTGACGATAAGATATTGATTGCCAACTGTATGGGACTCAGCTGCGATTCCGCTTCCGTGGGCATACAGAACTCGGCACACCGAAGGAAACTGAAAGTCGCTGATTTTAAAGCGACTGGCACGCGGTTTGGTAATGCAACCCTTAGAACTGTTGTCTCGTATATGTCCTTCAAATGTTTGACAGTTTGTTCCATACTTTGCCGATATAAAATGTATTCCGTTAGTTAAAGCGAAATACCGGCCGGTTTTTGAAACGCACCGTGGACAACCGAATTCTTACGTATTTATGCTAATTTGCTCGAATTTGGCTCGATTTTTTATTCTAATTTGTGTTCATTTGCATACGCTGCATAAGAATGCTGGTCTACTCGACGTGTTTCAAAGCGGCCGGTGTTTAACTTTAATATTTATAATTTAGCCTAGGAGACTTTATCTATACCGTAGATCTGCCACTGGATCAGAGCTCCTGGCCTCTCTGCATTCCTTCGCTTCAGTAAGGGCTTGAACTCGAAGTTCGGCAGCACTGTAACCCCAAACAATATTGTGCGTTTGGTCGAAGGTCCAACTGAAAAAGTGTTCGTAAAGAGTAGTATGTAGTAGCCAAGAAGCCTAAGTATAAATTCTCTGAATATTATGAAAAACATGAAAAATATTTAATTGCGGAACCAGCAGGACTCCGTACGCAATTGCCCCCCGTGCGAGACTCCAGTATGTCCGTATTTACGGTACCCGGAAAAAAAAATAACTAACGCTGTGTATAATCCCGCAGGTCCCAGCTGATGGTGTGTGAATGTGTTGTTCCTCCTTCGAACTACAACGTAGTCTTTGCCGGCTTGCCGGGGAAAAACGAATAAGGCACTCTAAAATACACAACTTCAGTAAATTACAAATTTACGAAGTCAACGGTGGTTCAGTGATGGTTAATCACGAGCTAATCTTCAGTTACCTTGGTGACGAGTTTGTCACGAATAAATTATTGATTTTTCGGAGTTATGTAATGCGCTTATTCCAGTCACAATTGTAAAGTTCCCCTGATCAAAAATCCTCGTCGGCGACAGGGGTCGAAACGAGATTCAGATTATTTAGTCTTACTTTCACACTAATTACTAATTAAGACTATATTTCAAAATTATTTTATTTTATAGGTTTACATAATATTCCTTTCTGATATTGCTAGTAGTTTACTGTGAAAAAATGCGCATAATATTTTACATAAGCTGATCATAACTAAACTATATCGACAAGTCAAAACCCACATTATTAGCCACGATTTGTGATTCGACAATGTCTTCATTGGTGAACAGGGTCTTATGTGAGTGAACAAGGGTCACGTCGCCTACGGCCCCGGTCCAAGTTGCCAAAACACCGTGTTGGGGGCCATAGCCTGGGACGGGCTGGGGATGGCAGTGCCAGAGAGGGTCGGACGGTTCCCTGAAAGTGGAATTAATATAAAGAAAAATTGCAGCACTGTGTTATATTACATTACGGTAGCCACACAGCATGACTAACTTCAAGCAGCCTCCCGATCGGAAATCGGAAACCGATTTATCCCGCCAGAGATACCATACCAATGTCTACACCTATTGTGGTGTGGACTGTAAACAGCGAAATTACTTTATACTAAAGAAGATTCCTCTTTTCTTATTTATACATCGAACGCCATAAAGTCATAACATAACTGTCCGGATAACTTTACTCATAATAATGATAAAATAATTAAAACCTAATTATCTAATTATCTCCACCTTGCTAATTGTCCTTGCTTATGTGCTCCAAAAGTGAAGACTTGTCCGTCGGCCGTTCTCAGAACACAGTGATTTGCACCCGCAGCAACTTGTACAACTTGAACACCCGAGGGAAGGTTTATCTGCAAAGTGTATTTGGTATGTAAGATTAGAATTTTGGGCGTAACGCACATGGCACAAACAAACAAATCTTGTTGAGCATGCCAACCCACCTTCTGCGGTCCAATGTGCTTTTTTGTGTCACCAACTCCCAGTTGTCCATGGCAATTCGACCCAAAAGTGTAGACTGATCGATCAGCCGCGAGAAGAATTGTATGAAAATTGCCGCAAGAGACCGTCGCTATCTAAATATAGACTTAAATCAGCAATTTCAAAATCGTACACTAGACCCTGAGTACTTTTAACTGGTCTAACTTTACAAAACCTTAGTTTCTTTACACCTAATTGTTAGGAAACATTCGGTTTCCCTTATATTAGATCATTAAGTGCCAATCTTAGGCTGGTTTAATATTCCAAAGTTAGATATTAAGTAACCCATATATGCGTGTGAACTGTGAACTATGAAAAATTAAGCACAAGTCTGAGACAGGTACACAGAGAAATAAGGAGAAATCAATTATTTACTTTTATTTCGACGCCAGTCTTCTGCAAAGGAACCCTTGCTGGTCCGAGCATGATCTTATGGGGTGTTCCTGGCAGTTCTTCTGTTTCTGTTACGTCACCGGAGACCGCTTCACCACAGGTTCGACAGATACCACATCTAAAATGTACAGTTTTGGGTCTATCTAAATGCAAGGCCTTCCTGATAATATTAGAGCGAAATACCGGCCGGTTTTGAAACACATCGCGAACAACTGAATTCTTACGAATAATTTAGCTCAATTTTTATTCTAATTTATGCTCATTTGCATGTGCTGCATAAGAATGCAGGTGTATTCGCTGCGTTTTAAAAACCGGGCGGTACTTCGCTTTAACAAGTTTTCTGCTACTATGAAAGAAGGACAAGGTTGGAACGCAAGTCTTGGATGCCATATACTCGTTTTTTCAATATATTGAGAGTCTTCTTTTACATTAAAATTTAAAATTTGTTTTACGCTTCGAGAGCGTGCACCCTTATTCAAGGGAGTTCAAAGTACAATTTCAAGGTTTGTTTATGACATGTTCCGCAGAGGTCCTGAGCAGTAGGCGACGAGTTCCAGATGACAAATTGCTCGACGTCTTCGGGCTAGGGCTACGGGTAGTGAACTACTAGGAAACGGTGAAAACGACAAGAAGGGTGAACGAAGAAGCAAACAAAGGAAGAGAAATTCACCTCAAGCACGCGCTTTCACCGGGCCCGCATGGGCACAGAGTCCCTCCGAGTGCTAGTCCTGTTCTAGGGCAGGCCACACCCCGGGCAGAACACTTCCCGCATTGCCTAAACGATGAACAATATTAATAATAATATTAATGTGATTTATATAACGAAATGTTCAAATGGTCCACTAAAATTCAAATGGGCGCGAAAATGTGAAGATTCAGTACATGAAAACTTCAGATCAAAACTTTATGCATTCCCATATATTGAAACGTATGTTGACTATCTTCATTCTCAAATATTGAAACGTATGTTTAACATCTCTATTCTTATATTGAAACATATGTTGAAAATACGTTTCGTGAGCCATGTAAGTATTTCGGTCACATAAACCTTGGAAGATACGTTTCCGGAGTTTCATATATAAGGATGAAACCTATTTCGATAATGGAAAGCTGCTTCAGACGGCGTTAGCTGACTGGTTTAGAATAATATTTAACTCACACACAAATGCTCGCCACATCCTTTACCCAGAGATGCTCATTCGGAGGGCATACTGTATGCGAACTTCCGGCACTTTGTTTCGATTTGTTTAACGCTTGCCGGGGAGTGCTGTATGGAGAAGAGGAAGCTGAGGGAGCCTGAAAATATTTTTTTTAAATAATATTTATTTATTTATTTTGATGCCAATATTCACGGTAGTATCTATTAATTTCACAACCAAACAATGCGAATTGCTAGTCCTTGAAACAGTATTGTTAAAGAGTCAGGCCCATTTCAGGTAATTCCTATTTTTGACCACTCCATCTGATTTTCGTGTCGGATGCAATTTTTTTTATATATTTTTTGCGCAACATCCACGCCATAACCCAGTAGCGAGCTCAAACGCATGCTTATTGTGTACTGACATTTATTACCGTATTCGGCGTTAGGTATATTGTCTATTTTATTTTATAAGGTGAAATATTGAAAAGTGAATAATAAGTTGAGGGCTTTTACGGTACACTTGACAAATTTTGAATTGGACTGCTGGTGTACCAGTAAATATATATTTGTCAACTTTGCGCATCACTGAGCTCTCGTTCTTCAACTAAAGGAACCAAAAAATACCTCAACTCGTCCGCACTGATTCAAATTGTTCAGTCCCCACGTGTACAAATGTCCGTGGCGTGTGACGGCGGCAGCATGCGTTTTTCCGAGAGAAATTGAGACTAGATGGACTCCTTCGAGGCCAGATACTAAACAAATTACAAGGTGAAAAAAGTGCTCCGTATTATGCAAATTTCAAGTTTTCGAGAAAGTCAGGAATGTTCCCGATTGCTCTGTAAAGCGAAATACTGGCTGGTTTTTGAAGCGCATTGAGTAAACCAGCATTTTATGCAGGATATGCAAATGACCATAAATTTGAATAAAAAATCGACCTAAATTCGAGAAAATTAGCATAAATCCGTTAGAAAACAATTGTCCACGATGCGCGTCTTAAAAACCGGCCGGCGTTTCTCCTTACAAAAATACTTTTGGTGAAGTATCTCCCCAGATTGGTTTACCACACAAACTCGATAAGAATGTAGCACAGTGGTGGTGCGCACCAGTTGTTGGCGCTGACCATTGTTGGATAGATATCGGTGTTGTCCATTTAATGCTTATCTGACGGCGCCTACTGCGCAGTACCTACGCGGAATATGCCATAGGCAAACTTGTATTGAACTACCTCGAATAAAGGTGCACGACGTTGACGCGTAAAGGATTTAGTTAGTGATTTATTATGAGACTGCCTAAAATAAAGTGTCCGCATTCGTCTTAACGCTATCAAATTCACGTACCAAGTCCGCTTTCCGGATGCGTTCTCATAGCATGTCTGCCGAACGCGTAAGCCCTTCCATTTTCCGTTACATATGCAAAGCAGGCGGCAGAAGCTGCCACGCAGATTGCTTTTCTTCTAAAAAAAAGGTTTCTAGTAACCTAAATTGTGAATAGAACACCTAGTTCGTTTCCACAAATTGGATAGGATAGATTAGTAAGATAAGGTGGTTCAAATACTAAATTTTGAGATTTTTGATTATCTTGCTTAAAAAAGGATCGCAGTCACTACAAAATCATCATTTTGCTTCGAGTGTACATGAATTTAGTAAAGAATAAAGAAAAATACTTTCCCAAAACCGAATAATTAGAATTCCAATTCAGGGAGTGAACAAGTAGAAAAGTAGTTCTACTTAACTACCGCGGGATTATGAAACGTGTAGTGATATGCCTGCAGACCCTTGCACTATATGTAAAAATATAATATGCAGATACTTGCCGAAATAATTTGCATACTCCCGATTGGGAAGCAGCTGTATGAACACGCTTCGTGATCTTGCGGTAGCTTAGTAGAACTACTTTTCTACTTGTTCACCCCCTGAGTTGCAATTCAAATTATTCGGTTTTGGTAAAGTATTTGTCTCTATTCTTTACTAAATACAAGTAACCTCGAAGAAAAACGATGATTTTGTACAGATGAGTCCTCCTGTTAATTAGACGACTCGCTTCAGTGATCACGGAATTTGCATAATTGTACAATGACCCTAATTATCACAGTACTTACCTATTCGCTGTCTGGAGTCTCCTCAGTTTCCCCGCTCTTTTCCGGTCGTCTCCCCCTGCCACCCAGACGTGACCACCACCCGAACGAAAGAGAACATTTTCACTCCCGACACACAGTTGTACAATCTGCTCGGGGAGCACGAGCTCCATCCAAGTTGAGCCAGTTTCCTAAATATTTACTTACGAGCTGAGTACAACAGAAAGCATTTAGACGGTGGGCTGTCGCAAAAAAAAAGATGTGTGCCATATGTGCGCCATGTCAACCTTTGTTCAAATAGAAAACTTTTCACTGCATAGTGAAGCCAAGCTCCCAGGGAAGTGCGGGGCCCACCAAGACCCGCTTAGAAATTTATGATGCCGTTTCGACTACGAATCTACTTACAAATTTACATTCAGGAATTAAAAAATTTTTTTAAAGGAATTAAAAAATTGTAAGATGACCCACCTGTAGTCCGAACCTTGTCCCATTTCCCGCATAAAACACTTTTCCACTTCGGGCCAACAAAAAGGCCACGTCTCTGCCCATGTGAAGGTCGGCTGCCTGGTCTAAAACAGAAGAAGTTAATGAGTTATGGCACATAAAGCGAAATACCGGCGGTTTTGAAACGCACCGTGGACAACTGAATTCGTACGTATGTATGCTAATTTGCTAAAATTTAGCTCGATTTTTTATTCTAACGTATGTTCCTTTGCATGAGCTGCACAATACGCTCGTGTACTCGATGTGTTTCAAAAACCAGCCGGTATCTCGCTTTAATAGTTTAAACGACTAATAATTATTTATTCAGCGGACTTCTTTATGAAATTCACTTACTTTGCAAAGAAACGGGTAAACTATGCGGTAGATTGTGTGGCACTGGTTCCACATCACCAAAAGTACCGTAGGCAACTTCGGTCAATCGATACTTTTGCCGAGTTTTTGTGTCGGAACTAGAGACAAAACTATCGTTTAGAGCAGATACCTGAAAAATCACATACATAAAATTAGAGCAATTATTCTAAAGGGTACAATCATTGCTTCTATCCTCATCTCTCTCTCTCTCTCTCTCTGTCTATCTCTATCTAGGTCTCTAGATGTCTAGATGTCTAGATCTCTTGCTCTCTCTCTGGATTTATCTCTGGATTTCTCTATCACTCTCCCTCTGGATCTACTCGTCTACAAGTCTTAAAAAGATAATCAACAATTAATTTACCACAAGAATCGAATGCGAATCGATATTTGCTTGATAAAAGGTAGTTCCGTCTGAGAATATAGCACTCTGTGTACAAGTCGTCGGAAGAATAATCTCACCGATTTCCCTGGAAGACTATAAATTACTTTATAATGCAATCAATGCCCAATTGCTAGAAATGGAAAAAAATCTTCAAATACTCGATGGATAAATGTCTAAATACAGATTCTACATAACATTATATTCACTGATTACAAGTGTTACAGAGGTTTGGGATTTTTGCATCGCTAAAGAAAAAGAAAAAAGGTTTGAAGGAATCATCATTCTGTTGGTCGCCATTACGCTGAGGAAACTTGGGTGTTGTGGCGCAAATTAGGCAAAGCTGCGGCAAGCAAGCATTTTGCTGCAAGAGGCTGATCATTTTTCACCGGTACTAACCGAAGTGTATCCGTGTCCAGAACCCAAACTCGACTCGACTGTCCTCTTCGCAAATAAAGTGACGAGTTGCAGAACGAGAGAACGCAATTACGGCTGAAATAAAAAGGAAATCCATAGACATACAGAATATAAAAATAAATTCAGGAGGTACAAACAAAGTGCCGGTAATGAGTATGGGTATGAGACCCCATTTCGTAAAAATTTCTAAATCCCGTAATCTAAATCCCGTTGTCAAACACTTTGGCTTTTGGTGGTGCAGTGCGGTAGCTTACAATAGACGATCAGAGCTGCACTGCATATCAATCCTTCATTATGAAGCACTTACTCACTGTCCCTCAGAAAACAACGGACGCGTAATCCACATGATGATATGTGTGCTCTTCTAATGATTTTCTCGAACTATTTCTGTCCTATGCTAAATATATTTTGGGGCCTTTAAATAACCGACCTCGCTTTCATCATCGTGTTCGAAGCGTACAATTTTCCAACAATTGTCTCCGAAAGTCCGCTACCCATCTTATATAAACCGAGGTAGTTCAGTACATAAACGTAGGCACCTGAGAATGGGGTAACTGCAGTTTGCCTCTTACAGCTAATAATATCAATTCTGGTTTATTTAGTAAACGAAGGCCTTTTTCTATTTAAGAAATTATCCTACTAGCAGTCGTTGTGTCGCCAGAAGCAGCCCTACCATGAATAAGTGCTCTCCCATGAATTTCTGTGCCCTTCTGTGCATTTCCAGCACATATTGGAACCAGAAACCCCGTTTCACACCACTTTACTAGAAATAAACTAACCATCGCAAGCAATTGCGGCGTACAATCTACGGTCGTCATCCGGTGTTTCTGGGGATTGATCCGAGGGTAATTGCGACATGTCGAATGAGCACAGAACTTGATGGTCACTCAAATTTGCCGACCACCAATCGCCGCTAGGATAATTGGATAATTAGTATAATTGGGTAATTCGATAATTAGCGCTTAAAGGGTCAGGCCCATTTCAAATGACCCCTATTTTTGATGATTTCATCTGGTTCTCCATGTCAAATATAGTAGGATGCAATATTTTTCTAATTTTCAAGCGCAAAATTCACACACTATTCATCAATTTACCGTGGGCACTCATACCCAACTATTTATCGCAGTTGGCACGCCCAATTGCGCTGATTGGCCAATCTCGCAGATGCCACGCCCAATATAGCATATTCCCCAATTAGCGCGAAGGGGCGTGACAACTGCGATAAATAGTTGGGTATGACTGGCAATGGTAAATTGCCGAATACTGCGTGAATTTTGCGCTTGAAAATTAGAAAAATATCGTATCCTACTATATTTGACATAAAGAGTCAGATGGAATCATCAAAAATAGGGGTCATTTGAAATGGGCCTGACCCTTTAATTACTATTATTGGATAATTAGTGCTCAATTACTATCACTGTTCTTAGCACATCACCCCAGTGTTTAATCTCCGTTTTTCTACTTATACTTTCGGCGTTGTGTGTAGTCACGGAAGTTCGGTCGCCCTCTCTAACGAGAAATTTCACAACATTTTCACTAATATTTACTATCTAAATATTTTTGCATCTGTTCTTTCCCTTGTAAGCCTTATGATTCCGAGTAAAGGTCTGTAAAGTAATAAGAAATTACTTTTTTTATGTAAGATTCAGATGTTTTATTTTTTGTTTCTTTCACAGGCGTTTTTTTTAGCTAAACATACAGATTTTAATTTGTTTTATTTTGTCTACATACAGTGTTCAGATAAATTCCGTGAAGTTTAGGCAGTATAAAAGAAATATTGAGAAAAAAAATAAACAGCTTCGAATCGGGTCTTCCTTGACGCACTTCGAGTTTTTTTATCTATATTGAATGCCTATTTTACAGTAATATGTCTGCAATATGACTCTCTCTCTCTCTCTCACTCTCTCTCTCTCTCTTGCTCTCTCTCACTCTTGCTCTCTCTCACTCTCTTTTTCACTCACTCTCTCTCTCTCTCTCTCTTACTCTCTCTCTCGTACTCTCTCCCTTACTCTCTCTCTCTCACTCTCTCTCACTGAATGTTAGAATTAGTTAAGCTAAAGACTTCTCCCTTTGACTGACCCTTTAAAGATAATATTCTACCTCGAATCCTCTCCGTGATAAACTCGCTGTTGTACATACATTGCCAATCGATGTAGATTCTCTGGCACTTGAATTTGGTCGGAATTTGTAGAGGCACTCTAAAAAAAAATGAAATATTTCAGAAATGGTTCGCTATATTTTGTTCGCGGCTATATGTGGTTTTGCCGTGTGTGCCCCAGTTCCAGATCTTGTAGAAGAGCTAAGCCAGCAGCCAGGCGTGAAGCGGTTTGCAGGTAACAGAGTGATAAATTGGTTATGGCCGAATTAAAGGGTCAGGCCCATTTCAGACCCCTATTTTTGATGATTCCATCTGATTCTTTATGTCAAATATAGTAGGATACGATATTTTTCTAATTTTCAAGCGCAAAATTCACGCAGTATTCAGCAATTTACCATTGCCAGTCATACCCAACTATTTATCGAAGTTGTCACGCCCCTTCGCGCTAATTGGGCAATATGCTCTATTGGGCGTGGCAATTGCGATATTGGCCAATTAGCGCGAAGGGGCGTGACAACTGCGATAAATAGTTGGGTATGACTGGCAATGGTAAATTGCTGAATACTGAGTGAATTTTGCGCTTGAAAATTAGAAAAATATCGTATCCTACTATATTTGCCATGGAGAATCAGATGGAATCATCAAAAATAGGGGTCATTTGAAATGGGCCTGACCCTTTAAGGCACACAAGTTTTTCTTCCCGTTTATCGAAAGATGATGCAGGGAGCCGCGAATAAACATGTCTTATATGGCGCAATCAACCATTTGGAAGGAGTAAATCAACATAGAATACAACCAAATGATTCACAAGGGCATATTTATTTGGCAGCTTACATGCTCCCAAAATCTTTCAATAAAACGAAAGAAACGGAACACTTAATTCTCGTGAGCCTCCTCCTTTAAGCTGCAAAAGATGGATTTATAGTTAATTCACTAAATGCCCCTGAAAAAGTCTCAGGTTTGATTCAGGTGTGATAAGTGGACCGCTAAGTGGACCACGAAAGAGTTTAAAGAGAAATACCGGCCGGTTTTTGAAACGCATCGAGTACACCAACATTCTTATGCGTCATATGCAAGTGAGAATATAGCATAAAAAATAGACCCCAATTAGACCCCACTTCGCATAAATACATAAGAATGCAGTTGTCCACGATGCGTTTCAAAAACCGGCCGGTATTTCGCTTTAAGTTAATCGGGAACTAGTTTTTTGTCGTGTAAATTTTGGTGTGAACCTTCCTTTCTCAATTTTACAGCACTACTTCCCAGAGAGATTATCGCTATCACGGACACGATAGATATGGACGATTTTGTTGCATTCAAGCAACTTTTCGGTGTCTTTCTGGCTAACGAGCAGGTGCCTTCTGCTGAGGTTGGTACAACGAAACTCAAGAGTGGCGCGAGGCAACAGTTTGGGGGTGTTTCCCGCAAAAGAATTTGATGCGCGCCGCAAAAGTTTTTTCACCGTCTCTGGTTGCCGTTTTGGTGCAGGACCCCCAAACTGTTGCGGGAAACACCCCCAAACCGTTGCCGAAAGGTGCGGAAACGGTGCGGGAAAAGCAGCAACTGCAAAAAGAAAGCAGCGTGTTGGCTTCGAACCCTACACTCTTGTTAGATACTTTCTCTGAGCAGCGCCTTAGACCACTCGCCACACAACTCATGTGAGATCTGTGCTTGCGGAAAAATATTAGTACAACAACTGCACTTACGGCAGATCCTCCGAGCGCTTTCAAAAACGTTGCCGAAAAGGTACGGAAATGGTGCGGGGCGCAAGTTGCGCCCCGCACCATTTCCGCACCTTTTCCGCACCTTTTCGGGAAACCCTTTGCGTGCCATTTCTATTCTGCGCGCATTGTGTTTCCCATTCCTTTGCGGCGCGCATTTTGTTTCCCGAAATGGTGCGGCGCGCAACTCATCGGCTCTCAGTGTATGTTTGAGGGAGTTGCGCGATAGAAGGAGAGAGAGGGAGAGCTATAGGCTATAGGAAGAGAGAGAGAGAGAGAGAGAGAGAGAGAGAGAGAGAGAGAGAGAGAGAGAGAGAGAGAGGGAGAGAGAGAGGGGAACAGTGAGACAGAGAGAGAGTTATATACAGACAGAGGAGAGAGAGAGAGAAAGAGATAGAGAGAGAACGAGAGAGAGAGAGAAAGCGAGGGGGGCGATAGAGCAATCTATTTCGATTCAATAAATGAATAAATTCTTATTTAGCTATTGGAAAAACTCGAGGAAATCAATCCGAAAACTTTTGCCAAGACACAGCAACTTACTGAAATTATAAAGAGGAAAATCGAAGCTCTCACTCCTGCTGTCAGGAAACTCTTTCAAGCTGTCGGTATTTGCTGGTATACGGTAGACGACCAGAATTAGCATATTGTGAAATGTAGCCGGAATTGACGTTAGCATAAGGTAGGGAAATTGGGTTTTTCGCGTATTGTTTGGAAACACAGCGTTGCGTCTGTGACGCTGCCGAGGTCTAAAGTTCAACGTGTCCGTATGCTGTTAGTTTTGCTGGGTAACTATCAGGAACTCACAAACCAAACTTTCTTTAGCATATATGTGAAAGATTGCAGTTTGTTGTCCAAGTACGCGAGGTGATCGTTAGTGAAAAGCTCAGCGAAGACGACTATACTTCTGAGGAAAAAAAGGTTTCATTTCATTTTCTACGAAACGTTCTGGAAGCAGACACGCAGAGCGAGAGAGAGAGAGAGAGAGTGAGAGAGAGAGATGAAAAACTACAAACTATAAACTGCAGACTACATGTACATACTTCTAGGCCATTGAGAAAAAAATCATGGATATATACGAGGCGTTCAACGATTCCGATCACGAATCACTCAAAGAACAATTCCCGGAAATCTACGCTTATATCTTGGAAGAAGAGAAAAAGAAGAAAGAAGTGGAAGAGGTGGAGGAGGTGGGGGAGGTGGATGAGGTCGAAAAGGTCGAGGAGGTCGAGGAGCACGAGGAGGAGCATAAGGATGAGGATGAGGAGGAGCATGAGGAGGAGGTGGATCAGGAGGAGGACTTTGAAGTTTATCCTCATCTACCAGTTATTCCACAATAAAACCTATTGTTAGCAAACTTTGTGATTCTTATCTTATACGATAAAACATGAATTTATGAGGGTTGCGTGGTTAGCCCAAACAAAATATCGTCATTAACAGTCAAGTGTTTGCTCACTAGATATCGATCCTTTGATGTACATCGTTTTAGGTATTAGGTAAAGAAAAAATAAATACAGTATATAACCAACCGTAGTCCTGGTTACCGTATCCCCGAGAAATGCGGCCACGGAAGACAAAAGAAATTCTGGAGTTGCACAAGCGACAGATAGTGCGGCAAGGCATGAAGAGGCTAGAGCAGAGACAGACGAACTACCTGAAAAGGACATACTTACAAAAAACGATGTTTTTGAATCTCAAATATGCATTTTTGAATATAACCTCGTTACTGTAATGGGCTTTTGAGACTTAATCCTATTGCAAAATATGAACGCAAAGCTAATACTATTGAAGGCGTTTCTGTGTATAAAGACGATTTTGTTTGCGCTTTGATGCCATAAGACCATAACTAAATTTAGGTGTGGCTTAATTGTAAATTTATCAAAAGATGAAAAGATACCTTCAAGGCGCAATTGTTTCAACATGTTGTGCATTTCGAGTAGTGGTGCCTTTGGCTCCGAGTTTAGAGCTTCCGGCGGCAAATTTTGAAGTATGTTGAGAAGCGTTTGCATAGCCTGAAATTACAAACAAACGTTCAGAATTTGGTCAGTCTTTGTTTGGGGCGTGCGCGGACGGAAAATCAATACTCTATTTTTTCGTCCAATGTAAGAAGCATAAAACAATATATGTTATGTGCAGAATATATGTTATGAGCAGAAAAAATTGTTAATTGTGATCCTATGATCGTTTCATTGAACATTATAGTCCAGAAGGGATAAAAATAACTATTCAAATTTAGGGAAAAGTTTAGTGTTCATGTAGTAAGTCGTAAGACTATATCTCTTCTTTCCACAGTACCTGTGCGCATAATTCCGGATCGCGTTTGCTGAGTTGCCATAGCACGGAGAACATACAATTCAACCCGATGGACACTATTTGAGACCCGGGCTGCAATCAATATCATTAGGGGTTGAACGAACCTTGGGCTAGCGAGAAAGAGTTATTTGCAAACAAAACAAAATAAATAAATGTAAAGGTAAAACCTTGTTGTCAACATTCGCTTCCCTCAATTCATCGAAATTCGGCAACTCTGATTCTCGTTCCTGCTCGGAAAACGCAGAATTCTCCAGCAAAGGACCATATCTGAAAGCAGAATTAAAGGATCGCAGTCACTCCAAAATCATCATTTTGCTTCGAGTTTACTTGAATTTAGTAAAAAATAAAGAAAAATACTTCACCAAAACCGAATAATTTGAATTCCAACTCAGGGTCAGAACAAGCAGAAAAGTACTTATACTTAACTACCGCGGGATTATGAAACGTGTAGTGATATGCCTGCAGACCCTTGCAGTATATGTAAAGATATAATATGCAGATATTTGCCGAAATAATTTGCATAATCCCGATCGGGAAGCAGCTGTATGAACACGCTTCGTGATCCTGCGGTAGTTAAGTAGAACTACTTTTCTACTTGTTCACTCCCTGAGTAGGAATTCAAGTTATTCGGTTTTGGTAAAGTATTTGTCTCTATTCTTTACTAAATACAAGTAAACTCGAAGAAAAACGACGATCTTGTAGTGACTGCGATCCTTTAATAGGAAAACGCAAAAAAAAAGCTTTTCATTTTCGTGTTTCTGTAGAACTCCAAAAATTGAAAATCAGCGATGCTATAGTTCTTTATTTAGATTATAACTTTCCCATATATAGTCATACACTGTAGTGACTGTACTGTAGTCTGTGGGCCACGTTTGAATTTTGATAAAATAAATTTCCTTACTTCAGCACAATCTTGCGGGCGATGGCAACCGTAGCAAACGAGCTCGGTCCGGCAACTACTTGAAAAGCTTTGTCGAGGTTGAGTATCCTTGTCGGAAGGCGTTTGTCGTTAGCTGAAACATCAAATATGAGAAAGTAAGGTCCAAGATTAAGCCATTCAAGTAAAAGTGCCAACTTATTTGTTCTTCGGAACCTTCAAAAGAGCCAAAGGGTCGGTTTTTCACTATAATCATACTGATTTGCATATAGTGCATGTGACTGCATGTGACTGCAGTTACTCAACAAACTTTAGGCAACGGGTGGTTGTGTTTTAAAGTGAAGATGATTGTAGTATTTCTAGTTGCAGTTCGCTTTTAGCGCTTACTCGGCTTACTGTATAATCTTTGTGTGCTGGAAGATGTGACTTAAGAATTAAAATGCTTCAATTGAAACTAATTATAAAAGTACCATCTCCACATTCTGCTCCTTCTGTGTAGAGATCTTTCGACGTTGGAAGCTTCAGAATATGTCCCTTTGATGGTAGTTTTGCACAATTCCGTATGAGGTTTCCATAGTCTGACGAAATTTTCGAGCGAGGCGAAGCTGAAATGTTTATTCGTGCTTCATATATAAAGCTGGTATCAATGTTTGTTTGTTTGTTTGGCGGTATGTCTGGGTAACGGACGCTGTGGCCGCTCAGCGTGTGGTGTGTATGGTGGGCGTAGGCAGTACCGAAAGAACACGGTTCAGAGAACAGACACGGGAACGCAACCACTTCGTCTGCTGACAATACAAAGAATAAAAAGTTCGCAGACCCTCGGAGAAGAAACAAAACGGGCTAGGCGCTAGGCAAACGGCATGTTTGTTGTATTGTATGTTTGGATGATGTACGTTGCTCTCTAGAAATAAGAGTGATATTACAAAGAATAACAACTACCTGAGGTTGGCGACGCTGTAGAAGGTGTCGAACCATCCTCTCTTATTATTTGACGTAGAAAATAAGCCATGCTTCAGATTCAACACTATTTTAAAATAGCAATTTTATTTCAGAGCCCTCATTCTTTCTTGCTGTAGGGAAATATCATCCTGAAATATAAATCGTTATTTTCAGTTTAATTACAAAATAAACAACAACAACCGTGAATGGTATAGAATGTAGGTAAATGAGAATTAGAGGAGCATGACAGAAATAACTTAAATCTAAACCAGGATCCCTGGATACATAGAAACAATACTGTTTTATTGCTATTCTGTCAAAGTTTTGTTTGTTACAGCCAGCAGAGAGTCGAATGTTTATATTTATAGTTTACGAAAGGACATATGTTGGCGTTGTTTATTATGTCGCCCGTATAAGATACACTGCAATGGAGTCGACATATATGTATACACGGCCACACTCAAATACAGTAGTGATCAACAAATTTAATAATGAATATTGGGATGTTTAAGTTACTAAAGTTATGTCATGGTTAGGTTAGTTATTATTCGTAAACAAGAACACAAAATAATATTTCAATTCTACTACAATCATATGGCAAAACCGTAAATAAAACCATGTTATATGATGGGGTGAGCAAAATGCATATCATATCGCCCTCACATTATATAATAAAGTTGAATAATTTAATTATTTAATTACACAAGTTTGTCGAATTATGTGCAACTAAACTTTTCTCTTGATTTTTTTATATTACAAAGCATAACGCCTTCATATTTATTGGCCAAACGTTATGTTATAGTCATTAAAGCGGTATAACAGCCTTTGAAACGTATGGTGTATTCCCACGTAGTATATGCAAATATATGCGCAATACTGCGCGTTTTTTTTTTTCTAATAATATTCACTTGCATACAACACATGGGAATACACTTGTTCAGACATATGTACCAAAAACCAGCCGTTATATCGTTTTTAAAACAAAATTCCAGAATTGCATTTCCATGCACTAAAAACAAACAAATCGACTGCACAAAGAGTCACGGGTTAGACTTTTAATTGTTAATATTTACTGCGAAATTTACAAATTGGAAATTATTAATGGATGGGAAATAAGGTCCAAAATAGAGGTGTCTTCTTGTACTATTGGACATTCCAAAAATGGCCGGTGGTTGCTGGACGAGAGAGTGCTTAAAGCTGGGTGAGTGTAGACATGTCGAGACTTAATGCAAGATCAATACATTCTCGTTGAAGTAGGTCTAGAGTCAGACGAGAGAGTGCGCGCATGCGATAGACATGCAGACAATGTACTGGGGGTCACCAGCCAGCCCAGGCTGTCCATGTGCAGATGGCCAACCACAACGAGATGGACATCCTGATTAATATGCACATTAAGGGCATCAAGAGGGTGGGCGAGAGCTGGGGCTATGATCCTGACACCCCGTTATTTTTTATGAACCTGACCCTTTAAGCAATCCACGATAAAACATTGAGGAATATTAAAGCGATATGGCACGAGGTTTTCGAAGATTATAATATAATTCCCATAATTTACGATATGCCAAATGTGCGCAGTTTCTGCCCATAATGCAAAAATTTGCACATGATTTATTGATTGTAGCTGTAACCATTAGATGTTTGAAAGAACACGTGTCATGATGCTTTAAAGTAAGCATGGCGCTACCCCTCAATTATCCATGACTCCGTAAAAAATCAAATATTTTCTCTAAACTCCAATAAGAAGCCCCTTGTTATTGCATGTTTTCTGTTGTAGCGAATTCGTTTCCTAGGCGTAAGTTGTTCCTTATTTGCAGCGGAAGGTCTAAAATACCAGTCTACTTTTGCGGCTCGCATATAATCCCATTATACAATTACTATGTGACGAGTTTCCAATGCGGAGTTTCTAGCTGATGACAAAAGACAAGAAACACAACTTATGTAGGCTTGTAGGACGGTTTATTTTGATTCATGGGTGGTAAAATGTCTTATTGGATGAAATATTTTTATTTATTTCAAGCAGTATTTTTTGAAAAATCTGAAGAGAAAACGTATGAATAGTCTAATAAACTGCTGGCTCTTTGATAAAAGGGTGCGGATAGCGGATGGTGAACACATCATCTATGTCCACGTCCACCGAGGAAACTTGGCCGGTGCGCGGCCCGAGATGGATGGGCCTGTTCAAAATTTCGTGTTCAAAAGCTACTAGTCCATGTCCGTGTTTGGGACCTGGGTAACATGCCAGGAGTTGTGCAGCGGTGCGTCAATACTCTCAGAGAGTAGGTTTTTTAGGCTTGTAGATTGTGGGACTTAGAGCTCGGGGCGCTTCGCACGCCTAGCTCTATCTTGGGTGCTCCGCGCGCTTCGCTCGCTACACCCGCGCTTATTTCTCGGCCCGCTCCGCGGGCGCTCAGAATGTAAGCTTTTTATGATTATAAATTGTGGGACAATGGTTACTGATAGGTAATTTTGGCATCTTTTCCTAGCTGGCCGGAAGCCGTGCGCGCGCGTTATTTGTAAGCATTTTTGTTCATTTTTGTTTTGCTGTGCAACGGGAGACTTATTTCGGTCTTGTAGAGGAATGCACATCATTTCGTATGAATGAATTCGATCATTATTATTCCATGAATTTTCAGAGACGTCGTCATTTACACTAGGAAATAACCGTTTTCTGGGAGGTTTAGTCTATTATCAGCTTAAAAAAAGAACTCCTGACTTGGGGTTGAGACTTGTTGCACTCAATAAACACAAACTCTTAAATCAGAGCATGTTTTGAAGTCCGAAACGCCAAAGTTGTATTTTATGGCGGTGTTCGGAGTAACACGATTAAGTGCCCGACGAAATCAATCAGTTAATTTCGCACCTGGGCTACCGTACTCCAATTATTTTCAAATAAAGAATGAAATAATTGAATAGAAACAAAAAAACGATGTAAACAGATTAAGGAAAGTTATTTTAGTTACATCTGCTGTTGAAATCACAAAATCAGATGTTGCGCAGAAAATATTCGAATTTAATTTCGACAAAAACACGCACAGTTCAAATCAGTAATAACAAAGACCAAATGAAAAACATAAAAGTTCATCGATCAGACTGGAGAATACGGTAGAATTGTGTTTCGTGAACACGATCCTACCGTTTTAAATTAGCTTTAAAAAAAAATATGTGGGGACATACAAGTGAAGCGACCCGATTTATAATAAATTATATTAAAGGGTCAGGCCCATTTCAAATGACCCCTATTTTTGATGATTCCATCTGATTCTCCATGTCAAATATAGTAGGATACGATATTTTTCTAATTTTCAAGCGCAAAATTCACGCAGTATTCAGCAATGTACCATGGCCAGTCATACCCAACTATATATCGCATTTGTCACATACGTATTACACCCGTGAGATGTGCTGAGCTATAACGGTAAACTTGAGTTCTTAGAGCTGTTAGTTTGTGGACAAAACACAGTCAGTGGTGGGCCTCAACGTTGGGCCTCAGTGGTGAGCCTCATAGGTGGGCCTCATAGGTGGGCCTCAGTGTTGGGCCTCAGTTGTCGGCTTCAGTGGTGGCCCTCGGCGGAGGTTTGATATTGGCTCGCTAACCAATTTTGCTGTCGACCATTTTTGCAAAATTCTGCCTTATCCAAGGGAGAGGAAATCTTGTTTGAGATTTATCGAAGTATTAATTCTAAATTCACATACAATACGACAAGGACTTCTAATATTTCGTATCAAATAGAGTACCACATACCAGTTTTTGTATTTACTTTGCTAAGTAAAGCGCATAAGTCACTAGATGTATTCGCCGACGAAGAGGTCAATTTTTCTTAAAATTTTCAACAAATATCACATCTCAGTATAAATAATATTAATCATCCAGGAACGCAACCCCAAAATTTTTCCTTTTTCATTATAACTTATGTGCTTTGCTGTTTTCTTAAAACCGGTCCAATTTTATATGTAATCAGATTTTTCTCTTGTTTTCCGATGACGGTTTGATACTTTTTACATAAAGTCGGTGAGTAATATTATAAATTTGAAATAACTCGTTATTTCGTAAGGCAGATTTCAGATCATTCATTTTTTTTTCTCACACACAGTAGTAACGCATGGTGTATTGAATTTCAGTATATCGTATTCTCTACAGTAGCATAAACCATACAACAACACAAGAATTGTGTGCTACAGTACTCTTGAGCACGAAGGTTTATTTATCAGGCAGGTGGTAGACCTGCAAGCCTTACAGCCGCTCTGAAATAAGACAAGGGCCATGAAGAGTCCAGAGGAAATCGCAATGTTTCTGTAGACATTCAGAAGAGGCAGTTGCATACCTGTTAGTCAAGTTAAAACAAAAATGCAGAAAGGTTGGTTTATTTCTTTAGTTTTTGAAAGCTCTGGGCTCTGGAACCCTCTATTTCGTCTATGTCAGACACTTCAAAAAGCGTATGATATATTTCGCATATGAGCAGTGAACTGCGCGAAGCGAAACAACAAAAAATGATTAATTAACCGATAATCTATCCTTTGAAAGTCGGGTGAATGTTCTACTTTTTCTTATAGGAAAAAATGTGTCTTTCTCTTTGCATCACACATACCGTATGCATTTCAAAGCGATCATTCGGGTCAATTTTCGAGAATTTGATGAAAATTCGGTTTCCTTATGTATATATTAAAATGAACCACTTTTCTACAATGTGATCAAAGATAAATTGAGAGTGGTCAGAGTGCCAGAGTGAAAGTGATAGTACATAATCATGAGAGTAACCAGAGAGTGAGAGCGTACAAAGACAGCCAGACACGGCGAGAACGCAGACGAGCATAGTCGATACGGTATAAAAGAGTGCGCGATAGATAGATTGACTGGTAGTTGTCCCGCGCGGCGCGCGTAGCGCTATTCGGTATCTAATAAGAGATTTCTCTACTTTTCTCCCAAAAACAGTTCCTTTCCTTTTTCGATTTCTTAGAATGAATTGAGTGGTTGGTGTAAAATTTGAGCACTCAGATCTTTTCAATTCTCGAAATTTTCAAGAACTTTTTCTGATTGAGATCATAATCATAGTGTGATATTGTAACCGTTTGGCGGTATTTATTATGTATGCATGTTCTTGGCTTGAGAATATCCTTGTCTTTCATGGCTTTGGAAATAGCCCGGAAAGACACCTTTTTTTCAGCATTTGAATACCTCCGATGTACCTAGCTATCTTTTAAATTAAATTTCCCTTGCGCTTCACGCTCTTGAGGAAACGGTTGTACCCATTTGGTGACGGTTCACTGATTTTTCGTGAACCAGCCCATTTGCTGACCACGTCGTGACGACCAAGTTTCACCGAAAACCGTCATCAACTAGTCACCAAATGGTCACGAACCAGTCACGAACCAGTCACCAGATGTTTTTTTTTCGGGAAAACCATGTGATATCTATCTCTACGTGGCACTTGCTATATTTCATGCATAAAATGACACGTGACTTATAAGTTATAAGTTCTGTTCAACCTTCAAAACACTGCTCACGAGGGTAGTCTACCTTTTGTTAGATGATATAATGATACGAAAGACTTTCTAAATCAATCATTAGTAACCTTAAAGCCAAATACCGCCGGTTTTTGAAACGCATCTCAAGTACTTGCATTTATGCATTTATGCGAAGTGGGGTCTAATTGGGGTCTAGTTTTTATTCTAATTTTTGCTCATTTGCATATACTGCATACGAAAGCAGGTGTACGCAATGTGTTTCAAAAACCGGCCGGTATTTCGCTTTAAAAAAAGGAACAAGCAATTCGTCGTCTGAAACTCTTACCAACGCAAATGGTATAGTACTCTTTGAAGTTCTTTGACACCTTCATGCCCAGGCCTTCATCCTTGCCATTGCTGAACCATTATTGTATAACAAGCGTATGCTCTAGCTAGAGTCCGCATTTATTTCCATTCAGCAACTTGATTACTTACATTACAACAAAGTTTACATCAGTGCCGGTCTATTTTGACAGTTGTTTTCATTCTGTGAAGAAATTATTAATTAGCTACTTTTGATTCAATCATTATCCTCTTCTTGTATTCATTTTATGTAAGACATTTCTCAAAAGGAGAGTTCCCTATTCGTCTTGGCAGTCTCTTACAGTTACATTATTATCTCATTAATTACTTGAAAAATTATGTTAGGTCGTTGCTGAATCGAATCTCTTGCTGAAAACTTTTCTATCTACCATTTTTCCATTTCCATATAAACGTTTTTCCAGATGATGAAATTCAAGAGCTCGCTAACAGCCATGATTGGTGATTTCGCCAATTTAAATCGAACGCCCGATTTTAAGGTGTTTATTTGTGTACTTTCCTAGGGATCTTATCATATAAAGGAGAAGAGTTTACTTTTTTGTTTGTGTGAACGAAACGAAAATTAAAATATCTAAAGGCTATAAAACAAGAGAAGTCTCGAGCAAGCGTAGTAGTATCTTAGTTCATTATTGTTCAAGATACGTTGCAAACGTACACTAGCCTAGTGTGCTCACTGTTTTTCAACTTTGAAAGTCGCCTCAGGCGGCGATAGCCGCCGTCTGGTTTTCAATAGTTGAAAAGAAAAATGTTGCTTTTCTAATATTTCCAAAACTGAGCCCGTACTACGACGGTAGGTTATCAGCAAAGGATCCCGGCCTCGTCGTCAGTATCGAAGAAAAATCCATAACTTGTATCTTACCAATGACGATTACCAACTTATAGAGCTAACAAAAATATGCAAATACTAAATATTACTGTAACTGGATTTAATGCCTAATTATAATTATTCAATCCTTTCAGGCAAAGAGTGACAACGATGAGAAAACAGCCGAGCAAAAAGCAGGTGCCGGAGGACGTCGTCACTCGTTAAATATTACTGTTGGAGCGGTATGTTTCAGTGTAACTATTAACCAACGCTAACCTTTCAACGTTACTTCTTGCTCGGTAAGGTAACACATATTTACGGTATTACAGCACCTGCCCAACCGTTACGGTATTACAGCACCTGCCCAACCGGGCATTAAAGGAATAATTTGAAACTATAATATTTTCTTTATTCCTTTTATTTGTATAGTTGAGCCACCGTCTTGGATTTTCTACCTCCCCTGATATGAATCTAATATGGTTATTCTATAACACATTTTAAGGGCTCATCATGTAATTACATAGCAAGCTGCAAATAATTAAGATAATGGTATATTCCAATTGTTTAACTGTCTCATTGGTCTTCCATGATTCGGTCTACACGTACACTTTTATTCAGTTTAAAAGTTTTCCTATTCAATCACAATGATGTTTGTATCTTTTCCACAAACACTTCAGTTCAGCTCATGACCAGTTTTTTCTATCTATCTCTCTTTCTCTCTATCTCTCGCTCTCAATCTCTCGCTCGCTCTCTAACTGTCTCTCCTATCATCCTTTCTCTCCATAGTTTCTCTCTTATATTCTTCGTGATTGAACAGTAGATTCCCCCGCGCGATAAAACTGAATATCGCGTTGTATCACGTGAATAGCAAGGCGTTGAACTTACCACAATTCCATTGATTTTTGATACGTGATATGATCTAAAAGTGAAAATGAGTAAAAGACGAAAATAGAAAAAATCAGAAAAAGTCTGCACGTGATTGACCTTCGGTGCTCATTTCATGAGCGCTGCTTAGTCATCACCTGGGTCTTTATTTAGAGCGGTATAACAGCCGGTTTTTGAAATGTATGGTGGCCGCTGAATTTTTAGTATAATTATATTAATTTGTATGCAACATATGGGAAGGCAGTAGTACAACTTGAAACTTTCGATAATAGCGCTTCGATAATAGAAAAAAACCGGCCGGTTTTTGAAACGCATCGTGGACACCTGGATTCTTACGTATTTATGCTAATTTGTTCGATTTTTTTTATTCTAATTTATGCTCATTAGCATAACCCGCATATAATGTTGGTGTAGTCGATGTGTTTCAAAACCGGCCGGTAATTCGCTTTAAACTTTCGCATGTCAGAGGCAGCATTGGTAAGGCGTAAAAAATAGCCTTCAAGAAATTTGTGTCGAATCACTGAACTATTTTTTGAGCCCGTTCATTTTAATTGACAATCAACATGCAATAAAACCAAGAATTTGTGCTCCCAAAAAAAAAGATTAATGTCGTAACGTTGCAATGCGAATCCTGTTCAGTTTCACCTTCATCCTGAACCGTTATAAACGAAGAAAACGCCTTAAAGCGAAATACTGGCCGATTTTTGAAACGCATCGCGTAATCCTGCTTTCCTATGCATCATATGCAAATGAGCATAAATTAGAATAAAAAATAGACCCCAATTGCAATTCGACCCCACTTAGCATAACAGCATAAAAATGCAGATATTTGAGATGCGTTTCAAAAACCGGCCGGTATTTCGCTTTAATCGATCATTTTCTGAAACCAATAGAAAACCGTTAGAAAGAAAACCCCTTCTTCCCTTAACATCTTCCCCAATTTTGCATATTATGCTATGCAAAACGATTTTCACAATCGCTTTGAGTATTCTGTACTCTGGGAGATTTATCTCAGCAAAATTAGGGAAAACTTTTTACGTGGGCCTGGGCCTTTAATGGATCTTTTTCTGAAACCAAGCAATGGTTCATGCGTAGATCTATTGGAAATGTTCGAATTGGAAAGTATGAAATATTCGCGTGTAAAGATATTCCAGTAGGCTGTTGATTATTGGATAATTGAAAAAATATATAATTTACCTATTTTGAATGGAAGTCGTAATGCCTTATTTTGGGTTTGCTCAGCCACGGTATTACTCAGTTAGGAAGATTAAGTAAATATAAAATTAAAGCTCTTTTTAATGAGTATAATAAATATTCAAATAATAAAGAGTAATTTACATCGTTCCGTATCATGCAGTAGTGTTCAAGTGGCCAGGGTGCCTGCGCGCCCTACAGTAAGCGGATGGCGTACACGGTAGACTGAACGCTATCCAAAGCTACTAGCCATAAATCCAAATCAAACTATTTTACGCGTCAGACCAAGTCTTGTTTGAGTACTTTGAGTAGACTGTACAAGAAAAATGTTTTTTTTCCTTTTCCGCGCTGTGCTGCAGACAATCGATAAATTACTAGAAAGAGCGAAAATTAAGTGCACTCTATTTTCTTTTTGAGCCACAATTTTAAGTGAAAAATTGATGGACTTATCTCAAAAGCATTGTGTAGTGTTTTCGATCAAAAAGATGTTTTCTTGAAAGTTTTCTTGAGTACTGTATAGTAACTCATTCGTTCATTGCACACGCAAAGAAGAATCAAACAGAGAGAGAGAGAGAGAGATTTTGGTAGTAAAATAAGTGACAGTGGCAAAATCAAGTGCACCCAAGCCAGGGAAACTATAGTCTTTATTAGACTCTGCTCTACGTCTCTCTCTCTCCCTCTCTGTCTGTCTCTCTCTATGTCTGTCTCTCTCTCTATGTCTGTCTCTCTCTCTGTGTCTCTCTGTCTCTCTCTCTGTCTCTCTCTCTCTCTCTCTCTATTCTTTTTTTTTTTTTATTATCGTAGCCTATTATTTATTATCGTTCCTTTCCTAATAAACTTCTGATATTTGATTGACATCTGAGTGATTTCTGTTCTTCGGAAACCAAAAATTGGGACGTCAAAGGGAACATTTACGGATATATTTATAAACAAGAAACACGTTTTTAAAGAATCTTCCATGTTCTCTATACAATTTTTGCTTCCTTGTCAGAACTATAAACAATGAATGCAGTCTCTGTACAAGCAAGTTTGCCAGAAATTGATATATGTTGTTGCAAGTTGCAGGGCATTGCCTGTTTGTGAGAATGTGTTTGTGAGAAGTCGTCTTATTCTTAGAGGGAAATGCGGGCCGGTTTTTGAAACGCATCGAGCACATCATCATTCTTATGCAGCGTTTGTGAAATGAACATAAATTAGAATAAAAAATCGAGCTATTCGAGCAAATTGGCATAATTAGGTAAGAACTCAGTCGTCCACGATGCGTTTCACAAACCGGCCCGCATTTCGCTTTAAAACTTCAAAATAACAATAAGACTAAAAATATGACTTGCGATTTCGGTATTGCCGCAATGCACGTTATTTAAACACTGAATCGAAGACTCTATTTAGGAAATGTATAAAATCCGAACGATGAAATAAATATTTTTTTCATCAATTTACTTTACAGGAAGAAGTGCCGGTAATTCCCCGTCGTAATCGATCCGAGTCAATTTGTGTGGGCACCAACAAGGTTCCAGGGCAACTACTACAAAATAAGAATCGAAGGTTCGTCATTTTACGTTACTTTACTAAAGGAAAAATAGATCAAGGATATTGGGTTTAGGTTTAGGAACAAAACTACTACTCTGCTCTGTGCTATGTACATGTACATATGAGTCTATGACACTATATCATATGATGAAGACTCACTACCCGGCTTTGCAAACGGTCTATGATTATTTCCTGTAGAATTTGTATACTGTTACTGTTAGACTATAAGGCGCGAAGGCCATAAATAAATTTCTACATTAGTAAAAGACTAATCATACGCATTGACCAAGAAAGATAGCATACATACACAACTCATATTTGCTTGGAAATATTTTGTAAATTCTCAGGTCCAAACATTTTTCAGATGTTCTGCCCCATGTGTGTCCACGTCCAGTGCTTCAGCATCATTTAAAGCAAAGATGAAGAAACTTAAATCCAAGGATGACACATTTTGTGAGGTACAGACCATTTATATGCTGAATTTAGCTGGGGAAATATTCAACTGAAGCGATATATTCACCACTACGATTCCCTCGGGGAAATGTTCCCTGGGGTGAGAAAATAGCATTCTAATACGAGACACGCAGAGAAATGGACGGGGAATCCCCTTTGGGCTGGGGAACGAGTGGTGAATATGGCCTCGGTACGAATACGGAATGGTTTTCCCTACAAGCTTACAGAATAGTGGATTTGTTAGGAATATAATTTCCGAGCGGGTAAAAAACATGCATAAAATAGAAATTTTTTTTTAAGCATGTCACTTTAAAATAAAGAGTCTGGGACATAATTTCCGAGCGGGTAAAGAACATGCACAAAATAGAAACAAAACGATTTTTTAAGCATGTCACTTTAAAATTGAGAGTCTTGGATTTCACTAGGCTTCTCAACTCCTTTCTTGCTATCAATGCCATCACCATCATGCTGCCAAAATATTTTAAAGCGAAATACTGGCCGGTTTTTGAAACATATAGAGGAGTACACCAGCATTCTTATGCAGCTTATGCAAATGAGCATAAATTATCAAAAAATTGAGCTAAATTCGAGCAAATTTGCATAAATTAAGAATTCAGTTGTCCACGATGCGTTTCAAAAACCGACTGGAATTTCGCTTTAACCATTCTATAAAATAATTAGCGTGACTTTTCCCAACAGCACTATGCTATGCTATACATACCACGTGGTTCTCCAAATATTTATGAAAATTTCATTAGAGTGCGCATAGATCAAACGCGTGTGAGTTTCTCAAGAACAGGTTTTCATATTTCCAGACTGATACTATTTTAATGCTAAAAATAATAACTCGACCATGTGATTCATTCTTATTCTTTTTTCGGCGATAGTCATACAAACGTATAGCTGATCACTGAAGTGTGACCTATAGAAAAAGGTTGCAGTCTTACGTATTACCTGTATTACGGTATTACCTGCTTTGAGAGTAAATTAGTAAACATAGCAAACGATACTGTTGAAATGCAGGTGACAACGCTTTACTTAAAGAAGTGACAGATCCCTTTAAAAAATTCCAATCAATATTTTATGTAGTGTACAACTTTACGGTATCTAGATTTGCCCAACGCGCATGTCTCATTGATTCGCTGAAAGGAAAAAAACTAGAACTTTACCTTTTTGGATATTATAAATTATAACACAAATTTATTTAAAGCGAAATATCTTTTTTTAAAACGCATTGTGGACATCGCATTCTTATGTATTTATGCGAAGTGGGGTCTAATTGGGGTCTATTTTTTTTATGCTAAAGAAGTATGCTCATTTGCATATGACGCATAAGAATGTTGGTGTACTTGATGCGTTTCAAAAACCGGCCGGTATTTCGCTTTAATAATGTTCTTCCCTTCGAACACATCAAGTTTATAAATTTACCAGACCAGACGGCAATCGCCGCCTGAGGCGACTTTCAAAGTCTAAAATGCAGGAACATCAGTGAGCACAATTTGAAAAAACATGAAATAAAATTCGAATTTCGCTTGCTCAAGCCGGTGCTCCGGCTTTCCTTTTATGGCCTTTAGATATTCAAATTTTCGTTGCGTTCACATGCGGCTTCAAACAAAAAAGTAAACTCTTCTCCTTTATATAATAAGATAATTTCCAGGATTGTCATCAAAAGACAAGATTCCCATTTTTATAACTTTATTTTTTTTTAGGAAAAAATGCAGAACGAGACAATTTCGGAGGAAGAAGAGGAAGAAATTATGCATAAAATGGCTAACCAAAGAGAGAGGCGACCAAGCACTTACCTTCTATAATTGCCTGTATAATTACAGTACCCTTCATATACCCCCCCCCCGCCCCTATTTATAAATTATGTTTGGTAGGATTCCAAATTTCACATTTTTCTCTCTCCTAGTCTATAGTTACTCTCGGTGATTAGCATAAGGATCCCAAACAAATAGAATTCACCATGCACTGCATAGGTATAACAATCCAGAAACTGTTGGATTCAACGCGAATAATTCGCAACAGCAGGGGGCGGTTGCGCGCGCGCGCCAGGGCTTCGCAATCGGCGTGGGCTCTCAATTGACGCACATATGACGTCACTTCTTGAGTCCGCCTGCCGCTCCCCTCAAAAAAAAACTGAATGTTGCTCGTTGTTTGTTCCGTCGAGTCGAGATGAGCGTGGTTCTTACTGTTCTTATTGCTTTACCGATATACAGTACAGTTATGAACTACCGTACTACTTCGTTATTTTAGAGGTAGAGTGTTTACAATCTAATACCATCTCCTCTAAGAACCATTCCATTTGAAGGAAAATATTTGTTTAACCAGAATAGCAAGCATCATATCCCCATCCTACACTACAAATTGTAAGCAATTTTCTTTTACACATATATTAATTGGCCGCTCGGGTTACTCTTATTCTCTTAAAAATGAACAACAAATTCACAGATCACTCGTTAAATATACTGCGTTTACATACATATCCTCCGTTATCTTCTAAATATGTATATCCATCCCGGTTTTCCATTACAAAATGTATAGTTAGTTGCATAATCGTATCCTTGGTGCCTTGAGGAAAAACCTTTTTGTTATTGTACATACATAATCGCTGCATAAATATCCTTTGTATAAATGCTGTTTTATTTTCAATGCTGAATAAAGTTTAACTTAGAGTCGCTTCCCCGCTTGCAAAAAAAACTATGCAACACCATTTCCCAAACAATTACAGAAGCACATCACAATAATGATAATACGCTTTATTTACATTAATCACCATAATTAACATTTAGTATTGATTCTTTTCTTGGATGTTAGTGCATATAATGTCCATAAATAATCCCTTACAGTTGATACATTTTAATCGAGTAAGTAAAAGCGACAGAAAAAAAGGTGCAGGCTCCGGTGTTAGTAAATATAGCATATAGCGGATACAAAGAAAATAAAACCACAAATAATACGTGATAAAAACAATCATTTCTAATGTTTCGAGCGAACCCACTCTATGACAGAATTAATATTATGACATCATATTGGTACTAATATACATACAAAAGACGAATAAATATGCAATAAATATCGAAAGACTACAAGTATAATCCCCCTATTACCCACCAATAATAAACCATACGGACAGCATAAAACGGGCAGTGGTTAACTATTAACTATACAACGACACACAATAACCTTACGCAGCTACATTTCTTGTTAACAATAATAACAAATCCTCTAACTTTGCTTATTTCATCGCGCATACTGCAATGAATTTAAAGCCATATTGTACCTTCTTTGGGAAATTTGCATACGATACGAATATCCTATGTACAATACACAAATGTGTGCACGTCCGGCAAGCTTCGGGCACACACTTTGCATAGGACACGGCTATTCGTATCATATGCAAATTCCCCAAAGTAGGTACCATACAGCTTTAAATATGCAATCAAACATATAAGGCACACAATTTTGAACTTCTAATAAGGCAAAAACTATCGAATTTTAATCTGAATCTTAAATTAGCGAAATAACTGCTGGTTTTTGAATCATGGAAGTGGGGTCGATTTTTTATTTTAATCACACAATCACACTCATGTGCATATGCATGATGCATGGGATTGGGAATGCACTTACAGAACATGCGTTCTAAAAACCGGTTGTTACACCGCTTTAAATCATATAATACTCACATCACTCGCATCGCTGATACCTAGTGCTCTAGGGACGTTATTCTGAAATAATTTTCGTAAGTGCAATTATGACATTACAAATTTATTATGAAATATAGTTATTAGGATTTACCGTCAAATAAAACACGTGTCATCCTAAACATCTACAAACTTTACAACTCAGCAAAAGTGTCTCTCAAACTCTTTGGGGGTTTCATGTTCGCGAATCGAACATGCGAAAATGTCAAATGCCCGAGCCCGCACATGTTCAAGTCATTTTACATGCATGTCAACTGCCTACCATGTCATTTACATCGACTCGAACATGCATTTCATTTTCTCAAGTGCGAATCGCATACATGGAAGTGGAAACCCCATCAACAAATCAAAAATGATAACCATATCATGGGTCGTCAAAACAGGAACAAAAATCGAGGAACAACTAGAAGGCAAACAATGCTCATCCTAATAAGCATTCACTGAAACATGCAGTTGTTGCATTGATTACAAAAAAAAAACGGAAGAATAATAAGAAAGATATTTTTTATCTGAAATTTTCGCAGATAATATAAAATATGCCCTTTTAACTAACTAGATCAAAAGAGTTCCATTTTTTTTTGGTCGAGGAACAAATTCAGGGTAGAAACTGGAAAAAAGGGCTCTCTCATGTAATGTAATGGGGTTTCCAAGTATCCGGACAAATTTAGCGTATTTTACGACTTCGCGAGACCCATGTATTAATTTATCATGTCAAATATTCAATTCAGGGAAAATACGGTAAATTTTTGCATACGTGGAAGGGAACGCACAGTTGTTTTTGGCATACATGGAAACCCCATAAATGTAACACAAACTATGTTAGCGTGAAGGATAACTCACGGCTGGAGTACATTTTCCTGGCGATAAGTGAACGGGGGCACCACATGCTTTGCATTCTTTTTGACTAAATATTCAAACATTAAAATTCAAGTGAGAGCTGAATTTGCAGATTAACACAAATTAAAGTCATAAATACGATGAATACAAGGTCGAATGCAAAAGGTGTCATTCTACGCACATGATACATGATTCCTTAGATAATTATACAAACAATGCTTAATTATAGTTAACGTTAAAACATACTTACCATTTGGATTCCGAAATTCTCACTTTCGCTACGTCTTCTGCCAGGGCCATTGATTCCTCCTCTGAACCCATGGATAACTGGAAAATACGGGTCAATTAAATTAACAGTCTGAGGTATGGAGAGCGATAGTTTGAGATACATAGAAAACCAGAATCTATCCAGACTCCAGACAGGCAAAGCTAATTTAATGAATTCCATGTGTTACTGTACAAATGTACTGCGGTACTGCCAACGGAACGTTTCTGCATACCATACTTAAAAAGGTACAGCACGGGCACGGGGTTCATATTTATGAGTGTACACTTACACTATACTGAAAAACTACAATTCACTTTATCACACGTTAATTGCGTGCCTTCATCTCCCCTAGTCTCCCCACTCCGATTCAGAATAGAACGGAATTTGCACTAATACACACATGGACACATGGGATGGGAATGTATTTTTCCACTTTACACTGTACACGCCACGTACCAGTGTCTTGTAAATTTATCTCCACAGACTAATCAATACATGATAATACACGGTCTTAGCCAACAAAAGGCCATGTCAACATAAAAAAAAACGAATAAATTTAGAATCTATAATGTGAAAACTATCTTATTATATAAAGGAGAAGAGTTTACTTTGTTGTTTGTGTGAACATAACGAGAAACCTGTTCATAAAGTTTTTCACAATCGAAATCGAACACACAAAACATTCACCTCGGATGCGGCTCGAGCCTGCCACCGCTGGCTTCATAGAACAGCGTTCTACCCACTGCGCTATGCTGGCTTATGACAAGGGAATCTTTCCGCTCTACACAAGAGAACTTTCAGTGTCAAAACCTCCAGTCGGGCTCTTCATCCGGCTGGTATCAAATAACTCACATCGCATTCTTGTTGTGTCGGATCGTCGGGTTCGCATTCAAATTCGACCAAAGGAGTCGTTCCACAAAGGGATGACGAACAACCACCGCTTGAAATGGATGACTGGAACATAAGATAAAGATTATCAATTAATTAATTAATAATTCGTTTAATAATAATAATAATAATAATAATAATCTACTATAAAAGAAATCAAGCAGCAATCGAGAAACCAAGTCTAAGTCTAGGTGCTCAAGGTTCCGTTGCTTACGGATTTTTGTTCAGTAAAAGCAAAGCTACTCACTTAACGAATAAATGGATTAAAGCGAAATACCGGCCGGTTTTTGAAACGCATCGTGGACAACTGAATTTTTACGTATTTATGCTAATTTGCTCGTATTTCGTATTTAGCCGATGTTTTATTCTAATTTATGTTCATTTGCATATGCTGAATAATAAAGCAGGCGTACACGATGCGTTTCAAAAACCGGCAGGTATTTCGCTAAAATGCCAACAACAAGAAATTCAGACGGAACATGTTCGACCGACAGCAAAGAATAAGAACCATAGACGGTTCGGTGCAACAAACTTATCTCCGTCCATCATAAAATAAGATATTTCTACATTTTACACAAACTTACAATCGCCCCCGGTCCGGTAATAAAATGTGACGATGGTGCACATCTCAGCAAGCTTGCTGCCAGGGCGCAATCCTTTTTGTATCGAGCCTTAAATAGAAAATAGAATAAAGCGTTCAGAGCTGACATGAAGTTTATCGGGGCTTACATTCTTACATACAAACTCACAGACTCATAAACTTGATTGTAAATTGTAATTCTGGCACAATAAGAAATGTAAACGGGATTCACCTTCAACACCCGTATTAGATGTACATACAACCCGATAACACTGGGAACAGTAATAAAATAATAAACCTGCAATTTGCACTAGCAACTACCGTAACCTATATATTGCAAAAAGAATACGAATTTTCTCGACTAAACCTACAGTAAACGACACTTTAAATATAAATCATACGAAAAACCCACACAGTCTTCTTCCAACGCAGCAATTCGACTGTTCGCATTTGTTAGACAGCTAGAATAATAAACTGAAAATGTTTCAAACACTTGATATACTCGGTCAATCCCAGCCTATTTAATTCGCCGCCGTCCGATACATCAGCTGATCAGCATCATGCATGGCCTTATGACCAAAATTCAGTAAACCCACTTACTGCGCCAGGTGGTCAATTTCCTGTGATAATATCAGTTTATCGCCTTCCACCTTCTCCACCACGGTCAAAATTCGCTCTTCGAGTTCGGCATTTTTCTGAAATGCTTAGAATTTTGAATGGCGCTGGCTGACTGGTTTACAACATATTCCGAATTTTCGTACACTGTTTATCTTAACGCAGACAAGATTACAGGCGATAAGCATAGATGTACATTGGACCGCCTTCCGCAATGCTTCAGGTGTCTCAATTCTTACACACGGCCTTTTCGTAAAGCACTAATATAACTGAATGGATTGTCGGAATAATATGAGAAATTGACATTCTGTAAACAATCTTCAGCCCATCGTCCATGTCACATCACACAGGATGAAAGTTATAGCTTATAGCACAACAAATGTACACGTAAGTGCAGTAATCATTATGAATTGGACCAACACATTAATTATCCGAAAAGCCACTGACCTGTAATGCAACCTGATATGACTCATTCATATACTCGAATTTCCTTTTCCATAACGCTGCGTCATCATCGCTCATAATAAAATCTAAAATAGAAAGGTTAAAGATTTTAAAGTTATTCATAAAATTAGCTAAGAGCAAAGAAACTTAAACACAAGTCCAAAACAATATACGAGAGTTAGAGAGCAGTAAAAACATAGCAAAAAAAGTTCAATATATTAGAAGTGCTATTTAGAAAGTGAAGTCATATGTCATATACAGAAAAAAACTAAACACTATTAACGCAGTTAAGGGCACTACAGTAAATAAAACTACCGTAATAAACTATACATATGTTCACTAAAAGGGAAAAAGGCGCAATTTAAAATACCAATGAAAACCAAACTGAAACGACCTCATTCGGGTTTCAAGAGACAAATAGTTTCCTGTTGAAAAACTCGCTAGTGACAATCAAATTACTAAGAGTTTATTTATATAGAATAAAAGCGAATAGTGTATACTTATATGAAATACCAACCGAACGCACGCACAGCACAACAGCACTACATAAAATCTACCAGCTATGTCGTACTAATAGTCGGGTAATAGAGACAGAAAAGGAGAAGCGCTTACATAGACAGCTTAACTTTAACGGAAGCCAATTTGTAACTTCCTTACTTATTTATAATCACCACAACCAATACGTAAGCACTCTTCTTCCAACTTAAAACGTGCACAGCACTAAATACCATAGTTACGAAAAAAATGTTTTTAAACGAGACTGAGAGAGAGAGAGAAATATCTAATCTAACCGAAAATAAAATTAACTACGAATTATGGAACTACTCAAGCAGGTTTTGGAAAACGTAATGTACATCAATCAATAAGTATATTGCAAAAAAATCTGTTATAAAGACGGTAAACAGCGTATGTTAAACAGTCACGCATTTACATGAAACAAAACAAAAGCACACCATAAATGTCCATCCATAAACAAATTTCTAAATGTCTCAACTTACCTTACTTACCGTAGAGGTAAGTAAGAAAGGTAAAAAGAAAATGTCTCTACCAAAGAGTTACAGTTACTTACATTTAATGAATACTTAATAATTTAACTCACAATTAATACAAAAAAAAATAAGTGATTTTCGACTAGGACAAAATCACAACACACATCACGACACAACAATTATGGTCTCTAATATACAAGTTTGGAATAAAAATAAATAAATAAAATTAACCAACTAATTAGCGGAGATCATCCTCGTCCTCTTTGTTAATGTTGCGCTTAACCTGAAAAGATAAAAAATTATAATTTACACGATAATCATTTATATCAATCGTACAATCATTATTAGACCACTTTAACTATACTGCATATACTATACAAATAGTATAGTAAGAGATAATAGTTTAACGTAGAAGGGAAAAAGTCACTGTCACGGAACTCTAAGCTAAGCCCAAGAAACATCAAAAATATTCTAATATGCCCCACTACTTTCCCATTCCCAAACGGTCCACTGTGATGTCTTGTATCTTATTATACTATTTGTATCGATATGCATTATTGATAATATAAAGCCTAACTATTTGTATTGATATGTATTATTGATAATATAAAGTCTATACTATACTATATTACTATATGCAATACTGACAGCTGACAATATAAAACCAAAAAAAAACCTGCCTACCTTAACAAGAAGCGACGTGTGCCAGTTGTCCAAACGGGAAATCTTATCAAATTGCTTCACAACTTCAGTAAACTTCTCATCATCTTGATCTTCGAGAGCGCCAAGAATATCCTATAAATATGGGTTTCAAATATTCAAACTGACTTTTCACATAAACATAATAAACAAGATACCAGAACCGTTCTGGTACAGTATTATTTAGATTCTTGGTTCTTGGTCGCAAGAAAACTGATTGAAAGGTTTGAAAGTAAACCATAATAAGTTTCATCCTCCATGAAACGTTCACCGACTCAAACACAAAACACTGTATAGTACCTGCACAAATTTCGCCTCCCTTGAATCGGTAAAACTTGGCGAAGCCTCCGAGTACTTGGTGAGCGCGTGTTGAGTGTCCAACTAAAATGAAACAGAATATAAAAAGAGTGATAAAAAATTAAAAATAGTGAAAAAAGTCACAGACCCTCAGAGAAGAACCAAAAAGGGCTAGATTAGGTTGTTGAAACATGTCAGTATATAATGGTGCCTGCCGTAACGCAACAACATCTTAGGAAAACTTCATAACCTTATTTCGTGAATTCCTAGGCACTCGTCACTTTTATAGAACTTTTTCAATATGAAATATGAACCTTATTACCTACTTTACCTTACATTCAACTTTCAAATACGAGCACGAGATCGTCATCACAAAATCACAAATAGGCTAGAAAAGGTAATAGTGGTAGCTATTACAATTATTACAAAATTCAAATGGCCCCCAACAATACACACTAAAACTGACCAGGTCCAGATTGAGGTGGCAAAGTAGGGCCTGGAAGAAATGATTCTTTGCCGCGTATTTGAGTGTCGGATGATCTGCTTCCCACATGGCAATCTCTTCGAATGTGGTAATTGCCTTACGGTACTGGCCGGCATCAGCGGATAGCTGAAAATGATACGAATTCGGACTTCGGAATGAAACTACTAAAACGATGTAAAGATATAAACTATAAACAAACAAATCCACGTTTTTATCAAAACCATTAAGCTAATAGCACATGCAGAGTGCTACTTCAAAACCAAAATATAGACAGGCCTTCACAAACGCTACGCACTAAATGAATAATTGGCAATTGGCAAAAATTGGCAAAAAATCCCGTTTGCGCACAAAAATGAGACACCAAGTACTGCCCATCCATGGGCAGAACCATCCAACCAGACACAAATAAATTAGCATACCTGCGCAACCTTGATCAGGCATTTAGTGGCACTGCTCTTGCTCTCCTCGCCCTTGTAATAATCGGCTGCCTTTTGATAGTGTTGAATACACCGTTCAGTGTCGGGACACTCCGTCTCATAGCTGAATATGCAAATGACTCATTTTCAAGTATTAATGTTTCAAGATCAAGATAAACACAAAAGAGCTAAGATTCTGAAGTTGACGATCCTGGACTGAGGTCTGAGGACTACCATTAAACCATTAAATGATGAAATTGCACTGATATCACGAAGCGAAATAAGAAAGAAAAAAATATATATGAAAATTATTATGAATTATGTACTTAGTGGTTAGTGCTTACGCATAACCAAGATGTTAGTTTGTCATATATTTTCATTTTATTTAGTAAAATCTACGGTAGCACTATGGAAAGTTTCTAAAAAAATTATCCGTAAAAAAAGTGTACTAGAACCGCGCTCTCTCTTTGCTATAAGGGCGCATTCGAGATGGACACCGAGAAAAAAACGAATACGTGCAAAATAATTGTCGAAAATGCAAATGTAATGTACTGTAATTGAACAAAAATTAATCGATCATTTGCATGTGTATGCGTGGCAATTGCATTCTTTTCTGGTAGTACATCTCGAACCAAAATTTTTCTTTTTTTTTTCCGGAAAAGTAGGAAAATGTCCATCTCGAATGCGCCCCTGCCCCTGAACAAATTGATAAAACTTACAGCTCGCCAATGGATACGTGGTTCTTGGCAGCCATGTTGAATCGACCCATATCTGTGTAAATTTCCGCAGTCTTCAAAAGACACTCAACAGCCAGCTGAAATTTTTTTATTTATTTATTATTGGAATTGATATGATATTGGTCAATTACACTATGACACAGACATATGGCGGTTTGTGAAACACCAACTGCATAAACCAGTAGGAATAGGAAAAGTACATTCGTCCGTTTCTTCCGTGTCCTGGCACCGGATTCAACCAAATGTGCATATAATATATTTACCAATTTACCACGGACGCTTCACTAACCATGTGTAGTGTAATACCATATAAAACAAACGGGAGGCTACAATTTACACTCATTGAGTTTCAACCAGACGCGAAAGTCGGCAAAAGTACAGTCTTATTGAAATAACAATGCAAACAAGAGACAAAGAAAACATGCCCACCTGTGGATTCACTTTTCTGAAGCAGTTCGCTGCCTCAGCATATTGACTCGCGCAGTCGTGCTTAGAATCGCCCTAAAATTTGAATATACACAAATCAATAAAATTAAAGAGAAATACCGGCAGGTTTTTGAAACACATCGAGCGATCGAGTACACCACCATTCTTATCAGCATATGCAAGTGAGCATAGATTAGAATAAAAAATCGAGTTAAATTCGAGTAACTTATCATAAATACGTAAGCATTCAGTTGTCCATGATGCGTTTCAAAACCCGGCCGGTATTTCGCTTTAATTATTCTATACACGCGTGACGAACAGAAGGAAATAATTAAAGAAGGAAATAATTAAAATAGGAGAGTTCTTTCTCTGCAGATTAATATTTTCACCAACCGAACAAGGAGCAAGTATCCTGATTCAAACTGTATGTAGTATAAAAAATAATAATCTAACTCTTGAATCTGTACTACAATGTTAAAAATACCAACAAAGAAAACACGAAAAAAACGAACACCAAGGGCGCGATGACCGAAAAAAAATCCATTTTCGGCCGTTCCGGATGGCCGAAAAGAAAAATTTTAATACTTGTAAGGGAAAATGAAAAAAATACAGTATTTTTTTTGTCGGGTTTTGTCTGCGTCCCTTTTTTTTGCATTTTCTTTCAAAAAAATTTATTTTCGTCCATCCTGAACGGCCGAAATTGAGTGTTTTTCTTTCTTTCGGTCATCTTAAATGCGCCCTAATGAATAAAACGAACCGTGGCTCCGTGCAATTCAGCGGCCCGGACGAACGCATCACCGGCCTCCTTCCAAAGTTTCGCCATTTTGAACAAATTACCGGCCTGAACGGTGAATACAAATAAAAAATTCTGCGAAATTTCATGGTGCTCGAAACCAACATGTTGAAATAAAATGAGGTCGCTTTTTAGGTTTATACATACTTTATTAACAAGGGGGGAAAACAAAACCACACAAGCAAATTTTAGTTTTTTCGTCTTGTCGGGATTGCAATAACGCGAGGTTTTGACGGTTTTTCCTGGGAAGTGAAAGACACATTTGATTCGATCCCAAATCGCACTTTCACTGGGGCAACGGCAGAATGTTTTGAAGAATAAGCTTTAGCCTCCGGCTCAGATGTGACATGCAAAGATTGCATCAATTTCGATGTTTCATGGTCCTGTCGTCGTTTGAGCTTCCGTCTTTCGTCAAAAACTTCCATCGACATAATGTTGTGCTCTTTCATAGAATGTTCGTTTCTTTCCAGAGGGTTATGGAAAATCGCCTGGCATGTTGAACTCAAACACTTGAAGTGAGGCACGTCTGGTTTCTTCTCAAAAAGTGCCTTGAAATAGGCAGAATGATGTTCTTCTATGTGAATATCCAGAGAGTAGACAGTAGGAAGGGATCTGCCACATGAAGAACATTGATGTGAATGGATAGTATGGTAGTGGTCTTCGAAGGCAGGTTCGTCAGGAAAGGTCTCATCACAACCCTCTATTTCACAACAAATGATAGACGTGTCCCAGTTTGGGTAATCATCGTCTTCACTATTGTCGTCGTCGGAATATTTATCATCTCCTGTCGTACGCCAATCAGAAAGGGTCGAAGTACACGCTGTCGGTGGTTCCTGCTTAATATTAATAAGACACTATATTCTGATTGACAAGATATACAACTTGTGTGCGAATGATATTCAAAATAAAAATTGACAGAATGACGAAAGATATACCTGGACGAATAGATCAGCGGCTTCATCGGAACCACCTCCGCCAAAAATTTTGCCAAAGAAGCCATGGCCGCC
The DNA here is from genome assembly GCA_036852015.1 of Pelodera strongyloides. NCBI lineage: Eukaryota > Metazoa > Nematoda > Chromadorea > Rhabditida > Rhabditidae > Pelodera > Pelodera strongyloides. The sequence goes on from JAANDG010000025.1 coordinate 311,452, forward strand.
CTGAACAACATATATTATTAAACTAGGAAAGGAACCTCTAAGCAATCCATTGCAGCCCTTGCCCTATCCCCTATCCTATGTGTACCCAACCATTTATATACTCGACACGCGTTCAATGCACACATCAGAAATATAAAATAACACGCCTTTGTCTTCTTCTCAGCCTCCGCCATTTTAGAACGTGCCTTTGCTTCTGGATCACTCATTATTCTAAAAATATTCAATGTTCAGTCAGCAGCACACGCAAAAACGTTCAAACTCAAGAAAGGGAAACCGGGCTCGGTTGGGCGAACAGAAAATCATTCAGGACATAGACTAAAGGTTGTAGTACGTATTATTATGCCTTGTAATTTCAACTTAAACCAAAATAATACAGGCAAGATTACAGAAATCTAAGTGCGGTGATGCGATATCGCATGCAAGGAAAAAACGTGTTCAATGCAAACGTGCCGCTAAAGTGCGTAAAAATCGATAGAACACCGTTTTCGAACAATCGTTTTGGGACCGAAACACTGTTTGCTTTTGCGTACAGCCATCATGAATTCCTCTGCGCGGGAGGACAGGTTACTTATTCCTGGAGTTCGAAAAATTATCGTATTTGAAAATTATTACACTAATACGATCTTATACCTTCTGTGCCGCTATCTTTCACACTATTTGCAACGCAGCTACGATACCTTTGCCATTTCAACGTAAAAGGACAACATGATTAAATTTTTATCGTAATCTTTGAAACATGCACACATACGGATTATTGACTAATTGTAAGTTCATTGTCTAGTTTCAAAATTCAAAAACGAAATCAACGTGAAAGTTCTCCGGAACGGCTTAGGCACTATCAGTCAGTAAAGAGGTAAGCAAAAGCAGGAGCTCTTAGTAAATATCATTAAAATTATTTATAACTCTAAGAATTAAAAAGGGGGATTATCGACGCGACCTTGTGGTTGTGGCCACTAAAATCAAGCATCTGTTCTTAAAAACTACAAAACATAACGTTCTTCGTTCAGCTCGTACTAATAAAAAATAACGTGAAATTTTCACGAGAATAATGCTACAGACATGAGTATTAGTTATTATTAAAAATAAGCTTAATAAGCACACAAAGACAAAAAAATACGGTATAATAGTGTAGTGTAGTACACTATTCCGATCAATATATTTTCATGTGGGGCGCCGCAAGAACCACACAGTGAGTACATAAAATATTGTGAGAAAATAACATTATATTTACAAAATTAGTCGAGCTTTTAGACTATTTACGATTAAGCTTCATATTCTTCGTCTACTGCATGGATACGGGAGGAGCTTCTTCCCATTCCTATGGCTGCTGATGACATCTGAAAAATCTTATGATATAAAAGAGTAACTGTAGTGTGCGCTAACACCCTGTGCTTTACGGACGTTTAATTTGAATAAAATGGTCCGCAAAAGGCTGTAGAGGCAATCGAAGCTCATTATGCAAACAAACAACTTTGTGGTGGACTTTTTGACAAGATTTTTATCTATGTTTCAGATTTCATAGTACGGAAAGACGCCTTCAGCTGGCGTAGTCGTCTGGTTCTTTCCATAAAAGAGAATCCTCAGGTCTCAAGGATAGTTCAAGGAGCTTTCTCCCTCCTCTGTTGATTACCAAAGATCAGATGCTCAAACGAAGCTTACCATTATTGGACTACCGGCTTACCACAGTAATAACCACTAGTTTACCATTTTAAACTTATATAACCTACTGTTACCAGTAAACTATTTCATGATACTATTTTAGGCTACGGATGGCTAAGTTTCAAGGCTTGAAAGAAAAAATAAAATACCGAATGCGCGAGTCCCCTTCCAAATACCACAGATCCAGATCGGCTCTTCATTCTCATTTTCTGAAGACTGCTTTCCGCGGCGTCCGCGCGCTCCTCCGCGTCTTCGAGCTGGTGCTGCAGCTGGCGGTACTTGTTCAAGTTGGTAGTGGCTAGTCCTTCCTGTAATTGAGAACAATTCTTGTCTCACTCAATAAAAACTCATATACTCATTGTAAATAAACTGTAAATAAACCAGAAAATCCCACATATTTGATACACGTTTCCACCATAATACTTCTTAGTGATCCTTGTTGAATGCTCTATCCATACTACGTTCTCAGGCGCGCATCGCGGACATGCCGACATGCGAATCCGCGTCCCCGGGAAAGATACGACTATTTGACATGGGAAAGGCGGAGACGCAGAAAAGAGGGTGGGCCTTGTTTATCGCGGTCTCGAGTTTTCAATGCAAATTTGCAATCTTTTCCCGCGGACGCGGCTTTGCATGTCTGCGCTGCGCGCTTGAAGACCAGAGTATAGAGGCTAACACAAATTGTGCATATTCATTTATCACCAAGAACATACCGCTTCCTCCACTTGTCTCTTATAAGTTTTAATCTTATTCTGCAACTTTTCCACTAAATCGTACATGCGTTCGCTCGTCTTCTTATCTTCGTCCACCTCAAATATGACAGTTTTATTTAAAAAAAATTCCCAATTTTGCTTCCAACTGTCTAATTTTGGTTTGCCGCCACTAATTTCGAGCTTTTATCACGCAATTTCGTCACAAATAATTTTTTTCTATCGGATTTGACGAATTTGACCCTTTGACGAAGACGTCAGCAGTCAAATAAACATAAACAGAACCGAGTAGAATACCGTACCCTAGCCTAGACCTATGTACCTTATGGCAAAACTATTTTGTATGGAATACCGTAACCTAAGGGAAAAGGCATTTAGGGTTACGTCATCCACACACTCTACTATGCTTATACCTGGAACTGAAGCTCTCTACATTTCCTGTCCTTATTTCTAAAATTCTTCGCCGTTTCTCCGTGTCTTCGGTTCTCGTTGTCAATTTCCATTTCCAGTTCACGAACTCTGAAATTCATAGAAAAATGGGTGTGTAGAAAATCGATAATTCATGACTGTCTGGGCGTGTAGAAAATCGATAATTCACGGATGTGTAGAAAATCGATAATTCATGACAGACTGTGCAAATGTCCACCATGATGTCCTGGAGTTTCGTTGTGAAAATAATTATGCGTTGCTTTCTAAGTTACCTTTCCTGAAGTTTGGCTACCGCTCGTTTTCCTCCCTTGAGTGCGTGAAGTTCTGCTTCTTCAAGGCGTCCCTGCATTTCTTTCACCTAAAATAATAATTTCGTGTTGTTACTTGAGGACAGTATGCACCTTACCGGAACTAGGGGGTTTGAGAACGCTTTTGATGACGAGCCCTTCCCTTCACATCGGGCGAGTATCTCTCACAAGATATTCACAAATGATTTGGCCTAAAATTAGCTCAACAAAATTCACGGTATGCACCATGTCTTTAGAATTTAGCAACGACCTCACCTGATTTTCCAAGCTCTTTCTGGTACGTTCAATATTGTTGGCGTGATCTTGCTCTTGACGAAGTTCCTGAAACGGAATCACGTCTTATTGTACTTTCTACGGTACTTTCTACAGTACGGTACGATACTTTCTACAGTACGGTACGGTACTTTTTACGGTACGGTACGGTACTTTTTACGGTACGGTACTTTTTACGGTATTGGTGTTCAGATCCCGCCTCTATTTTCAAGCAATATGTTTCCTTTCCACATAAGCTTTCTTCATAAAAGTATAACAATGTCAGCGGAAATTAAATAATGTTTTAATACTATTTCAAGCAGATTCAATCTTTATGAGAATGATTTGAGAATAATTTCAATAAATTATTTACCTCGGCCAGCTTAGCTGCATCCATAGTTGCCTTTCTAGCTCGCTCGTCAGCGTTCTTGAGCTCCTCGAGTGACTCCGACACCTCGGATTGAATTTGCTGAAAGAAATTGATGCTTTATTATTTATATAAAGGTTTATTGAGGATATGCAATTAACACATCTCAAAAGGCCACCCTAAGATACCACGCTTCATAACGCAGTATACTGACACACACCGTTGAAGGAATAAACCGTGGAAAGGAACGACGGATCTTCTTTCGCGAAAATCTTCCCCAACTTTGCATATTATGTAAAACGGTTTTCGCAGCCCCTTTGTGTGATCTGGGAATTTTTTCTCAGAAAAGACATGTATACGTGGGTCTGAGCCTTTAATATGAACTCTGTAATTTTGACATTACTGTAGTGATGATGGCAAATGCTAACGCCAGGAATGCATGTTAGGAAAAAGCTAGACGTTGGACAACAAATGTGAAAATTGCCTTTGAGGAGACATCAGTAAATGGCATCGCAGTTACTTATGCTACTGATTCATGAAAAACTATAATGACTTGCGCAAATCACGAATAAAAAGATTTCACTCCAAATCCGTCATCTTAAAGCGAAATACTGGCCGGTTTTTGAAACGCATCGAGTACTGCCTGCTTTCCTATGCTTCATACGCAAATGAGCATAAATTTGAATAAAAAATAGACCCCAATAGACCCCTTTTAGCATAACTGCATACGAATGCTGATACTTGAGATGCGTTTCAAAAACCGGCTGGTATTTCGCTTTAAAGCGAAATGCTAGCCCCTTTGGAAAATTGGCATATGATAAGCAAATCCTACATATCCTATGCTAATTTTGTATGATTGCCGTGGACGATCGTACAAAACTAGCATAGGATACATAGGATTTGCTTATCATATGCAAATTTTCCAAAGGGGCTAGCATTTCGCTTTAATTCGAATATAATTGGAAAGAATTGAGAAGAATACTTTACCAAAACCCTTACCGAGTAACTCCGCTTCTCTAGTGGTTCACTCCCAGGGTTAGATTTGAAATAATTTGGTTTCGGTAAAGTATTTTTCTCATTTATTTCCTACTGTCAAATATATTGAAAGTAAAATAACGAATTATTTTATCGTGAAAAAGTGCTCTGTTTTAGGTAGGTGTTTTTGGCTCTTCTCGTCATCATTACAATGAAGTACTTAGCTAACTATCAGAAAATTTAGCGGCGACAAAAAGAGACCGATTCGGTTGTGGGCTACATCTACAAAAAGTGAAAAATTCATTATGTTAATTCTTAACTATTCGATGAAAATGACCAGGCGGTCTCTTCCGACTGCAGGAATCGGCCTTCGGCCGATTGTTACCCTACTACTTAAATTTCCTATGATACTATGATTCTTTACTTTTATTTGCTAATTATTTATTTCTATTCAACGGGGAGCCAAAATTGCGGCTGGAGAAAAGGCGTAACGATAGACGTATAGTTTTTCGCACTACTCAAACTTGGAGGCTACTATTTGAGCAGTCACACAGGTGTAGAAGTTAAATAAAAACATGTCTGTTCAGTGAATAGAAAGCGAACTATGCGAATGAAAATGATCTATGAAATAAATTTCACTAAGCGAGACCCTTTTCAGATATGTTACGTATTTGTCGTGTTTTGATCTACATTGTTATGTGAGACTGACAATAGGCATTTATATATTGGTATGCCACAAAAGGAGTACTACCTTACAGCTTCAAAAAATTACACTTCCTTCTTTAAATTGTCCACTTGCTCAATTCTCTTCATGTATGCTTCCATAGTTCGCAACACATTTCAAAAGTTTACGTGAACCAGCAGACAAATGGAGCGCCGCAATTTTTGGTCCCCGTTGGATATAAATAAATAATTAGCAAATAAAAGTAAAGAATCATAGTATCATAGGAAATTTAAGTAGTAGGGTAACAATCGGCCGAAGGCCGATTCCTGCAGTCGGAAGAGACCGCCTGGTCATTTTCATCGAATAGTTAAGAATTAACATAATGAATTTTTCACTTTTTGTAGATGTAGCCCACAACCGAATCGGTCTCTTTTTGTCGCCGCTAAATTTTCTGATAGTTAGCTAAGTACTTCATTGTAATGATGACGAGAAGAGCCAAAAACACCTACCTAAAACAGAGCACTTTTTCACGATAAAATAATTTTCCTCTTTTTAGAGATATTTGGAAAATATCAGGCCTAACGCCGAACTAATTGAATGTTCATTTACGGGATATAAATAAGTAACTCACACAATTAAATATGCATTATACACTGATTGTGAGGGTCAATTCTGCAACTTATCATTCTTCGTTGGTTAAAACAGTTGGAGAACACTAGGTGTTCAATGTCTTTAGTTTTATCGAAAGATAATTTCTTTATTTTAATAAAAAAATTCACACCTAATTTCATAAAGATAATTTTCCTTTAGAAAGATTATGGTCATTAGGTTAGGTGTCCTTTGTTAGCGCGATAGCGCTAACATAGTTTGGGTTTTTAGTGGTAGTTTCCAATAAACAAGCCTAATGAAACACACTTATTGTTAGTATGAGTGGACGGAATAAATAAACTTTAACTTCTAATTCTTTGCCTACAATTCGATCGCTGTTCCGCAACTATGCATTTGACTGGAAAAGAATTTAAACCTTGTTCGTCTTCAAAAAAAACTACTAACCTATCCTATACCCCTATACGCTGTCTTCAAAAACTACTAACCTACTAAACTTCAAAAAAAAAAAACTCTTCAAAAACTACTAAACCTATACTATACCCCTATACGCTGTCTTCAAAAACTACTAACCTACTAACTTCAAAAAAAAACTTCAAAAGCTCTTCAAAAACTACTAACCTATACTATACCCCTATACGCTGCATAACATGGACTATTTTGCGTGAAACCCAAATTTGTCATAAATTGATGACTTCACTAAACTATTTTACCCTATGGCGCTCAATTTTTTTATGAATTAGGAATTAGGAGAATGAATTAGGAGTTGCATTTTTCGTGAGCCTCGAGTATCCATTGTTGCAAAAAGCTCGTCGATGCGCGAACTTGTGTTCTATTTACTGTACAATTACCGTCCCATGGAAATTAGGCGTCCCATGAGTGGGACAACCGTCCCATGGAAATCTGACCGTCCCATGGTGCCAGAATGGATGTTATCTCACTCAAACATTACTACATATCAACTTTTTTGGCAATGGAAAAAAGAATAAAGTATTGAGTCGGTTGAGGTTGAGAGGGCTCTGGGACTTTGAAAGGGTCAGATTTTCATGGGACGGTCAGATTTTCATGGGACGGTTTGGAAGTCTATGGGACGGTTGGGAGGTCCATGGGACGGCTAGATTCCCTTGGGACAGTTGTTCCTTTAATGGGACGTTGTTGTCCCATGAGTGGGACGGTTGGCTCCTTTGGGACGCCTAGATTTCCATGAGACGGTAATTCTACAATACAATATACAATACAGCCCGAACGAACTATCATTCCATAACTAACAATCCTTCTGCTCTACCAGTTGCGCCATTCAGCTACTGGGTCGTGAAAGCTAACAGGAATTATACAGTTAATTAGGGACAGAGTGACTGAAGGTTAAACATTGGATTATGTAGCTTTATTCATGAAGTATTATTTGAGAAATTTCTGAATGAGAAACTTCAGTACTATGTGAGACACAGTAGTGGGCTCTATCTCCTTTTATAATTCACAAAAGATCAATGATTATGTAAACGGCACTGATAGTGTGCCAATCAAAAAAGCTAAATGTTGAACGCAAAACGTTCGGCTTTGGCCGAAACCGAACGCACGACCTCTCGCTCTGTAGCCAAACGCTTTGCCAATGTACTACAAGGCAAGGCATGTTGTTTTTGTAAGTAAAGGTCACCTCAGGCCTCTCGAGGAGTTAGGCGACCGGGAAATAATAAAAAAAAACTATTTTGCAACTTTAAAGCCTTGGAATTTCCAACTTCTCATTAATTAACTTTTACTAGAGTCCTGACAACCCAAATTCCAATGAGTGCTGAATAAAACACTCGATATTGATATAATATTGTTCAGACAATCTTAGTTTTTTTATTTTAATCTTTTCCGCATTCAATATTTCCCTATTCACCTACACTTCAGCAAAAGCACATGCATTTGTCAAAAGAAAAAGGGGGATCCCAGGCTACCAGCTTGAACATATGAAAAAATAAACAAATATAAAAGAATTTATATTATATAGAAGTTGTTTTCCATGGAAAATGCTTTATTTTATAATGTACTGCGCACTGGGTATGAACCCATCTGGTATGAGGAAAAAGGGGCGGGGCTTCGGCTGTGCGCACAAAACTGCGAGGGTGCAATGTTCGAGGCCCCAAAAGTCTAAGAAATCGATATCGGGGAAAGATGCTGTGAGAGAGAAATATTCTCAGCAACACTTCAGTTATCTAATGCAGAAGATTGGGCGCAAAATTTTCATTCAGAAACGCGCTAGGGCCGAAAATGTACCAAAAATTACCAAAATTAGCATAAAAATCAATAAATCGATAATTAGAAATCAATATTTTAAAATTCTAATGGCTTTGCTAGAATCCCGCCCCCTGATATACTATAATGAAGACCAGTTCAAAAGTGTGCCTTTGATGCCCACGAAAATTGAGGAAGGAAGGACAGAAAAAAAAAAAATCCACATAATACGTCAGTCGTTTTTTTAATAACTTCTCTTCAAAATGATTTTTTCTGGCTGTGTTTTTGCAGGGTTGTAGAGGAACATTAGAAGAGTAGATTTGCCAAATTAGAGCCCATTTGGTCTAGTACTTTTTGTGCTATTAATTAATGAGCGCTCCCAGGTCCGGGAAACCCCCGGAGAAGAACCAAAAAGGGCTAGGCTGCGCCTAGCCCCAATTTGAAGTGACTGAGTTTATTTAAAGCTAGGGCCTCCCGAAGGACAGTTCTAGCAGAAGTAAGTATCAGTTATATGTTATACCTGAAGTTCGCCCTCCAACTTTCTCTTATGAGCACTGAGGCCAACATTTTGAGCGAGAAGTTCGTTGGCGGACTCCTTCAGCTCAACGGACTCCAGCTCGGCCTGACGGCGAGCGCGCTCAGCCTAAAAAAATGATATCTCACTATGGTAAATGTGTATTACAGATGTATTTTGCGTTTACGTACTCCATACAAATCGTTATTTTCCTTCCAGCGGCCGTATTCACAAACACGTAGATAGTTCGCCCTAGGTTCACGAGCGCTATGAATCTCTTCTGCTTTCGCACACTCCTCGCGTTCTCGCGTTCTCTAGGCAGGAAGCCCTCCCTGGGTAGCCCAGGGAGGGCTCCCTGCAAGTTGGTGAATTCGGTCTCTGTACAAACTGTAGACGAACCTGCTCGTATGCGTTCGCCAGATCCTCCTTTTCTTGCTGCAAAATCTGGGCGCGACGCTCGACGATGTTCACCTAAATTTGATTTATTTTCTAAAGCTGTCCTTCTGATGTCCTGAACCTATTAGCTTAAAGTTAGTTTCTTCATGTATTATTTTTATTGAAAGAAGTCTTTAACCAAATCACAAATCGTAGCTCACCAAGGCTACCCTACACCTACATACTGGCAAGTAACCCTTTTTACCACTAATAAATCATTTTACCACATGGAACTGCGAACGGTAATCTATCCCATATATCTAGCAGGCCGGACCGTGTACTTCAGGCACGGAGCCCGCGCGGAGTTCAGACCTCTTGCGAAGACGGATCTAACCTTAGCCTAAGACGGGTTAATCTCAACCTAAGACGGGTCTAAACTTACCTTAAGACGGTAATCTTAACCTAACACGGGTCTAACCTTAAACTAACAAAAGTAAGACGGGTCTAACCTTAACCTAAGACGGGTATAACCTAAACCAAAGACGGGTCTAATCTTAAAGGGACAGGCCCATCAAAATAAACCTATATTTACGATACGTTCATAATGACTATCAAGCATTTTTATTACAATATATACAAACTAAATTTCACCATTATTCGCCCTAGACAACTTTTTTTTCCAATTCGCTCTGCTCAAATGTATACCATAAAACTGCAGATTTCAAAGCTATATATGCTAATTTTAATCGCATTATAATTTCACGATAAATTTGCATTGACGACAAGGTTATTTGCGGCTCTACGGTATACATTTGAGCAGAGCGCATCGGAAAAAAAGTTTTCAATGGCAAATAAATGTGAAATTTAGTTTGTATATATTGTAATAAAAATGCTTGATAGTCACTATGGACGTATCATAAATATAGGTTTACTTTGATGGGCCTGTCCCTTTAACCAAGTACATATGTACGTACCTGATCCCTGAGTTCCTCACGCACTCTCTGTTCGTCTTCGACTTGGAGCTGAAGGTCCTTCAGGTTCTCCTGGTACCTAAAGAAGGGCTCATTCCTCGGTGGCGTTAAGGCCCAAGGCACTATCTCTAACACAGTAAGTCCCACCCATAACTTTGGCATACAGATTTCACTTTACTAATTCAGTCCTAATCCAAACCTACCTCTTAACGGTCTTCTGAGCGTCCACGTTGGCCTTGTTAGCGTGGTCGACAGCGATTTCCAGCTCGTTAATATCCGATTCGAGCTTCTTCTTCATTCGCAAAAGCTCAGCACGTCCTGGAAACGAACGCGAGTAATCGTTAGTTTTGCTACAAACACGACTTTAAATGAGCTGCCGCACCTCTTCACATGAGTACACAAGTCTTTCAGTAACTAAGTTTATCACATTACAATTCCAAAATTATCTGATATATCTTATTATATAAAACGTAACTGTAACGTGCGCTAGCACTCGCGTTACTGAAGTAGAATCCGAATGCATTGTTCCGCTTTCGATATAAAAGAGTGCCTCAGCTCAAATTGGAATATTCGCATGTAAAAGAACGATGTATGTCTTTATTCGTAAAGGTTTTCGTCTACGTCACAGACGTTTCATGAGTATGGAAAGACGCCTCAGGCGGCGTAGCCGGCTGGTTATTCAATAATCCATCACAAACCTCGGCTCTCCGTCTCCAGACTAGCTTGCATGGATTCCAGCGCACGAGCGTGATTCTTGCGAGTATTTTCGAATTCTTCTTCCTGAAAATTTGTTGAATAGTTGAATTAATCGAACAGGGAGAGAGAGAGGGAGGAGCGGGGAGAGAGAAATAGAGAGAGAGAGAAGTGAAACTCCGAGATATAGAAATGAGAGAGTCAGAGAAAAAGAGAGAATGTGCGATCGTAATTTACTTTGTACACAGTAATAAATATGTAAAACCCACCTTCTCTTGCAGTCTCTTTTCAATTTCGGAACGGATTTGACTGATCTCAACCTGGGCACGCATCACCTGGAAGAAAAAATAAATAAAAAATATATAAGCGAAAATAAATAGTAATATGTTTTCCTTGCACCACCGTCATTGACCGTACAATGTAATAAAACTGACGAAAATGGTGTAGGTGTAAAATTTTGTAAAAATATGCATGCTTGCACCAACACCGCATCTTGTTATCTTTTTAAAAAATTTGTTTTACGCTTCAAGAGCGTGCACCTTTATTCAAGGGTGAAAGTACAGATTCAATGTTTGCTTATGACATGTTCCGCAGAGGTCCTGAGCAGTAGGCGACGAGTTCCAGATGACAAATTGCTCGACCTCTTCGGGCTAGGGCCAGGAGGGATCCGCCCATGATGTTTATTTTGTATTATGATGTCCATGATGTTTAGCTGTTTTTTATTTGAAGTAATGTACGAATACTCTCCATTAATTTCGTTCAAGCTAATTAAAAACAAGGCCACTCAATTGTTGCTTGTCAACCTTTCATCATACAAGTGCACACATTTTATGTGTTGATAAATATTAATATTAGTTAGGGTACCTTTTCCATAGTGTTTGTCACTTCTCTTGAGCTTGTAAATATGAACTTTCACTAGCCCAACCAATGAACAATACTATGTATTATATCCAACTATATATGTAACAATGTAACCTTGTTCTCCTCAGCTTCGAGGGCGGCCTCGGCCTCGTCGAGTGCCTGTTGGAGCTCATCTTTCTCGACTTCCAGACTGAAAAAATAGTTTTTGATAAATATTATTTTTATTCCAGAAAGCATATGCTTGCACACAATCATCGAGTTTAAGTTTCGCAAACTTTCACCTAATCTAATTATCTGGCCATTATGCAGCATGTACAACGTCTTGTGCAGTTCGCTGACAAAAGCAACTATTTTAGCTACGGCGTACTTCTACGGGAAAAATAAGCTTGCAATGCGCACCTCGCTTTCGCAACCCACACATCACGAAATTAACGCAAAAACGGGAATGTACTGTATTTGTTTTTAGCCTAATGTATTTGGAGCGCGGTATTTTGCTTCTATATTGGCGCTAAATTGTTACACGCAAACTATACTTTATGTATTTATGTATAGAATTGTGTATTTTCTTCGAACATGTAGCAAATTGGCGCCGAATTACTGCGCTAACGCGGCTCACCGTCTGCGGAGCTTCTGCAAGTCGTGCACGCTCTTTCCACCTTCGCCGAGCTGGTCCGCGATGTCCTTGAGCTCTTGAGCGAGGGATTTGTTCTCGCGGCGAACAGCTTCCACCTGAATTGGCTCACCATTGGCACACATTTGGCTACAATTCAGTATGGAAATGGGGTATGAAAGCTTCAGCTTCGCAAATACTGCATATCGAAGCTAAATGTAAGTAATAAACAATAGCCTTGTGCGCTTTTAAAATCTTGAAAATTAATTGAAGCAGTTTATAGCCGATTTGCCTACACTACATAGGAATATAGCGCCCAGCATACGGCATACGCTCGTCACTAACCGTCACTGAACAGCCCGAATCTGAACCTGAACGTGCCACACTGTTTCAACTCGAAAACACTGTGGAGAGATGTACTCGAACACCACTTGTTATACCGCTTTAAGGATTAAAAAAAGGTATATTTACCTGTTCTCCAGCCTCTTCGAGTTGATTTTTGAGTCTGAAGCATTCGGTGCTGGCACTACGGTGATCTCTCTGTGCTGATTCGAGTTCCGAAACCAGCGCATCGCATTTGCGCTTCCAGTCATCGATAACCTAAAGTTGTTATAATAACTAAGTACTACGTGAAACTCCGCGCCATGGCCGCGCACAAAAACAGGATGCGCGGCGGTGGCGCCAGGGGTGCGCCAACGCCATATGACCCTAAATGGTGCGCCGCTGGTGCGTCAAGTAAAAAAGGACACTCGTGGCGCACCTAAGGCGCTCCCCCGCGCACTCTAGTGAGTGCGCTGCGCCCTAGATGCGGACCTTTATTTTGTGCGAGGCGATGGCGCTGAGTTTCACCAGATGTATGAAGTGTTTTCCAAAGGCAAACATCTGAATCTGTTTGTCTTCCGCGTATCGCATGTCGATAATGGGATTATTAAAAAAACATATATATTTTTTGTTTATAACCAATAAACAACCTTGTCGAATCCTTTCTGCTTCTTCTCCAACGAGCTGGCAATGGAGTTGGCCTGTAAAAAGCAAAATTATAAAGTGCAGCTAACCTAAGTACTTTAGTTGTCTAACTAAATATCATGGAACATTATTTTATATCGACCTATCGAAAAACACACATTTACACAGGCTGGCGTAGATTGCCCAGCAGTGTGCATAGATACTGTACAATAACTGGAGTTAGGTTTGCAATTAGTCTAAATCTAGGTAGCAATTGCCGACTGATAAGTATTCCGTTTTTGGTTTTTTTTTTCAATCAATAATAGGTGTAGCAAAATCGAAAAAAAAAACTTTTTCTATACCCTATCCGCGTCAACCTGTGCGTCTTCCAGCTCTTGACTGAGACGTTGCTTCGTCTTTTCGAGCGAAGAAATCTGTAAAGAAAGATATTAATTCCGTGACTCTTGTTCCGGGACTCCGGGACTCCGGTCGCCGGAACTCCGGGACTCCGGGACTCCCGGTCTCCGGGACTCCGGGACTCCCTGTCTCCGGGACTTCGCGACTCCGGGACTCCGGGACTCCGGGACTCCGGGACTCCGGGACTCCGGGACTCCGGGACTCCGGGTCCTAAACACGAGAGTGTCTCCCTAAAACTCAAATAACTAAAAAAAAGTCTTGTTGTGGATCTTATGCACCTTTTGATTGGCCGACTCGATTTGCTCCTGCATGGCATTGACCTTGGATGAGAGACGACGTCTAAAACAAAGAAAATGATCGTTTCGGAGCTAGCGAGCGAAGCGAGATTGCTCTTTTTGGTTTTACTTTTTCAATTCCTTATTTATTAGTTCTCCCTGTAGTTTGTTCCCCTATTGGTATGAAGGATTTGAACCCTTTTCTCTGTTGGATCTGTTTATAGTCGTAAATTGTTTGTTTCACGTTTTTTTCTACCTTTCCATGATGCTTTATATAAAATTGGGACACAGTTAGTTGCTTGCAATTCTAGGTTCTAGGGTCTAGGGTCTGTGTACACTAATCAAAAAAACTTGAAAACAGTACCTTGCTTCCTCTAGTTCCTCTGCTCTGTTCATACCCTCTCCTTCGAAGCGTGCGCGCCATTGTTGAGCCTCAGCGTTTGCCTGAAATGCAAATTAATTGGTGGAAGCGACCTGAAGAGATAGAGAGAGAGAGTGAGCAAGAGAGAGAGAGAGAGAGAGAGAAAGATGGGAGAGAGAGAGCATAGATCACAATAAGTAACAAACCTTGGAGATCAGTCTCTGCAGCTCAGTCTTGCCGTCCTGCTCCTCTTCAAGGGCCTCACGGAGCTGCTGGCACTCGAGTTGGTAGTTTGATGCCTATAAATATCAAGTAAGTAAACTCTTTGTCGTGAGCCTCAACCTGACCCTGTATGAGTACAAAGTATACAAGCACAGTGTACAACTACCACCCGAAGTGACTTCACAGCTACTCGGTGGGATCGACAATGAAATACTATAAACCCTTGGTGTTGAAATATGCTTTACCTATACTCCCAAGGCCAACTACGAACTTCATACACTTCCGAGAGGCTTAGCTTATATCGGTGTTTTATTGTTAGGTATTTATTATAGGTACAATTTCAGCTACCTGAGCATGAGCCTGCTGCCTCTCTCTAGTCTCTTGCTCCAACTGTCTGCGGAGCTCCTCCATTTGCGACGAAAGCTGCGATTTGATACGGTTCAATTGAGCGAGTTGCGACTCGGCATCCTCGAGTTGACTGGAATATTTTAGAGTTTCAGTAAGCCTAACTAACCGTAACCAAACGCAGCATACTCGATGGAGATGCATCTAACTTTATGTTTTTTAAAGCGAAATACCGGCCGGTTTTTGAAACACATAGAATACGCGATTATTCTTATGCAGTTTGTGCAAATGAACATGAATTAGAATAAAAAATCGAGCTAAATTCGAGCAACTTTGCATAAATACGGATGAATTCAGTTGCCCACGATGCGTTTTTAAAAACCGGCCTGTATTTCGCTTTAAAATATTCTGTGCACTTGGGTGATAGTGATAGTTGACGCAGCTACAACACACAGTTAATTGAAGACTATTGAATTGCATGGTATTTCGCTTTAAGAGCTTTCCAATCTTATCGAACTGAAGATGTTTGATTAAAACAAAATGTTGAACATTTTAGGGACTAGTACCACTACTAGCCCCGATGACAGTTCCCTTAGATCCAGAGGAAATCACCTAACATTCTAATAAGTCTAATTAGCTTAATTAGGCTAATTAGTGGTTACCGATTCAGATCCGAGTTCTCAACGTGAAGTTTATTCTTGTGACTTGTCAAATCGTTAATTGTTCTGAATTGTTCGTCGGTCTTCAGTTGCAGGTCGATAAGTTGAGCCTCCAGCTGCTTCGACATACGCTCGGCGTTTTGACGCTAAAAACATAAGCTTTACTTGTGGTACTAAGGACTTATTACTTTAATCATAACAGCGGTTGTCTAAAAACAAGCAGGGAGCCATCATACATAACATAGATACCCATATGCATTTCATTATATTGTACTTTATCCCCTTCGCACAGTTTGTTCTCATAAATATTAGACCTTGCTCAGTAAGACCCCTGCAGCTTTTTTTGCAGATTTCGGTTGATATAATGGGGTTAACACTATTTTTTTTTCTTTTCTCCCCACAGTAAGATGATGCGGGTCTCTCAGGTTTAGTCCTAGGTATAAATTTAGGCCTCTTGTTAGTCTTTAGATCGGTTTTGGCTTTAGGCTTCGCCTTAGGGCCCTTAGGACCCCATAGGACCCGCTCCAATTTTTCACAAGAGACTGTTGAATCCGTCCACACCTGCTTGCTCTCCATATCAACGGCATTCTGCAACTCTTCGTACTCTCGCTGCACAACTGCCTTGTCTTTCTCGATCCTGAAGTAAATTTTTACTTACAATAGTAAACATTATGTAACAGATGGAGATATTTTTTGTAAAATATATAAGTAAACGACTTGTGTGGCATGAAAGCAATCCATGCTTTGTCCTTTTTGTTTTAAAAATACAAATAAAACAAATTTCTGACTTTGCACGGTGTTTCTGAATGGTCTCCAACTGGTCGGAAAGCTCAGCCACGGCATCGTTGTGCTTCTTACGCATCGCGGCCATCGCAGTCTCCTGCTGGATAGATGCCTCTTCGAGGTCGCGGCGGAGTTTCTGAAATTTTGAAAATGAAAATAATATTTTACAATAAGATTCGTTACCACTACAACATTCAAATATTAAAGCGAAAGACCGGCCGGTTTTTGAAACACATCGGGTACACCAGCACTAGTATGCAGCTTATGCAAATGAACATAAATTAGAACAAAAAATCGAGCTAAATTCGAGTAATTTAGCACAAATACGCAAGAATTCAGTTGTACACCATGCGTATTTCGCTTTAGGTTCATTTCAACTCTAGGGGTAAACACAATGGAATTAAAAAATATTTCCCTACCTGAAGCTCTGCTTCTCTCTTCTTGTTCAACTCCATCTGTGCCTGAGTGGCGCCGCCGGCTTCGTCCAGGCGATCGCCCAGCTCCTCAAGCTCGAGCTGCATGTCACCACGAGCCTTTTCAGCCTGAAATAAGATAAAATAAGCAGACAGATGGTTTGCCAAACTCACAGTCTTCATATTATTGAAAATTGCATGCGGTTAACCAACTTAACCATACTCTAATTACTCAAAATCCGTAGGAAGGTTTATGCATCCTATCGATTACCTTTGTTCTAGCATTCTTCTCCGCTTCGAGTTCTTCCTCCAGTTCCTGAATTCTGGCCAACAACTCCTTGATTTGCTTTTGCAGTTTGTTCACCAACGACTGCTCATCCTCGAGCTTGTTTGTAATTGAGTGAATCTGAAAAGTATTTATATGGGTGTGATTATAGGTAGGAAGCGAAAACGACCTAACGTGAGGGAAAGGAGGAGGAGAACGAGCTATGTAGTGAGAGAAAACTAAGGTTTTAGGTGAGAGTGTTGGAGGTGATGAGTCTTGGAGAGAAAAGAGAGTCAGAGAAACATAGAGAGGGAGAGAGAGAGATGGAGAGAATTTAAGGTTTTATTAAAAATATCAGCGCACCTCGATGTCCTTCTTCTTGAGTGCCTGTTCTTGGTCGTGTTTGTTGCGTGTCAATTCTTCAATCATCTCTTGAGCGATCTTCAGTTCACCTTCCATCTTTCTACGCTGTTTCTCACCGTCTTGACGTTGACGACGTTCTCTGCAATATGCGTAAGGTTCCGATCCAGAAGTTCATTATTTCGTACCTGGTTGATCCTGCCAGCGGTTATAAGCTTATGTGGGGCAACTCTGTTTAAAGTGAAATACCGGCCGGTTTTTGAAACGGACAACTGAAACAACTGAATTCTAACGTATTTATGCTAATTTACTCGAATTTAGCTCGATTACTTGTTGTAATTTATGTTCATTTGCATATGCTCCTTAAGAATACTGCATAACGATGCTGATTTACTCCATGCGTTTCAAAAACTGGCCGGTATTTAGCTTTAACTATTCAAGCCTTGTTTCAGCGTTTGTTCCCATTTTTTAAAACAGTCACTTTTTCATTTGCAAGAGTTTGGTGCACCTTGTCCATAGAACAATTGTCTTCTTGGTGGTAAGTGCAACTTTTAAGATGAATATAACAACTACAAAATACGATCACTTAGATAAACACTCTGTGAAACGTAAGCGTAAATTTCTATCGCCTCCCTTTATTGTAATGTCACCCGAACAAGCGTAGTTTAGGGAAAATTCCTATATTTTAGAAAAAGTATAAGGTCCGGTTATTGAAACTTAAAACGGGTTGGACGCTCTATTTCTCATGTAGTGTGTGTAAATCTTTTAGGTAAATTATTTTCATTGGCATTCATAATTTAGGAATACAGTTGCCCAAGACATGCTTCGGAAACCGGTTGTTATATCGCTTTAAGCTAGCATTCGAGTCCCACCTCTCCAGGTTGTCCTCCAGCTCGTCGAGGGTCGACTCCAACTTGATCTTCATCTTGTTGAGGTGGTTGACCTTATCCTCCTCGGCCTGGATGTCCTCGAGCAACTTGCGGTTCACCTGGAAAGAAACATATTACCATGGGTTGTCGTATACCATGGCATGGCAACTACAGTATATGCCATGGCATATACTGTATACCATTTCAAAATCAGTGTAATGTTATGCTAGCATCAATAATATCAACAAGGCGGCAGTATTGTAGCTCACTGGCGCAAAATGGAAACTTTTTTTATTTCGTTTTTCTCCGTAGACCAATAATTTAGTGCGCTGGAGTGTTAATCTACCGTTAGTAAGAATCAGGGGACATGTCAATTTTCTAAAGCGGTGTGGCGCGCGGTTTGTGAAACGTATGCTTGCTGGATGACTGCTATACGACGAATATTCTATGGATGTTCTGTACCATCGTGTGACGTAAGGACACATAACGACATGGCAACACAGTTGTCCAAAATACGTTTCAACCACGTGCCATACCGCTTTAAACTACTTTCCTACCTCCTCCTGGTGCTTCCTCTCTTTGGTGATCTTGCCGATCACCTCGTCCTGGCTTTGAATTTCGTCTTGAAGTGAGCGAATCTGATGGTCCTTTGACTGTTTTTCGGATTCCTTAAAATAAATACTCAATTCGATTTTAACGTTTTCTAGTTTCAAAGGCACACACAAAATGGCCTAGGTCAGCAAAAACGTCAGTTACATCAAGATTCAAAAAAGTATGTATGGTATGGTGAATAATATTTTGCACATATATAAAGCATAGGAACCGGCTATCGCCGCCTGATGCGTCTTTCCATACTTATAAAACATCGATAAAAATAGATGAAAATCTTTACGAATGAAGACATACATCGTACATGAGAATATTCTAATTTGATCTGCGGCACTCTTTCATATCCAAATCGGAACAATTTATTCTAATACTACTTCAGTAACGTGAGAGCTAGCGCACCCTACAGTTACTCTTTTATACAATAAGATTCTGAGAAGCAGTCAGCACAATTTTTGTGTGCCTGTCACTTCAAAGATGGTACAAACTACAAACCTGCTTCTTAATGGTGGTCTCCAAATCAGAAACAGTCTTCTTCAGACTTTCGTTGTCGCCCTCGACCTGAAATGACAATTTTTAATTTGCACCTTTTGCTCTTTTTTGAATTATTGTCTTTTCGTTCACTTTACATGTTTTCTGTGATATTTTTGACAAACTGTGCGTTTACATTTTTGTGTGCGTAATAAATATTATTTATTATTATATTATTAAATTACAACCATTGTTTTTCTTCAACAACAATAAGTCTATTTTATTATTGCACATTACATTGATATTGATTATTTCTGTGCTGCAGTGTACACCACATAACATGGATTTTCAGAAATATTACAGTAATGAGTGTGTTCGAAAAGTATTTCCTTGGCTGTAAAATGCAAAACAGAAATATTGCGCAAAATATTTACATACCTTCTTTTTCATCTTTTGTAGGGCATTGTACTTGTCTTCTTGGTCGAGTAGTTGATCGTTCAAGTCGGCATTCTAGAATAATGTAATAATGATTAGTAAGTACTGCAGCTAAAGTGGCTGCTATACGATACGTGGGCTACGCCAGTGCGCACGCCGTGCGCATTCCGAACAAAACTGCGGTTGGCAGACTTCCAAGAAACTGCCTACGGTCTGACAGATCCGATAAGTCTGCTCACGGTTTACGGAACTGTCACAAAAACGGCCTCTTCCCCTGGACAGTGGGTCGAGTATGGACGTATAGCGCAGTGGCCAGTGGCGCTGCGGAACAAGCCCCGTCACTTGGAGTTGGCAGAGTGGCCTGTGTGCCCCCATCCCATCGGACTCAGTTGACCAAGAAGACGTCAATTTTTCCTGTGCCTATGCCGCGTTCGCCAAACTAGTGCCTATGCCGCGTTCGCCACGTGTCCGTCACATGTGCTCCGTCCTGGCGCCCACTTTTTCCGCCCTACCTGCGTGGAGTTTCATAAATGAATTGTTATAACCTGTCTCTCCATATCAGCCTTCTGTGCCAGCAACTTTGCACTTCTCTCTTCACCCTCGGCCGAGCAGTCCTTTTCTTGTTCGAGTTGCAGTGCAAGAGCCTTGAAAAATAAATTGTAAAGAAGTCTTAAGTTTATCGTGACTAATCGATATCTACTCTATTTCCATAACAGTCTCAACTCCTCTTTCCCTTATTATATAGCTTGTCTCAGCGCTCTGTTCTCTTTCAAAAAACCTACTGAACATTCAACTTTATTATACAACTCTGTTTTCAAGTTGGGCAAAAAACATTGACAAAGTAAAGTCCTCGGATTTTTCATGTGCATTCTGTTATTTCGCGGTCAAAAAAGAAAGCTATTGGTAAAAATGTGCAGAAATTATATAAAGTGTCTCCCACCTGTTTCTCAGCCTGAAGACGGGCCACTTCGGCCTCCATATCTTTTCGACCGCGTTCCTCACGCGTGCACGATTCTTCCAGTTCTTTGCATCTGGAAAATTAAAATATATTAGGAAATTATATGTATTACAGTAGTTGACATTTATAGTAACAACGTGCCTCTTTATGACCTTGCGCACAAGGTTACACGTAAGCTACCGGACGTAAATCGTAGGTTACTGAGTTTAGCGTAAGCTACTACTTGTTTAAAGCGAATTACCGGCCGGTTTTTGAAACACATCGAATTGGCCAGCATTGTTATGCAGCGTATGCAAAGGAACGTAAATTGGAATAAAAAATCGAGCTAAATTCGGGCAAATTAGCATAAATACGTAATAGTTTTCCACAATACGTTCAAAAACCGGCAGGTATTTCGCTTTAAATTTCTTTATAATCCAATTACTTCTTCTCGAGCGCCTCGAACTCCTCGTCCTTCTTGCTTCCGGCGATAAGTGGCTTGACACGAGAGTAGAGCTTGAACCTGAAATGTATTCATAGATATAATAAATTTTAGTTGAGGAAACTGGTGCAACATATTCAACGTATCGTATTGAATGTTGAGCATCTAAATGCCCTTATATTGAGACGTATGTTAGATGCCCATGTATTGAAACGTATGTTGAACATCTACACGCCCATATATTGAAACATATGTTGAACATCTACATGCCCATATATTAAAAACGCATGTTGAAAAACTGCATATTTTTTCTTTACATAGACTTTGGAAGATACGTTTCGAGGTTTAATATAAGGATGCTATGTTCGTTCGATAATGGAAGGCTCTGGCGGCGTTAGCCGACTGTTTTATCTAATATGGGAGACTTTAAAGCGAAATACCGGCCGGTTTTTGAAACGCATCGTGGACAACTGAATGCTTACGTAGTTATGCTAGTTTGCTCGAATTTAGCGCGATTTGTTTTATTCTAATTGATGTTCATTTGCATAAGCTGCATGAGAATGCTGGCCTACTCGATTTATTTCAAGAACCGGCCGGTATTTCGCTTTAAAGAGTAGCTGATTTTACTTTTGAGCATGAACCTAAACAATAAACACTGTCTATATACATACCAATGCCATGATCGCAGTGTGCACCATGAGCGGATGTTGCGTTGGATGATGATGTAGCCGACCCTGCAAATTTGATTTCGCAAATAAGTAAACAAACAAATATCTCCTTTCTCTCTCGCGCTCTCTCTCTGTCTCTCTCTGTCTCTCTCTATCTCTCTCTCTCTCACTCTCGCTCTCTCTCACTCTCTCTCTCTCTCTCTCTCTCTCTCTCTCTCTCTCTCCTCTCTCTCTCCCTCAATTTCCTGTAATCTCCTACTTCTGCTGAATCCTTCTCTGGTACTCGCATTGTGCCAGATGATGTCTGCATGCACTTTGGAACTTGGTCATGATGACGGCGAGAGCGTCGTCTCTGAGCTCTTCGAGATGTGCGAGCACACCGGCTTTGAAGAACACCTGAGAATCAATACTATATTATTTTCTGAAATATTTTCCTGTAAAAAAGAACTATAAACTAAAAACATGCCATCGATGCAAAAATCCTTGTAAAACACACAAACGAAATAAAAAAACCAAATCGGTAAAAATATAAATAACGTGCTGAACATAGTGCCTCCTCCAAAACTTGGGTTTCTTTGTGTGTTCGTGGCTTTGTAAGCAGGTTATGCTAGGTGCTCATTGTAGGTTTTACAATCGTTATCCTTTAGGCTAGCCCTGACTTTTCAGTTACTGGTGCTGCACTTAGATTATCAATTTGTAAAATAAGTTCACATCTCGACCTTTGTCATACCGCACTGGAACTCCTCGGGCTTGAGGGAAGTCTGCTTGACCAGTTCTACCGTAATCGCCTTTCCGGCCGCAATATCATCTGTTGCTGATTTTGCAGCGTCAGCAGCAAGAATTGCGTATCTGAAGTTGCATGCTCAACTTAACGAGAGAGAACATAGATACAAAGAGACCAGAGATAATGAATTAATGGTAAGAATTACTACGTAAACTCAACGTGGAGCAACTTATATGGAGGCACCACATAAACTTGATTGATGAATGATTAACACAAACATTAGTAAAAGAAGTCATGCTGTAAAAGAAAAATACTCGATAATACATGCGTTACAAAATCAAAATTAATTCCAAACAAGCGGATGAGCTGAGGAAGTTTATACACCCAAGAGTTTGTTATTAACGCGAAATACCGGCCGATTTTTGAAACACATCGAGTACGCCAACATTCTTATGCGGCCTATGAAAATGGATACAAATTATATAAAAAATCGAGCTAAATTCGAGCAAATTAGCATAAATACGTAAGAATTCAGTTGTCCACGATGCGTTTCAAAAATCGGCCGGTATTTCGCTTTAAACGAAAGAATGTGAGCGGTTGCATGCGTCAAGAATTCAGGTCCCAGTCTTTTGGGACTAAAACTGGTAGTACCCCAGGTAACCCTAACCTTGGTGACTCCGATCCGATAGTCCTCCTTTCGTATTGCGTCCCTTTTGTGCAGCTTGTCCATGACGTGTTCCCCGGCCCTGCGCGCGTCCCTGTCGGAAGCTTCGTCGGGCGCCAGAATGCCGTACCTGCTTGGATTAGTAGGGAAATATTATGGCAATCGGGCGGTGCGATGGACTGGCGCAAATGCGCCGCGAGGCAAAAGATGCTAAGACGCGAAAATGCAAAAGTGTTTGTTGTTGTCAAATTTCTCGGGAAACTCGGCTGCGAAGCTTGGAATAGGAGAGATACCTCGAAGCCTCGAAGACATACGACTGATGCATGCTGATCGAACTGTTATGGGGTCTCCAAGTATGACAAAAAGACAAAAACTGCGTGTTTCTGTCAAAACTACCATATTTGGGAAGTAAAAGTGATTATTTAACAGGGTAAATAATACAAATATTCACATGTAGTTCCAAAATACGGTAAATTCTAAGCATACTTGGAAGTTGGAAGTCCCATAGATATTGTTAACATGTAACTATTACTATAAGAAAGGAAATAGCGACAATCGGTAAAATTTATATGTTAATACACTATATAATTGGAATACCTCATAGTGGTGAAACATCAACAGCATGGCACGAAAGGCAGGAGTGTGAGTTGTCAGGCTCATTTCAAGTGACCCCTATTTTTGATGATTCCATCTGATTCTCCCTGTTAAATATAGTAGGATACGAGATTTTTCTAATTTTCAAGCGCAAACTTCACGCAGTATTCAGCAATTTACCATAACCCTGCGCAAGGATGACACGCAAATTCGTGAAGCGTTCCAAATTTTTTTCCATTCGTAGCCTTCAGTTATGATCTCCTGTATATTGTTGTATTTCTTTTTTGTTCGCTTTTTATGTCTTTGTGTATTTTATCGACAAACTGTGCGTGTACATTTTTGTGTGCGTAATAAATATTATATTATTATTAACCATTCATATCCAACTATCTATCGCTGTTGTCACTCCCCTTCGCGCTAATTGGGCAGTATGTTCTATTGGGCGTGGCAACTGCGATATTTGCCAATCAGCGCGAAAAAAAAACGAAAATTGAGGGTCAATTGAAATGGGCCTGATCATTTAACGTACACAATCTATGTGATTATGAATTAGGGTGTTATTGTGTCACGGTAAAGTTAATACTTCCATAGTGAGAAAAAAAATAGAACAAATTAGAACAATGAAAACACATCTAATACTTTTCGTTATTTACTGGGATGAATCATCTTCATCCATCAACGTGGCATACAGTAACAACGTGTAATACGCTCTGCGCAACATCGAGTTATGCACTAACAGTAACAACGAGTACAATACGCAATACGCTCTGCGTAACATCGATTTAGAGCTAATCGTAAACTACAAAATACATTGAGTTATGGACTAAGGACCAATATCGAGTTGCCGTAAGATACACTACAAGTTCCTACCTCTGCTTGAAGTCAACATATGGCATTCTGTTGGGGAAACCTTTGCGGCAAATACGAATTCCTTCCAAAACACCGTTGCAGGTGAGCTGGTTGAGAACCAAGTTGGCCTCGATCATTCCTGAAAATGAAAGGAAAATCAAAGAACCTCTTCAAGACCCTGGTAATTTAATCCAGTGTGTTGACAGTAAAGATGTCCTCCTGTACCCCTGTCGTAATCAGCGCGGGGCAAATGTGTATGTCTGGCCCTAGGCCTCCTGGCCCTAGCCCGATGACGTCGAGCAATTTGTCATCTGGAACTCGTCGCCTACTGCTCAGGACCTCTGCGGAACATGTCATAAGTAAACAGTGAATCTGTGTTTTTACCCTTGAATAAAGGTGCACGATCTTGAAGCGTCAAAGAGTATGTGGTATTTTTACCGTAAGCTCTAGATGCAAACTCTTTAGGGTAGCATATCAATTTGTTATAGTACCCGAAAAGTATTCTCGACTGTACAGTACTGTTTCGGAGATTTCATTCCCACTTCTGAGGCCATATTCACCACTCAATTCCC
Source organism: Pelodera strongyloides (assembly GCA_036852015.1). NCBI lineage: Eukaryota > Metazoa > Nematoda > Chromadorea > Rhabditida > Rhabditidae > Pelodera > Pelodera strongyloides. The sequence continues at coordinate 336,539 of JAANDG010000025.1, forward strand.
CATGGGGAATTCCCCGTATTTTTCTCTGCTTGTCTCACATTAGAATGCTATTTTCTGTCCCCAGGGAATATTTCCCCGAGGGAATCGGAGTGGTGCATATGGACTCTGGTCCAAATTTAGAAGAATAATGATTAAAAGGTTTTCCGCACCTGCCTTCTTCTGCTCGTTGGGGATGATGCAGCGGATGAAGTGAGGGTGAGTCTGCAAATAATTATTAATTATCACAACTACAGTAATCCCAAGTTTGAAAAACTAAAATGTAGAACACAGCACAGCTGCATACGAACGACCGTCGTATGAAAAATTTTGTTTTATGTATTCGTGCATGGTTTTTCGTTTGCTACCGTCTGACGATCATATATCGATTACTCCAATAAAATTTAATGCAAAGCGTAAGTTTGAATGGCTAATCGTAGAGTAAACCATTGCCTGAAAAACCTACGTATATAAGAGGGATAGGACGAAGGAGAAGGGGAGAGAGACAGAGACAGAGACAGAGACACAGAGAGAGACACACAGAGTGAGAGACAGAGAGCCTTACGCTTAGTTACCTTAGGTTGGTACAACAAAATAAGCTCGTGCTGTGTACGCTCATTTGACAAAATAACAAACGTTTGACAAAATAAACCAATTTTTTAAAGCTTGACTTTTGACAAACCTATTTACAAGCTAAATCCAATGTATGTGGTTTATCACCACCTACCTGATGAAGCATGTGCATCAACTTTGTCAGTGATTCTCTGTACATCATTGAGACAGTCATGAACGAAGCAGATTTGCCCTGGAATGAAGTTTGCTCCGTTTTTCAAGTTCAGAAGATATACGATGGGTTTGAGAACTACTCTCGTTGATATTTAATCAGCACAAAATAATTTTCCTCTTAATTTTACAGCACGTGATCTACGTTGCTTTGGCGGCTTAACCTGTTGAACTCTTCTCGGTTCTTTGCTAGAGCCTTCCTTACATTATTTATAATTTCACAGTTACAGTACCTTCTTCTTGCCGGGAGCCGCCTTCTTGCCCTCCTTTGCCTGATTGGCAATGTCCTCCTGGGTACTGTAGTCAGCCCACAATTCAGTCATCAGAAGATTTCCAGTGCCTGCCTTCAGAATAGTAACGGCCGTATCGTTGAGAGGATCCTAAACCTCTTTGTAATATAGAACTGCCATAAAGTGTTTTAGGGGCTTGTTGTTCTAAACGTTGCGTAGATCCGCTACGGATCTTACCCATGCACTAGCAGCTACAATTCACAGTTACAGAACCTTAGGCTTAGGCTTAGGCCTCTCCCTAAGCCTAAGCATCCCTATTCCTATATCCAATATTACATATTATTGAGCATCATAGGCGGTGGGTTAGCCTTATTAGGTGGTGGGTTCACCACAGCTTTTCACGATAAGAAGTAAATTTAAAACACTTGCCTTATTCTTCTCCAACCAACTCTTCACGTTGTATCTGACTGTTCCGGCATAGTGAACAATGGCCAAGTGGGCCTCAGCCTGCAAATCGTATGCTAATTTTTGTTGAATACCTTTAAATACACCAAAGAAAATTTACGTCTCTTTGAAATCTTTATGATGCTAGCTAAAAATCGCCGAGATAAAGTATGACAAGGATAACTCACGAGAATATGACAAGGTCGTAAAAGATTTATTTATTTATAAATCATATACGACCCAAATGGAACCGTAAATGGCCTTACGTTAGCTATGAAAATCAGTCTTGCCCAAGGTGCGTTAGGCATCAGTTTAAAACCACCCTTGAAAAAATTTATACCTGTTTTCCCTTGGGCGGTCTCGGTTTCTGGAAGTTGGGGTGTTTGCCCAAGTGTTGGTCGTTGAGTTTGGAGGCCAGAGTCATATCAGTAGCCTTTGGTACAATGCACTCTTCGTCGAGCATAGAGACAATACCGAGCGGCTGAAACATTTGAATTACAGAGGCAGTATTCACCAACACGCAGGGAGCCCTCCCGGGCCTCCACAGGGAGCTAAAGAGTGGTAGATAGCGCTAGAACAGAAGAGATTCAGAGCGCTCGTGGGCCTAAGGAGGGCTCCCGGTGTGTTGGCTAGTACGGCTTCAGAACTGTTTCACTTATATAAATAAACAACTCTACGACTTGTATAAATATTCCCAAAACAAGTGCCATAAGAAAATCTAAACCACTGGCAGAATCACAGCTTGCTAATCTTACCAGATTGCTTTTTTTATGCACAGAAGGTTTGGAAACTATTTAGTAACGGTATCCATATATATATGTGTTTCATGTTTTTGTTAGTGTTGTTTTGTTTTGTTTGGAAAACAATAATATAAGATTCTGCTCAATGTTTGTAGGTGAACTAGAGTGTGGTACCAGCCGATTTTGAAACGCATCGTGGATAGCTGAATTCTTACGTATTTATGCTAACTTGCTCGATTTTTTTTATACTAATTTATGCTCATTTGCATAAGCTGCATAAGAATGCTGGTGGTGTACTCGATGTGTTTCAAAAACCGGCCGATATTTCGCTTTAATTTCGGGAGTATTCCATTACCTTCTCAATGAGCTCAATGCATGCTTGAAGATCCAGTCCGAAATCGATGAACTCCCATTTGATTCCCTCTCTGTAAAATATTTAGGCTTAGGCTTAGGCTTAGGCTTAGGCTTAGGCTTAGGCTAAGCCTTTACGATAGTTTCTGATGTACAGATAGATGATATAACCAGAGCTTCTTCCGATTACGTCATCTATTTTGAATCAATCAATAAAAGGGTTTCTGATGTCTTTTATCGATTTATCCAACACAACTATTTGTTAAACCTGCATTTTCTTCTTTGGGCGAAATAGTTTTCGATAAATTTCGTAAATATTCTTGAACAGATCTATTTGGCCCTTTGCGTTTCACTTGATATTTTTCTTCAATTCTTTGGCTTTTGAATGAAAGTGCGCTAGGGTGTGGATATATATATATATGTCACCGATGAGTCATTTAAAATTAATATTGCTTTAATTAACTCACCTCTGATATTCTTCTTGTTCGAGTACGAACATGTGATGATTGAAGAACTGCTGAAGTTTCTCGTTGACAAAGTTGATCCACAGTTGTTCGAAGGAGTTGAGCTAAATTGTAAAATTTAATAAAAAGAGTTTAACTAACCCAGTGTATGGTGATACTACTACGGTGCTCATAACAAAGTTTAACTTCTGAGTTGGCACGTTTTTATTGGTAAGGGTGATAAACAAGCAATCTTGCCGGCTTACGAAACAAAATGGAGGCGTAAATATTAGCGGTGGTGTTGACGCGGACTGCGCACAGCTGCGTGCAACTCGCAAGCGGCGTGATTACGGCGTGCAACTTTGTCAGTCGAATCTGCGCCGCTCTCACGCCGCATGCGCGCCAACTTCTTGTGTAAATCATGAAATGACCAACGTCGAAAATTTCAAAACCAGCAATGTCGAGCACACCAATGAAGTAGTCGCGAGAGAGTTTCTGAGCGTCCAGAGTCTTGTTGCATCTAAAGGGATTTACAGGAATAGAAGATACAAATATTCATTTCTTATCTCGTGGCCCATTTTTTGAGGTAACAATACAATATCATACGATGGGGGCCCACATATCATACGATCGCGACAAATATTTGCTAAAATTGAAATGCTTGTCACCATTACCTATACACTACGCTTGATTTCCATTGTTTTATTATAAAATTACCTGTTTGCTAATCAACGACAACATGACGCGTCATATACTACTTTCTTTTCATAATATCATTGTGATGCACACCATGTGGTGTTAATTGATTAATATGAATCATAGGCCAGTGAATTATACATTATAAAAAAGAATTATATCTAGTAGTTCAATTGCGGTGCACTATTGTCGGATCTTTGCATTTCTCGTTTTCGAAGAATTCCGATGAGGCCCTGGTCGATGAGGCCATTTTTTCAATACTGAAAAGTGTAGTGATGGATTCATAAACTCCTACCTCTTGATCAACCAATGGAACATTCTAGCATAGAGAGCCTTGGCAAGAGCGCCAATTGCCCAGTTCACCTGGAAAGCGAATTATGAATTATATGACAGGAACGTGTAAACTGTAAACCCCGACATGGCCCCGATCACTTCCCAAAACCCCGATAGACCCCAAATATTTTCCAGAAAACCCCTATGGCCCCGATCACGGCCGATTTTATGAGGGACTTGATCGGGGCCATATCGGGTTTTTGGTTTCCCATGTATTATCGTAACTAGGCTTGAATGTGATTATTATTGTTTATGCATTCAGCAAGTGAGATTTCACACTAACGATGTTCTAGGAAGTGACCAGTAACTCACGTTAAAACGGTACCATAGGATTACGGTGTGGTAACGACATTAACACACTGACAAGTACCATATGCATTATGTGCAAGATATGAGACATTATAATATGTATAAGAAGAAATATATGCAAAAAGTCGCTAATAAAAGACGCTAAGAACGGAGAGTCCAATCGGGGGTCTGAAGTCTGAAGGTATGATGGTGTGATAAAAGAAAATGAGAATTATCAAACAGAATTCCCTTGCCTGTTCTAAGTTCTGTCCCTTATTAACCCATTCAGTTCCAACTTTCACACGGGGTTTCAACAACGCGTTGACGAATTTGTCAAAATCACATTGATACAATTTGCACGCGAGTTCTCCCTCTGAAACTAGCAGTTATTTCAAAGTTATTTTGTTGGGTTTTATAATTATAATGCGTTAATTTGTATTACAGAGATTTTATTGCGGCAGACACTACACCAATAAGGATATGACTATGATACATTAATTTAATTGACTATGCTATTATGTACATGTAACTGGTAACTGCTACTGGTATGGTACATGAAACTCATTAATTTGTTGTTGCTATTTTGCTTGTACGGAAACATGAGAATTCCAGTAATTCAAGCTCACGTAGGTAGCTAGTATACTGTGCCTCTTTTATTTATTGTTTATAATATTAATTAATAAATAGTATAGGTCTGACCCGCGACATCCTCGACCTCGGCCTGCTCTTCTCTGGGTCTCTGCTTGAAACGCATCTCTCCCATGTGCATAAGTCCACCAGTAATGGCGAACAGCTCATCTTTTTCACGTTGTCCGAATTTCATGATGTCAAAGGCTTCCTGAACAATGTCTATTCATGGCTACAGTAGTTTTGCTGGCGTCTGTCTACAGTACTTTTCCTCGCAAAGTAGTGCATATACATAGTATACTTTGTATTCACTAATGGTTCGTTACTTTCGTGCTGACAGTAAAGTTCAAATATCTGAACCCGAGCGGAATGTGCAGAAACGTTAATCAGTGACTCTTGATTCGTAGGTCAGTCATTTTGCTTTACAGAAGTGTATCCCTCATGAATATATACTACGTACAACTACTCCGCATAAACGTTATGTTACGTTATCACCCTTTTTTACTTTTATTTACCCCTACGGTTATTTTTAATGACTTTAGTGGCTTTAGCACTTTCTCTTTTTTTGGATTTTCCATTTACAGTATTATCACCCTTTATCAACTGAAAGAATCGATGCAACTGGAAATAAATTATTATTATGTGTATCCCCTTCTAAGCTTGGCATTTTCCTAAAAACAAACCTCAGTGAGCTGCATCTCCTCCTTGTCATCGACGCCGTCAATGGTGAGCTCGGCCTGCGAGACGAAGTGGTAGTCCTTCAGGGGACGCTTGAGCAGAAGCTTGTCTGAAGAGTACGACAGATGAGCATGCTCTCTCTTCCTCTCTCTTCTCTCTCTCTCTCTCCTCACTCTCTCTCTTCTCTCTCTCTTCTCTCTCTCCCTCTCTCTCTCTCTCTCTCTCTCTCTCTCTCTCTCTCTCTCTCTCTCTCTCGCGCTCTCTCTCGCCCTGAAACGGAATATCTCCACTCATTCTTGAAAACTCCCTCAAAGAAGTGCTTACCGTCGTTTTTTTTTAATGCAGGTCTTTGTTTATTCCAATTATCTCCATTCTTTTTATTTTCGACCCAAATATATCTTTTTCCGTTTAAAACAATAAAACGTACCCCTCATATCCTTGACTCCGTCAGAGTAAAGTTGATAGAAGATATGGTAGCAACGCTCTCCAGGAGCCTGCTTGATCACACGAGACTTCTCGAGAAGGTCTGATAAATTGACATTGATTAATTTATGGTCGGCCTAAGAACGTAAAGATAGTGTAGTGGCTAATGCGGTTAAGGCCCGGGCCGGAGTCGAACCCACGAGCTGCAGTGCCTAAGCTGCTCTTGAAACAGCGACTTAGGCACTGCGCCACCTGACCCCACTGTACCGGTAATCCAAAAACTCGGGTTCGTTTCTGTCTTGTCCAATGGAAACATGCAATCTTGTTTTAATCAGTTACAATTAAAATGTTGTTATGACAAGCGACCTTATTACTTACACCACGTAACTTTGCGGGTGAACAGTAGGAGAAGTTCATTCTAAAGTTTTTACACACAAAACTTACAATGTTCAATATCGGCTCCGGCGAGTTTTCCGCCCGAATTGAAGTGAATTCGGATAAACTTTCCGAAACGCGACGAGTTGTTGTTACGCACTGTCTTTGCGTTTCCTGAAATTATAAATTTATTCATTTATTTTTTAATTTATTATGATTTTTATTGTTCAGTACCCATCAAAGAGTTTGCTCTCTGCTAGAGTTATTCGGGATCGTGAAAACCTGACTGTACACACTCTGATGCACAACCGCGCAGAGCGCCGCGTACACAGCCAGGATTTAGGGGGCTGCGTTACCCCTTTCTGCGCGTAGCACTGCGCAGTTGCGCACATCAGAACGTAGAAATTTGAAAGGAAGATGCATTACAATTGCAATGCCCCTCCATATTTCATGTTTAACTGAAACATACATTATACTATTATACACTATCTTACAATTAGTTGCCTGGAATATGTGGAGTGTTTATTGAAAGGGTGTTTTTTATTAAAAAAGATAAAGATAAAGTGTACCGGGTTATATCAACCGAATCCGCAGAAACGGTGCACCGGGGTCCGGTTCATTTCTGAAGCCGAACGAACTTGCCTTTAAACTTCCTTTTTCTCGGGAAGCCGATTTATCTCTGCCGGTTTTACCCAGCTACCAACTTTTACACCTTTGGTGAGGTGAAGGGGTTCCGGCCCAGGCTCGAACCAGCGACCGGTGGCGTGGAACAAGGCGCTTGCCACTGCGCAACGCCCCCTCTGTTTTTTATTATTTTGGGTTTATTATTGTATTTTAGGTATGGGAACACGGAGAGTTCAGTTACTGACTCCCATGATCTAATCTTACCAAAGGACTCCGTGGAGAGCTGCATTACTCTTTCAATTCCGTTCCACATTTTATATTTCATTGAAACATGTGGTTATTGATGGCTGACAAATTTGTGTACATTTCTTTTCAGACACTTATGTGTACATTACTCTTCTTACTTTTATTCCAATCCATGCGCTTGTAGTCTCGTTTATACCTGTCTTATTGCTGTAATTATACACTTCTTTTTAGCCAGTTATCTTAATTACCGATTGCTCTAATTATACTTTATTAGCCAGTTATCTTAATTATCGATTACCAAGGTTATGTCAACTGTTAGCAAGCATTGCCCTAATTGCTTTTGTCCGGTAATTATTCGGACAATTAGTCAAAGAAATTTGTTTGCCTAACAAAAAAAACATACCAAAAGCCTCGAGTACAGGATTTGTCTGTACGATTTGATCTTCAATGGACACTTTATTCTTGTCCTTCTTTTCCACACTAAATTGTTATAATGGAAATTACTTGAGAATTTCACAAATGAAGGGACGCCCCCCCCCGACCCATGAAAAATGTAGTGCTCATTTTTCTTATGTATGTAGATGAGTGTTATGTACATATAAAACGCACAAAACTCAAATTAGTAGACTTATGGTAAATGTGAAGAAACCACTTTGTACAACTTACGTCTGCTGGCTGGCTCCAACGTACGCAAAGTACGAGATGACCTTTTTGGTGTTTTCGGTCTTACCGGCGCCGGACTCTCCGGTAATCAACATCGACTGGTTTTCGCGATCTATAACAACTTATTTAATTTGAGCTTGGATAATAAGGCGTCCCGGAAATTCGGTGTGATTCTATCAATACTACCGTATTTCTGCACGAAACTTGCACATATAGTAATAAAAAATAAAACAAATATTTTTCCAAGACACAGTAAATTTTCAGCATGCTTGGAAACCCAGTAATTGTTTCTGACAGAGGCCAGATACAAAAATGGCCTAGAAAGTCGTTTTGGTAGGCGTTTTGTTTTTTCGATGAATACTCTTTTTGCTGAATTGTGAAAACATGTTACATGGTGCAAACTTGTGAACTGTGATCTAACATTAGTGATTATGTATTTTGTCGAAGCAAACTATCTAGATACGCACATCTTGTCGTCGTCCATGCTATGTATATGGGTTTCTTTCTTTCTTAGAAAAGAACACAATTAAGTGATCTGAGAGTGAAGCAAATCAAATAAGTGAATCCAACAGAGTGGTCTAGCGACGTCGTCACTCAGTCATCTCAAAAATAGTAAAAAGTTTTAAAGCGAAATACCGGCCCGTTTTTGAAACCCATCCTGGACAACTGGATTCTCACTATTTATGCTAATTTGCTCGAATTTCACTCGATTTTTATTCTAATTTATGTTTATTTGCATATGCTGCAGAAGCATGCTGGTGTTCTCGATATGTTTCAAAAACAGGCTAGTATTTCGCTTTGCAACAATTAATATACAGTACCGTTGGTCATATTTCTATAAGCTTCGTCGGAAACGGCGAAAAGATGGGGAGGCATTTCGTTTCTTCTTCGTCCAATGTACATTCTACACACACTTTCCGTGTAGATCGGAAGACGTTTGTAGGGGTTGATCACCACGCAGAACAGCCCCGAATAGGTCTGCAAGCATTCTTGTTTAAAGCGGTGCGACACGTGGTTTTCAAACGAACGCTCAGTGTTTTCCATGTATTATATGCTAATTATTTTCCGTTCTGTGAGAAATATCCAGAAAATACATGAAAAGCAGTTGTGAAGCACACTTTTTAAAACCATGACAAACCGCTTTAATTAGTTCGACAATTACCGTTAAACGTTGAAGCTAAAATTAGATTTTATGCGGCTACACCTCTGGAATTCAAAAGGCTTACGGTATTTATTGCATTGAGAAAATTGAAAGTCTACGCACTACTTCAAGTAAGCAACTCTAGTTGTTTACGTGAGCAAAGTAAATAACTCTTACATAGATCATCATGGAGTAGTAGCGTTGTCTCAAGTTGTGCAGCACCGACGCGTCGTTGAGGAACGTAAGATTGGCCATATCCTCGGTTTTCTCATACTTTGGCGGGTTCATCTGTTGGACGTCATCTTTCTTCAGCGACCTCTGGAAGGAAAATTATAAATACCAAAGTTCCGCGAAAATTAATGCGAAATACAGTCCGATTTTTGGAACGCATTGCGTACACCTGCTTTCTTATGCAACATATGCAAATGAGCAAAAATTAGAATGAAAACTAGACCCCAATTAGACCTCACTTTGCATAAATGCATAGGAATGCAAGTACTTGAGATGCGTCAAAAACCGGCCGGGATTTTGCTTTGAAGGGTACGGCCGAGCAGTCTGCCGGGGACTAACTCAGAGAGTTCGAGATGTAAAGAATGCGGTTTTCACAGTAGTGTTTATAAAAACCCGGACATTCTGTGCAAGTAAATTGAGGAAAACGTTTTTCTCGCGCACCTGTCCCTTTAATGTTAGTTTGGCCGTCTAGATTTAAATATTAGAATATTATACATATTTTCTACATTGAAACTTTCCTGCTGTAAATTAACCCCTCTTATAGACTTTCGGTTTATTTAGAATTATAATAAATCAATAAATCAATGTAAGAAACAAACCACTGTTATCTATAAGTCTGTGTAAGATGAAGTTATGCTAGTCCTCTACGGTTATCTTTATCTTTTCTTTTATCTATATGCCTTGACCAAATTTCAACAATAGATTTCTCTTGATTGAGCTAAGTACGGTTCTTTTTGTCAAGGCTACGCCTATACAAATTGCTAACCGTACTGGAATCACTATTTATAACTAGACAAACCTCTGCTCCCTTAGAAGTGACAACAGTAATGCTGTCCCCCTTCGTTGACTTGATCTCGGCTGCGATAAAACTAAAAATGAAATTTTTTATTGTTTTTTTTTCAATAATAAATAAATGTAAGTTCAGTTACAACACATGGGACCGCCTATCAATCAATTTTGCGTGGTTTATGTGGAATTGTGCAAGACCATGATACGATTTAATTCCCGTTCTTGGCCCGTGTTACGCAGTCCGTCCCGATAATCACAACTATGATATGATTATGCTGATATGTTTGGTGTGCAGCGTATTCTGATCAGTTCGGGCTGTTCAGTGATGGTCAGTGACGAGCAGCCTGAGGCTGAGCCTAATCTCAAGTCTGTCTAAGCCTAAGTCTAAGCCTAAGCCTAAGCCTATGCCTAAGCCTAAGCCTAAGCCTAAGCATGTGTACTTTGATTCTACAAGTTTAGACAGTTACCCACCCATCTTCTGGATCAGCAATCCAAACGTTCTTTTTCGAATCGAATTTCTTCGTCGACGCGGCCAACATCTGAAAAACGATCAGTAAATCGAATATCGATTGAAATTATGCTCCATCGATCACAATGTCGTTTTTCTGACTTTTGCCGTAGTCAAGTCCCGCTTGGTGATGGATTTCCATATATTGACGTCAGTAGTTTCTCTGCTGGTAAAGTTTATCCACCATAATGTTACTGGGAAGACTAAGAGATGTGAATATCGTTTTTCTGCGTTTTACCGAAGTCAAGTCCCGCTCGCTGATGGATTTCCTTACTTATATTAACGTCAGCAGTTTCACTGCGTAAAGTTAATTCACCATACTGTTACTGGGATGACTAAGGGATGTGAATAATATTCCTCTAATTTGCCTCTTGGTTAGCACTAGGAACTTTTTTTATACTCCCCAACATTGTAGCGTAGGGAAGATTTTATACTCCGGTAATACTGAGCTAGACTACTTGGGGAACTTCTAACACTCCCCATTGTAGCGTAGGGTATGTTTTCTACTCTTCTGGTAATACATAGATAGGATAGGGAACTTCCAACCCTCCCCATGGTGCATGAAAGGAGAATATCACCGTAGGGAACTTCTAACCCTCCCCATTTTGCATGAAAGGAGACTCTCACCATAGGGAACTTCTAGCCCTCCCCTGGTGCATAAAAGGAAAATCTTAGTCACCTGCTCCTGACTTTGGCGTAGGAATTGCCAGCCGGGATCCTCGGTCTCGACCATTTTTCGGAGAGTTTTCACTTAATTCTGCAGCTGCGGCGCCTATCAATACAAAATATTGGAGAAAAGTGCTTTAAAGCGGTATAACAGCCGGTTTTTGAAACGCACTTTGAACGCTATATTCATAACTAGGGATCGCAAATAATTGCGCGATACTAATTCGTTTGCATACAACATATGACAATGCAGTTGTCCAAACGCGCTTCAAAGCCCGGCCGTTATTTCGCTTTAAATCGCATCGAAATCGCACAGATAAGAGCGAGTACGTATATAGACACAAATATCAAGTGGTGTAAGGGAGCGAAACGAATAAATAGTTTTCAAAACAATCGATATTCAATTATAGATTTCTTCAGCTAGCACTTCTGCACTGAGGGTTTATTCGGCAAATCCACTAAATAATAATAACTTTATAAGAACAAAACACACAACATCCAGCATAAAAGAACAGGTTTCCCAAGTTACATATTTGTTGGGAATTTGGATAGGAAATTTGATTTGGAAGGAATCACGAACATGAGTCAATAAATCGATAAATGTATAATCCAGATATGAAGCCGCATAGTAAGTAGTCGGGAAATGTTCATCAAACAGAGATGTTATAGTGGATGGTGAACAGGATGAGATATAGAGAGTACCAGGGAGATCACAAAAAGGTTCTCAGAAACAAACGGTAAGAGAAAGAGAGAGAGAGAGAGAGAGGGAGGTAGAGAGAGCGAAATACAGAGAGGAAGGGAACGTGCTAGATCCCAAATTTTCAACTGTTTCACAGTCTTACTCAAGGTTTACACAGGTCGTGTAGGCCTTCGGATGAGTGTCGATCTAGTGATTACAAAAAGACAGTGAGATAAAGAGAGAGAGAGAGAGAGAGAGAGAGAGAGAGAGAGAGAGAAGAGAATGACAGAGAGAGATAGGCAGAGGGCAATACAAGGGGACAGCAAGGTAAAGAGAGATAAAGACAAGTGAGATTTTCGAAAAGCAAACACTAAGAAACTGGCACAGGCTACTGAGGGATTTGGATGTGACTGTAGCATATCGTCTTCTGTAAAATGCAAGAAAACCCATTGCTTTACGTTTATTAACAAGATGTGTAAGAAAATTAAGTACTTTACTCTTTACAACAAAAAGATAATATTAATAATTATTAAATCAAGAAGATGCAAAAAAAACGACATAAATTAACATTTTATGGGGTAGACAAATTAGAGCGACATAGGGATGTATAGTGTTAGAACTACTCTATATTGACCAAAATGCTTTATTACCCGAGCACAACAAATCTGGCAGAACGAAAATGAACGAACTGCAATGAATTTCAATGTACAAAACCGTATTGGTCATTTTATAAGACAATAGTGACGAGACAGATAAAAAGATATATAAATAATTCAATTTATTACACAAGGAATCATATTTGAGTCGCCGATTACTGGATGAGTCAGGGAAGGAGAAAAGCCGCCTACGCCTATGAAGTTTGAGCTCTACCATTGTACGATAATACATATAAGGTAATCTCAAAGCATTATTGTGCCTACTTTGGGAAATTTGCATATGATGCGCATATCCTTTGTATGTATCCTATGTAAATTTTGTGCCCTAAGCTTGCCGGACGGGCACCAAATTTATAGGATACAAAGGATATGCGTATCATATGCAAATTTTCCAAACTAGGTACAATACGGCTTTAACGCTACATATATTCCAATGTGAAGCAAGTGAAACAAAGCTTACATATTTGTGTATCATAAAGCTTACAGTGTATCATACAAAAAGGCATGCATCATTTTTGTTGCGTTTTTGTGAGATTGAGCATACTTTCTTACCCAAAGCTTATAAAATGATGGTGCTATAAAGATAAAGGAAATTCATTGGAAAAGCTAAATAACAGCGTCAGAGAGTACTGTACGTTTTGGAAAAAACGACGCGGCTCAGTTCTTGGAAACCTTTGTAAAGTGTTTGTGTAAGCAACTTTGTTGTCGGTGCGCGTAGGTGGATACCAACATAAAAACGTCTTTTTGCGGGCTGACCGAGATATATAAACAATAGAGAAGAGGTCAATTTCAATAATGAAGTTCTATTTTTAAACTATTATAATCATAGCCACGGTGAAATGGGTGTGGATGAAACACGCTAGTCAGCAGCATAAAAAAACAAATTCGCTAGCGAACAAACGAATTCGTTAGTTCGCTAGTAGATTAAGATAACATCACGCTCGAGGTAAAAAAATATTGATAATAAAAAAAAATCATTCTTCTCACAATTTCATGGGGTAGTGAAGGCGTACACAACTTATAGAAATATCATAACGAATAAAGAAGAAAGACATTATAAATATAAAGCTAATTGTAAAGCTGGCCTTTGTCACGCGATAGGAAGCATTTGAAAAGAAGGGTTATTCTTAAAGGCATAGGTTCACCTCGAATTGCACCTTTTTTTATAATTTATGTTGATAGTATGGCCTATGACGGTCAAAATGCGAAAATTGCAGTAAATTTCTTTTGCTCCCCGTAGTATGAGAGCTTGCTCAAAAAAAGCTAAACTACCTCGAATCTATAAAACAATTGGAGTACCGCAGCCATGGTATGTGGGAAATAGCCCGGCCGAGCTGGAGACGCTAGAAAATACAAGGCCCTTTTATCATCCTCTGTCTGTCACAACAATATCTGCACCTCCAGTCCTCCTGCGCTATTTCCCACATACCATGGCTGCGGTACTCCAATTGTTTTATAGATTCGAGGTAGTTTAGCTTTTTTTGAGCAAGATCTCCTACTACGGGGAGCAAAGGAAATTTTCTGCAATATTCGCATTTTGACCGTCATAGGTCATACTATCAACATAAATTATAAAAAAGGTGCAATTCGAGGTGAACCTATGCCTTTAAAATATAAAGCAGAAGGTAAGGTTAGACTAGACCCACAGCCACATCTGCAAAAAAAGACCGATCTTGATCTATAATCAGAATATATATAAGATATAGCTTACCGTGATCACTCAAGTGAACACACTGAAATGAATAGGGCCGGAGCTTGTTTAAAATACGCTTATTGTTAGGCCCATAAGCAGCCCCTTCATATTTCGAAACTAAAATCCACGCACTATGGACTGAACCACTGCACAGTTCTCTGTTTTCCATATTAAATTCACAAATACAGGCGAATAATATAAGATATTATCAAAAAAATATAAGCTAAATGCTGTCTGTGGTCACTAATGTGAACACATCGGAATGTGCATGCGGAGGCGCGCGCGGAAGTGTGCTTATGCTTACAGAAGCTGAAACTTGGGCGCGCACTCGAGTGCCGTCGCTCCGCCGCGCACCGCATGGAAAATAATGACCAGGCCGAGTTTTTCGCCTCAATTAGTCAATATTTGCTCTAGGAGATATCAACGGAACACAAGATAAAGCTAGTTTCTATGAAAATTAGCTATATAATGAGGGAGTGTTTGTTACAAAAAAATAATCTGCGTACCCGTGAATTGATTTCTTTTAAAACTTGGGTAAGCGAAGAAAGTGACTATGTAATAAGTGAATCTTCAAATAAGGATCATATTACTAAAATACGTTTTTTTTTCTTTGCCATGCTAAGCGAAACACTGACATTACAGTTCGCGAAGAGACCCGTCTGATTTAATTCGATTATAATCAACAAATATTACATAGCGATACAGTGTGTCTACAACGATAGATGGTACAATTTCACAAATATTGGAATAAGTTCTCAGGTGTAACTGAGAATATAATGTAAAGCATAATTAAAAATAAACGTGAACTTTTAGTTCACAAGAATCCATATCAAAAGATATTGGGAATGCAATAGCCCTCACAAACCACCTACTATACTTTTTCAGCACATGCATGAGCCCAGATTACGCAAATAATTCGCCAATTTCTACCGTAATAAATTATCCTAAACCTCCCAGTAACTCTTCATATATTTGTCTGCTATGTAGTGGGAGATGTTTCCCATCGCTTTCTTTTTCTTTTCTAAACAAATTCCGAAGAATTCTTCAAGGTTCTCTTTGCCAAGCACTCAACACGGACAAATTTTTGCCCGCGTCGAAGACCATGTGCTCCCGGGAAAACGTAGGTGGACTTGGGATATACAGGTGGGACTGCGGGGAGCGGGGACTGCATATTTTGCAAAAATTGAACTACTCTGGAAGGTTCAGGTAAATAAAAGTAACGACTCGGTGTTGACAAATATGATATAAAAGTTTTAGAAATAAATTGTGTGTTGAAAGTCGTTATGTATGTACTGCTACAATTATTTGTGCAATAAAATCGGCATTTCTAACTTGTAAGTTACGGGTATTTTTCGTGGAAATATGCAATTTAAATTTTTGACGTGAATGAGGTCGATAATGCAATAATGATGCGAAATGAGAAGAAGCAAGTTTGAAAGTGAAAGGTTGCGTTGTCTCATACAAAACTAGAGCCACGTTTAGGCATAGTTGCTTTTCACTGCATGGATATTCGCATGATATACGACACTGGGTACTTACAGTAGCACTTTTGATATAAAGAGAAAGCTAGAAGACGTCGTCATCTGCTCATTGTGAAGCAACTCATGAGCTTTGCCTAGTGTGCAGAACTACCCTTGAAATAGCCTACGTAAAGATATACGATATACATATAATTTTCTTTTTTATTAAACCGAAATACCGGCCCGTTTTTGAAACACATCGAGTAGGCCACCATTCTTATGCTACTCATGCAGCTTATGCAATTGCACATAAATTAGAAAAAAAATCGAGCTAAATTCGAGCAAATTAGCATAAATACGTAAAAATTCAGTTGTACACGATGAGTTTCAAAAACCTTTCGCTTTAAAGTAACTTTGAAGAGAATTTTTAAACAGTACAAATAAACGTGAGGATTGATCGGTAAAAAATCAGTCTTTCGAAATAGCCGCCTACATAGTTGAGCAGAACTTGAGCATGCCGATCCACAAATATGTATCTTCTGTACGATCCCGAAAAATCCTTTGATTACTGATGCCTTCAGATGTTGTTCCTTTCCGACTGACTGTTTATCTCTCTCCCTCTCTTTCTCTCCCTCCCCCTCCCCCCTCTCTCTATCTCTCTCTCTATTTCTCTCTCTCCATCACTCTCCCTAACCAGTCGCTCTCCCTATCAAGTCTGAATAGTTTTCTCTCTATTTTTTACAGAAACTTCACCGTTTCACTCCTTCTTGCTCTAATGTTCAGCTGACTATCCATCTCTCTCCCTCTCTATTAGCTCTCTTGATCTCTCTTTCTTTCCCTCCACTCTCTCTCTCCCCCTCTCTCTCTAGTCTTAACAGAGACTGCTCTCCAAGGCTCTCTCATCGGATCTCCGAGATGCCGAAGTCCTTCTCTTTTCCCTCAAAATCCACAACCACTTGTGTGTGTTGGCAAACATTTTCTGTGATATCTCCGCAGGAGAACCCGCTTCAGGATTTGTAGAAAACGCACAGCCACGCGCCAAGAAACTAATCGATAGCACGGGATCCAACATGAAATATCAACCTCGGTGACTTGGTGATATACATTGAAAAAATATAGTAAGGATAAAAGGTAACACATATCTAATTGTAGTGAGGGAACACGTGAGTCTTCTGCTGACCTGCGAGACAGAGAGAAATCTTCTATAATGATGAAAATAACTGTATATACTGGAACTGGACAACTATTCACAACCCTTTTTGTAAACTGACAAATTATTCTGCTTCCACTCCACTGTTTCATTTTGTGATATGGTGCATAGCAAACACCAGGTGCTGTAGCAGATTTCACTTTATTTCTTTCAAATCAAGGTTTCCTAGTTTCACAAATGTATATCGTCTTCATTTGAACAATCCTTCAGTTTTCTTTGGAAGCTTTCTTCAGGCTACAAACTCCATCACAAATGTTTGAGTGTTTCCGCCTCCACCTGAAGGTATTTACAGTGTAAACTTGATATATACTTGCCTAATTCTAAACTAAGTTGTTCAATTTAAAATTTAAGGTATTTGATGTTCGTCATACTTGAACTAGGACTTGACAGCTTTTGCTCACAATAAGTGCTACGTATCGTCACTTGCGGGTTCAAATTTTATATATTTGATTAAAAAGTAATAAAGCTTCATTCGAAAAGATAACAAAAAACTAACCTTGCTCTTGGTTCCAACTTCCAACCATAGAATACTGTGGATTAGCATTAAACTGATTGTCAGACAAGGAGAGTCGAAGTTCGAAGGGGTTCATTACGTCGATAGTAGTCTTCCGTCCTCGTCTGTAACAAATCTTTTCAGTTTTAATTCGCACGTTTGGCGTAAAACTGAGCAGATTTCTTACCTTTTAAAGATTTTTCCTGACGATATTTGATCACGATTCCATTTTGGGGATGCGAATGAAAGTTTCATCTCGTTTTATTGTCTTCTCGCTGTTTCAAACTTCGGATGTCATTTCTGAAAAAAAATTGATTTTGTATAGTGCATGCAAACGAACGCGGACTTTACTTTACATAAGTATCATAAGATGGATAAGAAGAACCAGAAAAAATGCTAGAATAAGTTGAACACGTGTTCAATTTGAGACAAGATAAAAATACATAATTTGTTGAAGATGCCTACCATAAAGGGTGGTTAAAAAACCTTGAAGTGTGGCAATTCAGCATGGCGTCTGGTGTCTGTCTGGCCTCTGAAGTAGATACAATAACCGTCTTACCTCCGACTTATATACCATTTTCCTATCGTACTTTTACTGACAGCTGGGACCTGGCTGGTCAGTAACTGACACTTTTGACGTGCGCCTTGCAGGCCAGCGAAGGTGCGGTCACGCGCTGAACTTTACTGTCATGGTGGCTAGCCTAGGACCAGAGGTGACTAATCAAAAATATGGCCAAACGGGACCGCGGCCCAAATAAATCTTACATTGCTTTAAAGTGGTATGCCACGTGGTTTGTGGATCTTACACACCGGACAACATGTAGAGTAAAGTTGGAAATTGTGAACTATGTTGCAGTCAAAGTTATTGGAGGCAATTATTAGCGTCAGTAAACGTTCGCAAAAGATGTTCCGCTTTTTTGTGATAGATAAAACTACGGGTCCAGAAACATAATCTGATTTGAAGTGTTGAAACCCACCTAGAGAACTCGATACTTCGAACATGCGAACCGAAACCCCAACGCCAACTTGTATATGTTGAAACCAAAACCGACGAAAGAGCCTATAGAGACTAGGGAAGAATACATCTGAATCCCACCTCAGTTTCAGGATTCAGATTCATTCCCTCAAAATCTGTATTTCAATTCACACATGCATTGAAATTTGCATGCGGATGAACTAGTTATGCAATTTGCTTGCCAATCACCCGCACACAAAGTTATTGTTGAGCGAGATGCGCACGGTCATATTGCGCCAGATCGTGTACCGAAAGTAATTAGCATACAGAATAGATTAATATACGGTAGACTGGGCTCGGGCTACCATGGAAATGTGACGTCATGAGAAGTTTGGGTGATAAGCATAAGAATGACATTCAGAAGTGGAATCTTGGACAACAGTACATTAGCATGCATGATGAGTACCAAGAAATAAAATGTTTAAAGCGAATTCTGGTCGATTTTTGAAACACATCGAGTACATCAGCATTCGTATGCAACATATGCAAATGAACATAGATTTGAACGAAAAATCGAGCTAAATTCGAGAAAATTAGCATAAATACGGAATAATTCAGTTGTCCGCTACGCATTTCAAAAACCGACCGGTATTTCGCTTTAAAGACACCATTCCTTCATGTCGGCTTGAAACTTATGTAGTGCGATTATGCACGAAATAAATTTTTTTACTATTTTATGAATGGAATTCGAAGTTATATTACTTTTTCTTTGCTCACCCCATGACTTGGTTAATTTCCAACTTCTCTACTAGCTCACAGCTTCTGTTCGCCATTTTATCCTAAATCTTGACTAATTGCAGGTAATACTGTAAGCAATTACCATTTGCAGAAGGCAATTGGTATGCAAATCTAGTGTTTACGGTAATTTGAGACCGTAACCCGGTCATTGTTTGAGCGCACGCAAATTGCGCAACACGTGCACGAAATCGACTGCGCGGCGTTTCGGAATTTGCATAACAGTTCACCACCGAGCACGCACTTATTAGGCCTTACAGTTCGTGTACTTTTTCACATTTGGAATAATTTTTAAAGCCTAGCACCTTACTTTAAGACTCTGTTCAATTGAATAAATACCTTATTGATGTCTTTTTATATACAGGAAGAACATTTAACTGTCTGTTTGTGAGGATCACGTTACGAAATTCTGCATTTCAGGCGTTTGGGGAAGTAGGCCTACGTGTTTTCATTTTTCGTGCATTACATAAACCTTGGAAGATACGTTTCTGGAGTTTTATATAAGTACGCAATCTTGCTTCGATATGGACGGTCGCACTGGCGACTTTAGCCGTCTGGTAATATAATAGATTCCCCAAGCTCAAAGATATTAAACTCTTTATCAGAATTCGTGCTTATGAAGCTGGTAAGTTTAGGGGTCTAACTTTCTTCTTGAAACTCCAACAAGTCCAAACTTTTGTCGAATTAGAATTCTTGTTTCACCAACCAGTTAGACAGACCCAACTACTTCATTAAAAACCCATCCGTTCCGCTACGGTTTTACGATCTGCGGGTCCAGAAAGCGCCCATATACGAGAGTAGTAAACTAGCGTACTCTAACTAATTTAGAGTTTTAATTTTCTGTTCCAGAGATGGGACCTTTTTTGAGTGAAAAGTAGTTTTATTAGTTGTACGTTTGAAATACAAAGCACATGCTCTTATCGTATTATATAAAGGTCTTATTATATAAAGGAAAAGAGTTTACTTTTTTGTTTGCGTGAACTAAACGGAATTCTACGTTTCAGGCGTTTGGTATAAGTAGTCCCTTTTCGCAACTCTTCAAAATAAGCGCAATCGAATTTACATAAAATTTCAAGATACGTTTCATATAAGCATGCAGTATGATCATTTTAGTAGGATCGCCTGAGTACAGTCGCCTCAGGCGGCGATAGCCGTCTGGTATAGAACATACTTCAATTTATTTTATAACTAAATGCATTTTACTTCAAATCCTCTTTCATGAACTGCCCCAAAGTTTAGCAGGTTGTTTTCGTTTTGCGATTCTTATCTGACATTGTTTTCATAAGAAAAATACTTCTAGCAGATCGTGCTACGATAAACTTTATTTGACTTATTTTCTGTTTGCACCGTTATTCCAAATTAACTCAATCACTATCCTTGTATGAAAGTCCTTATTGTTAGAATAAAAAAATCGACCCCTATTCGACCCCACTTTTCATATTCATAAGCACATAGATAGGAATCTCCCTTTCAAAAACATGCCCTTATGGCGTTATCATTTTAAAGCGAAATACTGATCCGTCTTTGAAACACATCGAGTAGACCAGAATCTTTATGCACCTTATGAAAATAAACGTAAATTACAATAAAAAACAATCGACCCCAATTCGACCCCACTTATTGTAAGTACACAGGAATGCAGTTGACCATCATCCATGTCAAAAAGCGGCTGTTATACTGCTTTAACCGTTGTAATCTGAATATTCTGATTTTCCCCCCTCCCCAGTATTAGCGCCTTTTAGTTCCTAAGCATTAACACATAAGGGTATCTGAGGGTCAACTAAGGGTATAATATCTTGCGGTCAAGTGGCTACCAATCGTCCATATATCCCTGTCTAGCTGAGTGTTTTTCTATGAGCACACGGAGGTTGATTTGATTACGTTTTGCTAAGGTCATGCGTAGCTGGTATTGGAAGATATTAAAGCGGTATAGCACATGGTTTTGAAACACAAAATAGATGTTCCCTTCTTGCGTTTATGGCACAGAATGACACACACGTTGAGTCAGTGCAGGTGCAGAGCACATAATGCCAGTGCGCGTAATATGTCTGTATTTGTGGTAGCTGCTCAGTGTTTTTCTTATAAATCGCGAAACGGAAGAGTTGTAATTTGTAAGTATAAATAGTTCTCAAGTGAAAGCTTTATTCCAAGCATAAATCCGCGCATAACCCTTTATTGTCTTGAGTATTGATGCCAACTGATATTAAACCACTGCTAGTTTATCTTTAGTATTGATGCTAAATTAATGCTAGTATATCTTGAGTGTTGATGGTAACTGATGCTAAACCACTGCTAGTTTAACTTTAGTATCGATGCTAAATTAATGCTAGTATATCTTGAGTGTTGATGGTAACTGATGCTAAACCACCGCTAGTGTAACTTTAGTATTGATGATAACCCAATGCTAGTTTATCTTTAGTATTGATGCTAGGTTGATGCCAGATTGGTTCCTTGAGTGCCCAAAAAGGGTGTGGCTGTAGTGTTTCGTCAAGTGCGACCGTATGTTCAGTATACTGTTATTATTTGAGAGTGTCAACATTAGCCATATATGGCCCAACCCTAAGCCTAAGCATCTAGAAATGGCTGAACTCTAATAAGGAGACTGATTAAGAGTAAAATATCGACAGAAGCTTATTTCATAAAAGGTCACGCATTCCTCAGAAATAAATTACTTGAATAAAGATCCATTACCATGCCAATTTCATGCTGTGGTTTGCCACAGCTAGATAACTTTTCTAACTCTGGGTTTAGAAGTTCGTCAAATTTATGCGGCCTGTATGAAGGCACCTTTTCTTTACATAATCGTCACGTCGTAAAGATATACGCCTAATAAAATAAT
Source organism: Pelodera strongyloides (assembly GCA_036852015.1). Lineage (NCBI taxonomy): Eukaryota > Metazoa > Nematoda > Chromadorea > Rhabditida > Rhabditidae > Pelodera > Pelodera strongyloides. The sequence goes on from JAANDG010000025.1 coordinate 358,574, forward strand.
GAAAAGAGAGGGGTGAAGGTCAAGAAGGACAATAAAATATTTGAATACTTTCAATACGTTGAACTTGTGTACTTTAGAAATGAGTAAGCAAATTGTCGGGCGCGTGAAAAATGATAGTCATCGGCTAGAACCGAACCCGCGAATAGCAACCTGATACAACCGCTCAACCAGTTGAGCCATGTGAGCAAAAATTGTGGCTGAACCATGTTTTTGAAGCCCGACCATCGGACGATCGTCCCTTGTCTTTGTTATTTGAAAATAAGTGTTATGTATCTCTTGTTACTATAATTACCATATTTTTAGTCGCGCATGGATCCTTATTAGTCGTATGATGATGTAGCTAGGCCACCAACATTTATTGGAAGGGAACTAAACGGTTTCATGAATTTCGAGCCACGTTCTCAATCTTGACTTTACATCAAAACATCTTTGCATTATTTTTTCCCCTAATTTTGTTAATTTTTCGTCTGGAAGTGTCCTACACCTATACTATCGCAAATGTCAACGAAGTACGTAACTTTCTCGCGTATGTATGAATAATGCTAACCTTGGTAAAGGCAGTAAATTAGCTAGATAAGAGTATATGATGACCGATAGACCACGCCACCTCTTAAAGGGAATATGTATGCCCTTTTTGAAGTTAAGCTGTATTAATAGAATGTGTGTTCCTCATTAAGGAAACGACAACAAAAATTGATAAAAGTTTCCCATTTAAAAGAAAATGATTTTCAAAGTTCATCTTTTCCATAGTAAACGCGTTGCTTGACCCCCTGGCTTACACGGCAGTGCTGATGGAGCAAAAATTTTTGCATATGTGTGCATACATCGGCATATAGCATGCAACAGCGACATATTTGCATGCAAATGAGAATATTCGAATTTACATATTCAGTCGCCTACTTAAATTCATGTCTGGTGTGGAAACTCTAGTTTCGCAATTGTTTTGCTCATTTTGAGTGCCTACATATTCCCTTTAACGACTCGGAGTCGGTGTAATTTCTACTTATTTTCTCAGAATATTAATCAAATCACTTTAAATCCTAATGCTCACCATATTTTTGCCGCGGTATAAAATATCGTATGCAGTTTTGTTTTTGTAAATCAAACTTCAAAAATGATTTATTCACACAAAAAACCATTTAGATACATCCGATTGTTTGACCGTGATAGATTCCCACGCATAATTTGATAGTGTTTCTGAAATGAGAATTTGTTTATATTCAAAATGATGTTTCCGCAATTTGCATGACAGCGCGCACATACACAAGTGTTCCATTTCAACACTACAAAAGCAAGTTATTTTTTGTTGAAGTGTTTTGCCAAGCAAGGCATCGCAGCTAAATATTTTTATTTATTTCTCAGTTCCTTTTTTATATCTGGATGTTTGATGCAAACTTACCAGTGTATTTAGTACACGAAATTTATATACTACACAGAAAATCTTCTTTATATTGTAATATACCATCCCACTCTATACTTATACAACATACGTAGCCAATTGGCTGAAGCGCTGAAGTCTTACAGCAAATAAAAACGAATGAGTAGTGTGCTATGCAACTATCCACTGTAATAGTCAACTGTATGAATTGGAAAAATTAGCATATCGGAATATTTTGGTTTGAATACTTACGCCTAGTGATGAGTACTCGCCTCACCTGTTAGTTCAGACAAGTCGATTAATAAAGCTCAGTTTATATTCAAGGCGGCTGTCGGATCATAACAAAGGAATGTAATAGATCACAAAATATAGAGAATATGACAAATGTTCATCCAATGTTTACATACTGTGAGCATACGGTACAACAGAACGTGGAACAGAAACTTAGCTACGTAATGATTACTTTGTCGATTTACAGCATGGCCGTTTATGATAGAATATGTTTAAAGCGAAGTGCTAGCCCCTTTGGAAAACTTGCATACGATAAGCAAATCCTATGTATCCTATGCTAATTTTGTACGATCTTTCACGGCAATCGTACAAAATTAGCATAGGATACTTAGGATTTGCTTAACATATGCAAATTTTCCAAGAGGCTAGCATTTCGCTTTAATTTAAACTATAGGTTTATTGATTCCGTTTACTATTTATTGTTACATGAGGTTTCATTTTTTATTGCCTACGGGTAGATGAAGTGTGTACCAAATATAATAACCAGACTAGTTCCTCTATTCTGACGTTATTTCTAGTATGTATTAGCACAAAATCACTTTTGAATCTGGTTCTAACACCTCTTTTAATCGACTCACTGTTAAATAATATTGAGAAAAGCTAATAGACTATTGCTTATTGTTAACTTAGTTTCCAGAAATCACTTTTTTAGATTAAAACTAAATTCTTTATAGTACGCCCACCAAGCAATTAGCGAGTGTTAATTGCTCCACAATTCATTTCAGTTCTCGGTTTGCGTGTGCCAATGAGTAGTAAGTATGCGTGCATTTGAAGGGATCTTTCTGCATATCTTAGACGTACTTGAGAATGTCCAACTCCATTAATGAAGTACCCAATCAGAGAGAAGCTGTTGCTAAAAGGTTTTATAACTTGCACCATTTTAATTATTATAATGGTATGCTGTACCATTTTTGAATCAATAAGGTATACCATTTTCGAAGCTTCGTTTTACCATGCTTTAACTGACAAATTGATGCCATTTTTAACTTATAAAAATGGGAACCTGCACCATTTTTAGCAGGTATTTGATTTGTTGCACCATTTTCAACTTTTGTTGGTCCCATATTTTAAGACAATAATTTATTGCTTTTTTGTAATATTTTCATGTATATTTATTCTTGACTTGATGCCGTTTTACGTATTGAAATTCATTGTATAGTAGCGGAAAGGGCGTTATTAATTTCTGAGGAAAAAAACATATTATAGAAATCTTTGAATTTTGAAACTTTGAAATTTGAAGTTTTGAGTGAAAATATTATTATCTTATAAACTTGAAACATTGTGAATATTTTGGTGTAATGATGCCCAATGTGTTTGCGTTATTTCCGCCTAAAAATAAGTTCCTTGCTAGCTAAAATAAGTCATTAGCCACTAATACACGTTCCCTACTCTGTTTATATACACCCGGCTTAAAATGGTGTGAATAGTCTTTAAAGGGACAGGCCCATCAAAGTAAACCTATATTTACGACGTATTCATAATGTGTATAGAACATTTTTATTACAATATATACAAACCCAATTTCACCTACTTTCGCCCTCGAGGACTTTTTCCGATGTGCTCATCATCATATGTATACCGTAAAACTGCAGAGATCGAAGCTGTCTACGCAAATTTATCAAGAAATTAAAATGCGAGCTAGATTTGCATATACACCTTGGAAGTCTGCAGCTTTATGGTATACATATGATGATGAGCACATCGGAAAAAGTCCTCGAGGGCGAAAGTAGGTGAAATTTGGTTTGTATATATTGTAATAAAAATGCTCTATACACATTATGAACGTTTCGTAAATATAGGTTTACTTTGATGGGCCTGTCCCTTTAAACAATGGCGTAACATAATAATATTAGCGTATTTTGCATGGAAAAATTATTGACGGATGAAATATACCTAACTATTTAGTAAATACTTGAAACTACACGAGGCCGGTTGAGACATATTAATAATATAAAGAGACATCAGAGTATGGTTCAATAATTCTCAATCACGTGTAACAAGTGTTATGAAAAGAGTAAAGTCGAAATAAATCCTTCGAAAATGTTTTCATAGCAGTAAATTGGCCTAGTTACTGTTTTACTGGAACACTTTCTATGAAAAAAAAACGGATTCTTTCCTGTTGCTAGTATATCTATTAGATTCAAGAAGCCTGTTGCTAGTATATCGAATACATAGATTCATCAAGTGGGTACAAAATATTCCCTTTAAACATGACATGTTTATTTAAAGGGAATATTTTGTTTCTAATATATATACTAGCAACAGTAAGGTATCCGTTCTTGTACATAGAAAGTGTTCCAGTAAAGCAGTAACTAGGCCAATTTATTGAGATGAAAATAATATTTTTTTTTTTTTTTTTTTTTTTTTTTTTTTTTTTTTTTTTTTTTTTTTTTTTTTTTTTTTTTTTTTTTTTTTTTTTTTTTTTTTTTAAAGTAATTAATATGTCTCAACCGCACATTTTAGTATGGGATGTTATAATAAGCACTTGCGTACGTACCAGGTTGTATTTGATTTTGAATGTGTGTTGCTTATTACTCAATAACCATTATTATTATAACTAACTTTGACCTATATGACTTTCTTCAGCAGTAAATTATGGTTTAATAGACTTCTTCAGAAAAGTAAACTCTTCATAGAATAGCTTCCTTCTCTAATACAATCATTAATCGTCTTCGCGCGAACGCCAAATATTATCGGGGACCGGAAAAAAAGTGATTTTGCAAAAAAGTGCCGAATTTCTACACATAAAAAGTGACCTTTCCGAATTCTCGAAAGTCATAAATTTCGGAGAATTAAGTGGGATTTTCATATGTCAATTTAGCACTGTGATAGGACAGACGTTATCGATTTGAATAACTTTTTTGAACTTTTATTGGTTTAAGTGCCCAGGTTGAGGTTTGTATAATATTGTTTTATTTCAGCTGTAAGCAACTATTATTAGAGCACCTTATTCAAAATATAGTTACATGTATAAGTGTTTACATGCTTTGGCAGGTGAAACTGCTTGAAATGTGTGGAATATACTAGTTTTCATTTGCGTTCTTTGCTTTACTTTTGGCAGAAAAATTGTCTTATTATACAAACAATATTCTTTCACAATTTTGTTAATAATCTACCGTGCAATAAATGCTCTTTTTATAAATAGTGGAGTTTTCTAAACATATTTAACTTTTATGTACTACTTGACTTCTAAAGGAACACCGCAAAATTTTAACTTGACTCAAGGAGCGAGCCCAAAAGTGACTTACTCTTCTGAATGCGCCAGAGGAAATCTCATATTCGCGAACCACAATAGACACCTATTTTCGTTTCCTAAGGCTCTTGCTTTAGGAAAAGGTAGTAGCATTATTATGAACAAAATTCAGCAAGAGACTCTGCACTCCTGCTTGTGCAAAATATATTTTCCTTACATATGCTTTTTCGCTTTTATGATCAAGATATCTCAGCTGATAGAAGCAAACGATTTCTTACCAAATATTTCTGTATTTCTATTTCTATTTTTTTCATAATGTTTCATTAGGTCTATTTCTGCCTTAGGTAATTGTATTACCTGCTTACAAGTCGAATATATTTTCAATTATAGCGCTGGTTCAATGATTATAGATCTGGCTTTGGAACGTTGTTAGAAGCTTATGAACATGGATATCGAATCAGTTTCTTATGGATCCAATCATAATAGATCATCTACAACCCTGAAACCAAGCTGATTTTTAGCCACCCAGTTGCACGTCGATAAACCGCGCAAAAAGCTCACCAAATTTGCATATTAAGCCCAGTAATTAACGGGCAATAATCCACTAATCCAGCATATGTTGCATGTTTTTGGCGGACAGGCGAAATAGTAGTCGTTTGTAAAATAAAACTGGAAGCCGTAGTGCGTAGTGGTTTGATATAATATTACACGGTCCATATGAAAATTATCAACCATAACGAAAGCTTACAAGTTAGTTAAATGTATGGAAAATAAGCTACCTTTCTAATAATCTGGCCACATCTTCACATTTCCAATTTTGATGAATACCATAGTCTCCAATCCTGCTATGTATTACTCCAGCAACCTTTTTACCGACTTTCTCCGACTCAAAGAAGTGCATGCAAATTGCATTTCTTTGGGGATGTCTCTCTATGTGAATATATTACCTAGGGATGAGTGCTCTATGCATATTTCCTTCTCAGATTTCTGCTATTGACAGATGGCCACGCCCCCTATACTGGCTCCGCCTCCTGTTTTGAAGAAGCACCCCCGAAGAGATATATGCAAATTAGGGACCTTTCATTATTCTGAAATTGTTGATTTATTTAATTGTTTACTTTCCAATTTAGGTATTGTTAGCATGTTATCTTCTTGTCAAAAATGTTGTTTTCGCTTGTTTATAGACCATTTTTACAATTAGCTAATATTTTACCTACAATTAAATGTTGGATGTAAGCTTGGCTCTCTTTTTATCTTCAGAATTGTTTTGAAACTATTAAATCTCTGAGCGCATCGGAAAGATATTTACATACTTTGCTATTCAATACTGTGAGGCAGCGCAATTGTTTCTCCAGTTACTACCAGCTGTTTCCTGTTAGCTTACTAGGAACGAAATGGGCTTGGTCATCTTCATAAATATAAGTTGGGGTTCGTATTTAGGTTTCACAGAATTCTAGCATTGCGTAAGAAAAGGTAAAAGATAAAGGGCAACCGAAACTATCTAAACGGTGATAAATTTAACCTTGCTTCTTGTAGTTAGGGCTACTAGGTTCGACTAGCTATGATTAGGATTAGGTAGTCCAAGGCCTCAAGATGCTACGTTGGGGTCTACGCCTAAGCCTAAGCCCGCAAAAAAACATTGAACATTGATATAAACGAAATAAATCAAGAAATGAAAAAGACTGACATGTTCTTGGAATTTCGGTTTTCTTGTGTGTTTCGTCGCTGATTTTTCTTGTCAAATGTAGCATACATTTGTCCCAATGTCGATTTATTACTATACTTGCAAACCCCACAATAAGAAGAAACATTCAATCTCCTGTTTATCAGTTTGGTATGCAAATACGTAATTACCTAACCGAGTTATTTTGCTTTGTTTGTTCTTTAATTTACTTACATTTACACCCTTTTTACTAAATTGCAACAATATGCTGTTATGTAATATCGGTTTATTTACCATTTCCGGAAACGCATTGCGTTTTCGTGTTTTGGAATTTTGTCAAAATCGCCCACATTGTTTTGCTATCAACTCTGCTCCATTTTGGGTAACATTCCTTTTGTTGATCCGAGCTGTTCAACACATAAATCAATTGGTTATTTATTAGGAAGTTCCGTCTTTTCGTTGATTTCCCTTGATGATCTCTCTCTGTCTCTCTACTGTCTTTTTCTCTGTTTCTCCCTTTTCTCTCGCTCTCTCTCTACCTCTCTCTCTCTCTCTCTCTCTCTCTCTCTCTCTCTCTCTCTCTCTCTCTCTCTCTCTCTCTCTCTCTCTCTCTATATCTCTCTCGTTTTTCTTTTCCTATCATCATACTATCAGTTCAGTTCAGTTACTGTGCGCGTTGATTGTCAAAGCGTTCCCTTATTTTCGCAAATTGCAATTAACAAACTGACAACGCGATAGCATTGCCAAACTTGTCAGTCACTGTTGACAGAAAAAAATTGTTATCGAGATAATTGATTTTATTTTTCGAAGTTTTTATTTTTATTCATAATTATTTTGCATAAATAATAAATTGTGCTTTCTATCGTCCATCAAATCAAAATGCTAAGAAATATAATCTCAAATTTTTCGTATCCTTTGTTGCGCTATTTTAGAGATTTCCTAGGGTTCTGTCTTTGCAACTTTCAAAAAAAGTACTTTTCATTTATCCACACACTAATGCGTCATCTTTCCGCTACAATACCCGTTAGTCCATCAAAAAACCTGCACTTTTCCCGATTTTCTTGTTTTAAAATTTGATCAGTTCCTACAGCAAGTAGCCCTTTCTTTTCCATTATTTAATGTTAGGATACAGTGCTAAAATCCGGATGTCTAATAAAACAGCCTTGGTTTATACATTATGCAAGCTTTTGTACTTGTATATATAAAAATAAAATAAAATATAAATGTAAAACTAAACAGTTTCTCATTTTTGATACCTGAGACCTGACTCCTATTTAAAAACCCACGTCGCTCTATCTCGTTCTCACTGAACGGATTTCCCAGGGTACCGTAAATACAGTATAGATATGCAAATTTTGTGTGAAGGTCATGAAGCAAGGCTCAGGTATAACGGTTAGTCATAGTGAGGATTCATTTTAGCCTTATTGTGAGACGTTATGATTAGATTTATACATTTTCTTTTTAATATCTATAAAAATAAAATGCACCCTGAATTCATGCAATTGTTAATTGATTATCGAACTCAAACAATATGTTTACGATAAAACATTCAACTTCTTTTTGTGTATTATTAAACTAGAATAAGTATCTAACAATAAGTATAAACTGGCTATTTGCCAAAATTATAATAATAATTTGATTCGGCTTTTTCTCTCTCAAAGTTGAGAGCCCTTGAATATTTCTGCCATTTTTCGTGATATTTGATACATAAGTAAATAATTTGGCCTGCGCGCGGCGGTGTCTTCTTTATGTCGAAAATAACGTTGTCAAGATTTTTTTGCTCTCAATTAAGTGGATTAGGTTCAGACGAAAAGCGGTCTTAACTATAGCAAAAGGGTAAATATTACTTACTGTTTCTATCTCTCTCCCTCTCTTTCTTTCGTTCTCTTTCTCTCTCTCTTTCTCTCTCTCTTCTCTCACTTTCTCTTCTCTTTCTCTTTTCTTTTTCTCTCTCTCTCTCTCTCTCTCTCTCTCTCTCTCTCTCTCTCTCTCTCTCTCGCTAAATACTTACAATTTATATGTTCATCTGGTCCCATTAAAATTGGGTTCAGTGCAGGTGGTCGTTTTCTTCATGTAATCAAATTCATACTGTAGGAATGCACTTTTATGTACTTTTTCTGTTTCCTATTTATTGGAGTACTGTAGTCGAGTGCATGCAGCTGTGCCCTTTTTCTACTAAACTCCTTTTAATTCATAAATTTGGAAATTTACTAACATCTTGGTGGTTGTCATAACAGTCGCGCCACTCCAGTTCATATAATTTTGAACTCATTTCAAATAAACCATCTGTCTCTGTCTTCACACTTTTAAGCAATATACCAGCGGTTTTTGAAACACACCGGGTAGACCAGCATCCCAATGCAGCTTATGCAAATGAACATAAATTACAATAAAAAATCGAGCCAAATTCGAGCAAATTAGAATAAATACGTATGAATTCAGTTGTCCACGATGGGTTTCAAAAACCGGCCGGTATTTCGCTTTAAACATCTTTTCGTTAGTTTCGGTATCCGGGAGAATGTTAGTATTCTTGTAATGGATAGTGTGTGTCTAATCTACAAGTGAATTAGAACGTTCGTTCCTGTATTATATGAAAACAACGCGCGCTGCGCGCCCTTGTCGCGTGTCCATCCGCGCGGAAAATTAACAAACGCGCGCGCAATTTACATTTATGGAACGGACGAAGAAAATTATCGTAAGAATGCACTCTATCTCGATACAGGCGAACACATATTGTTGCGACACTTATAATTTATGTTTGATCTGTGAACGAAAAAATGGTAAGGTGGATTTAAAGAGTTGTGCCACGTGGTTTATGAATCGTGTACTGAACGATTGCATTCAAATGCACTATTCTAAAATTGTGTTCCATTGACATTCTGGCATAGTAATTTGCATGTAATACATTGAAACGTAGATATCCAGCGCTGGTTTCAAAGCCACGTGCCATACATACCGCTTGAACTCCTTATATTCAGTATACAATTGAAAAGCAGAATAGCTAACTGCTCCAGACGCCTAACCTTTTGTCTATCTAATATAATAGGTTTGGGCCCAACTATGTTTTGTTTGAAAATAATCCGAACTTTCTCAAAGACATCATTTCCTGTCTTTCATAAGACAGTCGTGTTTTTGCAATCTTCCATTACAGACTCACATGTTTTTGACGTACAAAAAAGTTTCACCAATTCACTTTCCAATGCATGTTCTTTACAGTGACTGGGCACCGTTTTGTGAAGGTTATTACCAGAGACTTTACTTTTACTTGCATTAGAACTTTATTTTTACTTGCGTTGCAACAGGGTCGAAACTGCTAATGAAAATGATACACTTTATTTAGCTTTACTCTTCGTTGCACTTTTCCATATACTACGGTACATTATTAACTTCCTTTAATAGCGAAATACCGGCCGGTTTGTGAACTATCGTGGACAACTAGTTCTACGCGTTTATGCTAATTTACTCGAATGTAACTCGATTTTTTATTCTAATTTATGCTCATTTGCATAAACTGCAAATGAATGCTGGTGTGTGGTGTACCCGATGCGTTTTAAAAACTGGCCGATTGTTCGCTTTAAATTATAACCCATGAGTATTTTATTACTTTTTCTGCTTCTTCTTCTTGATACTAGAAGAATAAGAAGGTATTTTTGTGTAATTTTTACCTCCAAGTTGAAATCCGGCCACAGTTAGCATGTATGCATACGCTGACCTTGACTTTTCACATAGCAATTTGCATGGTTAAATCCACACAATAAAAAAACTGCACTTTTTAACACTCTAAATTGATAATAGGGGAGAAATAACCATTTTGTTTACATATGCAGAATAATTTACGAGGGAAATTGGCTCGCAAATTCGTTTTTTTAGATAGCGCATATTTTTTCGGGCGCGTAAGTTTGGACTTGGCAATTGCACAATTCAAAAAAGTAAATATCTTATTATATAAAGTTGGGAGCTTTGTTTGTTTGTTTGTTTGTTTAATTGATTGTACGTTTGGATGATGTGCGTTACGCTCAGGAAGTAGGATTGGTTCAGTAGTTCACGTTCCCGTGCACTGAGCCATCTCACTTCCCGAGCGCCGCCACGGGTGGCGTAGCCGGCTGGTGTTATATATAAGAAAAATGTTTTTCTTGTCAGTAGTTTCACTCGAAATACCCAAAACCTAAAACAAGTACGTTTTTAGGATTTCCTTTTTTTTCGCCATTCAGTTGTTGGGAACACTTTTTGCCACATCCGGCACGTTGTCTATTTCGAGACAAGATACCTACTAAACATTTCTGGGAACAATATAGCATATCTTATTATATAAAGGAGAATAGTTTACGTTTTTGTTTGTGGGAACGCAACATAATTCTACGATAGCCGTCTGGTATATATAAATATATAATATGCAACAATTTTATACGCAAGGTTCGAGCACTTTAGACTTTAGAGTACTACATCAACCATGTGCAATTTTCTCAGAAAAAAACCTAACCAAGCCAAATATAACATTTTTGAGCTGAAAAAGTGAACTAAACTAAACTAAAAAAAAAAAAAATGAAAAATAAACACAAATTTGCTTTAACCAAAAATATTTTCGGATGTTCCTTATATATCAAATGTGGGCTTTCACTATTCCATCTATATCTATCCAAGTCGTATTTTCTCCAGGGACTTTGGTATTCTAAATTCTTCAATCGCAAAATTCTTCTCTGTTCCAAGTGTCCAATATTTTGATAAATTGCTGGTGCTTCGGAATTTCGCGCGAAATTTTATAATTTCATCTACTTTTTGTTGGCTTTATGAATTTTCTAACCCAGTTACTTATAACGTATACTTATCATACACTGGCGGAATTGTTTTGTAAGATTTTCATTGTTTTCATTTCTTTTTTTCCCCACAATATTGCTTTAATAAAATTATTTTGTGTCTTTCTTTTTATTCTAATATGTCTTTTATATTTATGCCTAGTATGTAGAATGTAGATGTGTTAGTTCTAGATTTATCGTGGTATACCTAATTTAACATTGAAATGTGTATGTCCACTACAAAACTGTGTGAAAACTATGTTTATCCCACGTCGTGGAGAGCGCATTGTTAATGCATTTCGCATTTTTCTCTCGGATATTTTACCCGCTTTCTACACAGAAAAAGAGTACTTTGATTGACAACTTTGTAATTCATTTCAACGCGAATCGAACAATTTGTCGGCTTTCGAACATGAATCGAAAAAAATAAAGTTATTCAAGTCATGGGATTTTAATGTTTTTTTATTTAAAGGGAAATACCAGCCGGTTTTTGAAACGTATAGAGTACACCAACATTCTTATGTGTCATATGCAAAGGAGCATAACTTATCATTAAAAATAGAACCCAATTGGACCCCACTTTGCATAAATACATAAGAATGCAGTTGTCCACGATGCGTTTCAAAAACCGGTCGATATTTTGCTTTAAACAAATAGGACTTTGTTGCAGTGTTTTATTAGGGCTATATTGAAATCGTTGGTAAAAATGCCTGGAAGAATATGGATACCTCTCACTTATAAAATAAAACAAGTTCACCTGAAACACCTTATTAGTCTTAGTAGAAAATACAGTTTTCCCTTACTTATGGCGAATACTCTGCAAACATCATAAAATCAGCACTTTCTCATACATTTGCGAGGTTTTGGGTGGCAAATTTATTGGTAAAAAACGGTAACGACATCCAGTTTTTACCTGTTTGAAGGTAATTTCGAACTTTTGCCGGAGGGGAATAGGGAAGCAAATAGCAATGATTCTGCTCACTTTTTATGGAAAAGCAATTTTATTTTGAAAACTAGAAGTGGAGATGTTTGTTGATATTCAAAAAAAAACGTTCCAGAGGCGATTTGACAACATTCACCACTATTGTAGGAAGAAATGAGATAGAAGCGTTTGGTGAGCGTTTACCTCATGGTAAATTTCACGATAAAACCTAGAAAGTTGCTTAAGGTTGTTAAAGAACAAATATGTTTTTATTTCCATTGGTCTTGTACATATAATATTTATATTTGCGTATGCGTATGTACCCATGTACCCAATGGTGTTAGAGGTCAAATTATTATCCCAAAAAAAAAAGGCCGATTTTTCACGCGATTCCCTTTTTTATCTAAAGTTTATCTAAAATCTCCGATTTGTTTTGTGTGGAACGGGCGTTCGTATTTTGTGAAAACTTTTCCAAACAATTAAATTCCTTTTCTATGCGCCCCGGGCAACACAATGGAGCGAAATGCGAAAAATTGGAAAATTGTATGTTCTTCTAAACTCTGCTTATTTTTTATTTTTTCAAACTTTTAATGTTTGTTTTGGGACTAAATCCTCTTCTTTTGATTTCTAAGTCGCCTTTCTTATTAATATCGCTTCAGTCCTCCTCAGCCTGACCTTTTTTGTTACTAAAAGAAAGTTTACTTTGATGTCATAATTAGATGCTGAAGCTACAAAGCTTAATTGATCTCACATATTCATACAATATAATTTTATGAAGTACCCAATTAGCCTGTGAACACCGAAGAATATTCGCGCAGTTCAAAAAACTACGCAAAAAGGCCCAAGATTGACTGCGTTAGTTGGTGGTCCTAATTTTCCTTATTTCTGTCTTTCGTGTTTTTTTTTTTGCGTTTCTGCTTTGCATACTGTGAGTGTGATAGTTCTTCACATTCTCCCTCTCCGTATCTCTTTCTATCTCGTTCTCTCTCTATACCTTCGCTCCCCCCCCTCTCTCTCTCTTTTCTCTCTCACTCTTTTATGCCAGTTTTTGTATATTTATATCGCTCCTCAAGCATTTACATTAAATAAGCAGTGGACCTGCGTTAAATTCAAGCAATTTGGTTTGAGCAGAGGGTTTTGGTTTATCATTGTAATTATCAGAACTGCATCCTGTCCACATGATAAGTGAATTTTATTACATTGTATATGCATGTCAATGGGTGTTGAATTCGTTCTGTACAGCATACGACATTATAAAATTCACTTGTTTACGTCCAACCAAAGTAATTTGCACATTTTGAACGCTGCACATTTCATTAAATTTCTCAGTTTTGATGTCAATCGCTTCATTTTCGATACAACGGGTGCGCGCGCAAAGCGCGGCACCGCGTGCGAAACTGCACAAAAAAAGTAACGAAAAAAAACAACGGCGGTTCTCAGTTTTGATCTGCCCAGTTTTCTAATTATCGACTTTGACGCTGTAAATTGATTGGAGTGGCATTTCTTGCAATTTTGAACATTTCACGATTTCACCCATTTCCTGCGTTCATGCAGTTAGGCACATGGTTTTCAACGCATGTGCTACATTACCATATATTTTATGCGGCTATATTCCATTCTGTACCTGATGCGCCGATTAAAGTTAGCGTTCACGATTATTATCTAAACTTTAATGCTTATCGGTGACGACGCCTTATGAATATATAAATGTATCTCTTAGTATAGCCTCTATGTCTCGAGAAACAATTTATCATTTTAACAAAAATTTACTATAGCACTAGCAATGATGCGAACACAAGAGCGTTGAGTACTGGATTGCTTTTGAAAATGTCAACTAGTTTGCCTATCCATTATCTATTTACAAAGATGACACGCATCTCGCGAGCATTGACTTTACCTTCAAAGGTTAAAGGTTAAAGGGTTAAAGCCAGGACCACTTGTTTTTATTTGTTTCTCTACCGTGACAAATGCTACATAAATGGCTGCTATTAAACTAATAATACTCATGAGTCCACCATTTTCTCTTGTGATTCATATAAAAAAAAATTCATCTGCATTTAACCCAGCGTCGCATTAAGAAAAGGGTTATGTACTTATTTGCAAAAAAAAGTAACGTCCAGTACGTGGTTTGTGAAACGTAGTAGACTGCACAAACCACGCGTCATACCACTTTAATACCTAGAACTTCTTCATCATTGAACTCTTTGATAAGAGTTTTCCTATTCTTTCCTTTCTCAAACCAAATACTACCGAAAGGTAATTAACACAGATGATTACCGATAAACAGTCCGTTTTCGCGGCACCATCGTTTCTTTATCATCTCGTAAAGAAATGCTCTACTTTTGTGTGTTGTATATTCTAATTTCTCCTAACATAATACGCTGATTTTGAGTATCGTATCTAATGTGCAAACATATTTTTTTTGGAATTGCTGTTTTATAACTAAAATACATTTATTTAGGCTAGATCGTTAGATCATATGGTGAAATGCAAGTGAAACATTTACTTTATGAAGTTAGCGCGTCATAGTCAAGTAAACGTTAGGAGTAGTTTTCTAATATGATATATCTTTACACAATTGGCTTCATATGAAACATCAGTAACTAACGAATCTTTTAATGTGAAAATGGGTGTGTTTCAAAGTATCTTTTACCGCTGCCGCAAACTTTTTTGTTTTAAAATTTAATTCGCTCCGGTATGTGAGAATCGGAAATCATGTGAGCAATTTACCAGCAGAAATTTGATCACTTTTCAACTAAAGTACAAACTACGTGTTCAGAGTCACAAAGTACAAATATGTATGCGCATAGGAAATGGATGAACCCATGTTCCATGTTGTGACGGTTCACTGGTTTTTTTATGGGCCAGCCCATTTGTTAACCACTTCGTGACCATGTGGTGACCAAGTTGCATCGAAACCACTCGTCAACTTATCACCAAAAGTCATCAAATTTTTTTCGATTTTAACTATTTGGTGAATACATCAGCATTCTTATGCAGCTTATGCAAATGAACATTTGTTAGAAAAAAAAATCGAGTTAAATTCGAGCAAATTAGCATAAATACGTTAGAACTCAGCTGTCCGCGATGCGTTTCAAAAACCGGCCTGTATTTCGCTTTAAAACTCTGCCAATTATAGTGGGTTCCGTGATATGGTTTCCTCCAGTGCAAGCAGGAAATGTAGCATTCCTTGAAACTGTTTCTTGTTGTTAATTCTAATTCCAAGATTTGTGAGCGAGCAGCTTCCTGATTTCACTGTATCTTTAGAAAACTCACATTTTCCATGCCAAAGGGACTATTTTCTTTTCTAGTTGTTTGTTGGCGTGTTGCTGGAGTGATGCTGTCATTTTGAACAGATATTTGACAAAATCAGAGCTTCTTGCGACTCGCGACTTGCGACTGGGAGGCGCAAGAAGCTCTGATTTTGTCAAATATCTACTTTCTTTTCATCGCCACTGAAGATCTACCACAATTTTTCCACGTATTCTGTCATATTTTTTAGCACACAATAATTCACCATGTCATATTTTGTATTTCTTCAAAGGTAGCACCCATCTGCTTACCGTGGTTGTTTCATTGTAACCGGCTATTCTTTTCTACAGAAAAGTACTTAACCATAATTTCAAAAGAATAAACCATAATTTCAAATCCTTACAGGTTAAATCAAACGCCTTCCTTCTAAAGGCCTTGACGATGCAATGTCGCTTATAGCAATTGGATTATTGATTTTATCGGCCATCTCCGTACCAGGTATGCTAATTTTCTTTCACTGAATATATTTTACAGTTTTCTGTCCGTGCATCTATTTTCTGAATATGTTGTTTTGAAATGTATAGTACACTGCAGTGCACTGCATGTATAGTTGCTGCGCTTCCATGTATAATATGCAAATTGAGTTCCATCGTATCCTGTGCGCTTACGATGCAGTCTGAAGTTTACTTATAACGCATGGCAATTCCGATGTCTATCACGCGCTTCACAACAGCTTGTTATATCGCTTAGAATGATCTCACAACGGTTATTTTTTGCTCAAATAACGGTTTCACCTTATAAGTGTAGTTAAAGTGTAGACTTCTGCAAAGAGTAGAACGTGTTTTTTTCTGACAGATTACCCATCTTTCCTTTTGTGTTTTGGCACCCTTTCTCCCTTTTGGAGAATATAACTTTCGTGCGAACGGTGAAAAGACAAACATGATTAATTGTGTATCGTTTCCATAAAGAATTATAGCCACCATCTCACACTCTGCATGATGATAGCATCTTCGGCGCCGGTTTTTTTCTCGATCAAAAAATGAAAAGTCTGCGCACTTTTCGAGGGATTACGTGTTTACCACCAACACTTTAAAGCGAAATACCGACCGTTTTGAAACTCGTCGAGTAGATCAGCATCCTTATGCAGCTTATGCAATTGAACATAAATTAGAATAAAAAAGCGAGCTAAATTCGAGTTCATTAGCATAAATACATAAGAATTCAGTTGTTCACGAAGAGTTTCAAAAACCGGTATTTTGGTTTAAAGGTTTAAAGGGATGGGGTCACCTAGAATCCCAAAGGCTAAATACCAGAATTATATCCTAAGTTTGATTACGGTAATTCGTATGCTTTCCAGCAATTATCTTCTTTTGAAACTATTTATAGCAAATAATTTGCATGAAAGTCGGCTCTGAAAGGGAGTTTCTGGGTTTATGCTCTTCCGCGAAAACCATAAATATTAACATCAAATATGGTAGAGAGGAGAGACTAAACAACACACATAAAGGAAATGGGAGGGTGAGGGAGTTAGGTTAGGTTTGTGTTATTATTATTATTAAGTAATCGCTTTATCTTCAGTAAATATACAGTAGCTCCACTGTATGTAAAACAACTAGAGCTTGACTCGCAAGTTTCCCAATTGCATATGAAACTGCTAAATGTGGAAATAAACTAGTTAAAAAGTTATTTTGTATAAACTTTGCAATCACTGGCAGTCTAAAATTTGCTTATCATATGCATGTCCTATTTATCTTAGTTAATTTGGTGCCGGAAGCTTCGGACGAGCATCACAAATTTGCATAGGGTACATAGGAAATGTATCATGTACAAATTTCCCTAAGTTTGCGGGTTTATGGTTTATGTAAAGATTCTCTTGGTAGTCTTACCACTAGGTTTACAGTAGCTGACCTTTTCGGTAGATAGACACTGTAGACACCCGTCTGCCCATTGATTATGATCTGCAAGGAATTGTAACGAAGTCGTAAAACACTACGGGAGTCCGCTTTTATTACTGCAGATTATGTTTATTATCGTCCTCCGGTTCGGATGCCCAGTGCCTGTCAATTTATGATATCCCAATAATAGGACGATTCTGGGAAATATTTTTGGGGTTTATGCGAAATTATCGATTATTGTGAACAAATCTACAATGTTATTTATTTGCCGCGGTGGTGGTTGATGGTTACACATACATAGACATTCTAGAAAAACTTATGTAAATAATGATTTGTTTTACCAAATCTTATTAGTTGGAGTAAACGGAAAAGAAGTTCGCCAACAATACCGGCCGGTTTTTGAAACGCATCGTGGGCAACTGCATGCTTATGTATTTATGCGGAATGGGGTCTAATTGGTGTCTACTTTTTATGCTAAATTAAATTATGATCATTTGCATATGACGCATAAGAATTTTGGTGTACTCGATGCGTTTCAATAACCGGCCGGTATTTCACTTTAAAGGGATGGGTTCACTACAAAATCACCTTGTTTTTATGATTTACTTTGATTGTACAAAGGAAAACTTAAACAAAGAGCATAAAAAATATTCCTTGAATTATTCCCTAGGGAAGATATTAGGTAAAAAAAGGTGAGTATTGATCTTTTTCCGATAAAGTTGTACTGCAAGATAAACTAAGGAAGCTAAGATATATGACTGAAACACACTGTTTTTTCATTGTTTTATGTGAAATAAACGATGAAGACTACAGTTTATTTTGCTCAAAACAGTGTGTTTCAGCCATGTCTCTTAGCTTCCATAGTTTATCTTGCAGTACAACTTTATCGGAAAAAGATCAATACTCACCTTTTTTTACCTAATATCTTCCCTAGGGAATAATTCAAGGAATATTTTTTATGCTCTTTGTTTAAGTTTTCCTTTGTACAATCAAAGTAAAGCATAAAAACAAGGTGATTTTGTAGTGAACCCATCCCTTTAAATGTTTTGTTAGATATTTTCGAAGTGTTGGTCAATAGTTTCGTCCGCATAAGCTAAATCAATTCTTCGTTTTAAAGGGATTGTTTGCCGCTATAAAGGAGTGAATGAGCGTCGGTGGCTAATTGCCTAATTGCTTAATTGCATAATTGCATAATTCATCATCCTAGGATATAGAAGGATCGGTTAACAGGGTTATGGACGCATTAGCGGCTTGAGAAAGCGCATTGCTTCTTGAAAATTGGGAAGTTTAGGGGTCAAGGGTGGTATTCTTAATTTAACCGTAAATTACCGTAATTTCTTAAAAAAAAGCTTTTTGAACGTATATAAATGTGGGTGTCAAAAAAATCATGCTTCACAACATGTACAATACGCTTCACAATACGCTTCTTTACAAAGTAGAAGGATTCTATAATTAAAAATAAATTTTTTTAATCTTTTACGCTTCAAGAGCGTGCACCTTTATTCAAGGGTGAAAATACAGATTCAATGTTTGCTTATGACATGTTCCGCAGACGTCCTGAGCAGTAGGCGACGAGTTCGAGATGACAAATTGCTCGACCTCTTGCGTTGGCGTATCCATTCCGGGAATTCTGGGCGGCTATGTTAACATGCGTTGTGGAAGTTGACATTCAGCTAATTAGAATAATTAGTGTTGTGTTTTCAGCTCTTCGTCTAAATGGTAGGGAGAACCGTGCCACCCGTATGTCAGTTGTCGACTTTTGGAAGAACGAAACTGAAGGTAATTAATTCTAATTATATTCCTTCTAAGCGGCACGGTACACGGTTTGAAAGTATTCTGAACTACTGCACTTCGATGAATTATCAGCGTTCTTCACATACCCCGCGTCATTCCGCTTTTTTCACATACCACGCGTCACTCCCCTTTTTTTCAACTACCACTACCAAGCATCATACCGCCTTAATTGCGTAATTGCATAATTCATCCACAAGGATAGAGAAGTCCCGGTGAACAGGGTTATGAATATATGTCCGTATGTCGCCCCCTCCCCCACCGGCCCGCGGTAACGCTAGTTCGAACTTTCGAACTCCGAACCCCAAACTTTAAATTAGTCAAATGTTTTTGCATATTTTGCATTAGGCCGGAGAAACCAAAGTCCTAATCTCATTAGCCTTTCATAAAGCATGACAAACATGCAATCTAAACCTAACATCACTTTTTATTAGCACTAAAGGAATTATTAGCTTGCGCAGGTAAAGCTCGAAAGCTTTTTTTGCATGATTTATGGCGCTTACACTTACGTTAAGCTTAATTTGCTAATGTGCTTATCCTACGTATGCATAAAAAATTTCAAAACAAACTTATTTGCTATTTTAATGCAAAAAGACAGGATTGGGCATGAATACATTAGTGAAATCATAAAAAATTGTACGAGAATAGGAAAATAGTAAAAAAATTTGCTTTGCCGTAGGATTTTTCATTGTGAGAAGCTAGATAATGAAAATTTGTAAATATTATTTAAAGAGTTAGTTACTGGCTAGTTTGGTCACACAATTGAGGTCAGATAATTTTTTAAAGCGAAATGCTAGCCCCTTTGGAAAATTTGCATATGATAACTCCTATGTATCCTATGCTAATTTTGCGCGATCGTCCACGGCAATCGCGCAAAATTAACATAGGATACATAGGATTTGCTTATCATATGCAAATTTTCCAAAGAGGCTGGCATTTCGCTTTAAGAAAAGTCCCCAAATATTGAATGCTAATTCGTACTTTGGCACTTTTTTCATAAAGTGCTAAGTTATCAGTTTCTTGTTTCAAATTAACGAAATGTCGAATCTAATTTAAATTTTTAAATTATAGAAGCCCTAAAAACATGTGCCAAATTTGAAAAACGTGTTTTTCAACCAAATGTTTTATCGAAACCCTTTAATGAGGCCCCATTAACCTTGTTAAACCACACACCTAGAAATGTAGTGTTTCATTTAAGTTATGAAGAAAACCAAAGTTCTGCCTTTTCCTTGCACTTTTTTGCCATCAATTTATCAGATTAAGATGTTTTGCATATGGAGAATTGCCTATTATCCGGTTATTTGTTTTATAGTTTCACAGTGAGTCAAACTGCTAATTTTTGGTAAAAATGGAGAAAAAAAAGTGCGGTGCATATGGCTTGCGGGTCTCAAAAGCCACGTGTTTAACTATTACAAGCGAGGCATTTTGGAGTTGAAATAACTATTTTTTCAAGAAAAAAAATGACCAGGATCTTAATAGTGGCTCAGAAAAGGTTTATTTTGAATGTGTAAAACAAGTATGGTACCTGATTTTGACGTCATTCCCATGTATTACAGGTAAATGTATGTGCACTTCTCACCGGAGCACCATATCCAGGTTTTCAAGAACGCGTATATTACCGATATAGTCGACGTGCACATGCGCAAGGCCATTTTGATAGGCACTTGATAACTTTTTAAATAAATAATTCAAGAGTTTACTTCAGGCGACGGAATCAACGTGAAAGTAGCCCATGGTATCAATTCTTGGCCGGATTTAGTGGATCAACTGCATGGTATGGAAATTTCAACTTTTGAAGAGCACGCCGGACCGTGTATTTCAGGCACGGGACCCGCGCGGAGTTCAGATCTAACCTTAACCTTATGAAAATGAAAGGGCAGATATGTTCATTTATTGCTTCACCGTCAACGTGAAATATTTTTTGTATACAAGTTCTTGGCATTCTAATTTGAAAGCTAAGAAGATCAGCAGGAATAGGCAGCTCTTTCAAAGTTCACCGGAGTAAGGGCGCGTTCGGGTTGCTCTTTCCGAAAGAGAAAGAGGCAAAAACCCCGTTCGGGTTGGACCTTTCCGAAAGGATTTAATGCTTTGTGAAAGTGAAAAGTACAGTACACACTTTCCGTGAACACGCAGGGGTTTTCGTTTTAAGACTTGAATCGATTTAATTGTGCACTGTGCATTTCCTTCCGGTCTTGTGCACGTACTGCCATGTGCCTGCGGGCAGGTCGGCGGTCGGGAAAAAATACAATGCCGAAATTGTGCACAAGTGCGCAGACCGTGCACATTCAAATAAAAAATAAAACCCCTGCGTGTTCACGGAAAGTGTGTACTGTACTTTTCACTTTCACAAAGCATTAAATCCTTTCGGAAAGGTCCAACCCGAACGGGGTTTTTGCCTCTTTCTCTTTCGGAAAGAGCAACCCGAACGCGCCCTAAAGCAAATACGCTAATCACAGGGTACAGCCTACAGCCTAGGTAGAGCAGGGTAATTTTGCAGCGAGCTTGGGAAATCCCTGTTTAGACTCTATATTACACCAATCCAACGCTCCAACTTTTGTAGTCAAATGCACATATCCAGAAAACTTCAAAATCCAGTTTAAAGGGACAGGCCCATCAAAATAAACCTATATTTACGATACGTTCATAATGACTATCAAGCATTTTTATTACAATATATACAAACTAAATTTCACCATTATTCGCCCTAGACAATTTTTTTCCAATGCGCTCCACGCATATGTATACCATAAAACTGCAGATTTCAAAGCTATATATGCAAATTTTAATCGCATTATAATTTCACGATAAATTTGCATTGACGACAAGGATATTTGCGGCTTTACGGTATACATTTGATCTGAGCGCATCGGAAAAAAGTTTCCCATGGCAAATAAATGTGAAATTTAGTTTGCATATATTGTAATAAAAATGCTTGATAGTCACTATGGACGTATCGTAAATATAGGTTTACTTTGATGGGCCTGTCCCTTTAATTCAGACTTTTGCGGAGAAGTATATTTACAGGGAAAAAGATTAAATTAAAAAACCCATCTACAAAATGAAACTTGAAAAAAAATGTCACTCCTTTTTTGTTGGAAATCTACTTGAAGATTCATAATTCTTAATCGAATTTCGTAGTATGTTTCTCCTTTGGTTCTACGGGTTTTTTTTCGCTGGAAACATTTTTCCCGTCTGTTTCCTAAGCTAATTTCCTCCAACAAACACCTGGGCGCGCGCACCTTAATTAGCATACGGGCAGCCGGGTTGTCCCTGGTTACTGTATCTTGCATAGGGATTTTGGTCTCACCAAAAGGGTGCGGCAAATTTGCCAAGCCAAGGGTGCGGTGAGCCGCTGCATGGCGGCTCCTTTGTGGGCGCGCTAATTGGCAACGAGCTAACAAATTGAGATATGTACCAAGGCTGCGGCCAATCAACGTTTGAGACAATTGTATTGGTAAATGGGGATGCGTTAGAAATAAGTGTATCCGTTTGTGAAAAATATGAATAAATTATTACAAAAGACGAGTTGAATATTGTGTATAAGATATATATATAATGTAAATAAACACCTTTGCTATTTCCGTTACACTGTCCGCTAGAGCTCCTTATAACTTTTAGTGTATTTGAGGGAAAAATATTGAACTTGTCATGTGAAGGACAGACTCGAACCCCGGTCATATTATCGGGAAGCTGGGAGCTTGCAACTTTGCCACGGATTCATTATCTTTTCTTTTTCAGAACCCTTTCTGAACAAGTCGCTGATGATCGAGGGCGATGTGTTTTTGCAAGCGCATCGAAGGCCGCGACACCGTACGAATACAGTTCCGGTTATGAGAGCCAATACAAGAATGGCAGACAGAATCACTTTCAAGGATTGGTTAAGGGAGGTGGCCAGTCTTAAGAAAGGTAGGAAAATGTGTTATTGATAAGCTAAGCCTAAGCCTAAGCCTAAGCCTAGGCCTAAGCCTAGACCAAGCCTGGACCTAAGCCTGATTGTGGGGACCCAATATTATATATCGATAGCCAAACAGTCAAGCTGACAAAAACTGAAACTGGTCCTATGTGAAAAAAAAACTAGTGCTGCATTTTTGAACTTGACTACTCCCTTTTATCAGCAAAAGTCAGTTTTTGGAAATAGTTTAGAACGCGGAGAATTTATGTAAAAAGTTCCCTTGTATGGGTATTATTATGCTTTTTGCATGTTTTTAACAGGATTAGGTTGCTTTCAGTGTTAACCTGACTATTTGCGGTATTTTCGATTTTCAATGAATTATATTATTGTAAAAAGAGCTTGCCAAATTAGGAAATAACATTAATATGTTTCACTTATTATTATTTTGGAGGATTATATTTAGAATAATTTTAGATTATCCCAAACAACCCAATAAACCACATGTGACCACACACACATTGTTTTTTTTTGTGTCTAAAATAATGTGTCTTCCCAAAAATCTGTTTTTGTTTGAATTCTAACAATAAAACAGAGGATTCAATATAACTTTTCCGTCTAAGCTAGTAAGCTAAGCACCTATATTTTGTGTCTACAGTAATTTGCATTTGACTACCAAGAGGTCACAGTAATTGCTGGGCAATTGCACGAGCCTGAATGCTAATCCTTGTAATCTTATCTTTATCTTAAATTTGATTTCCGGAATTCCAATGATGGATTGGTCACCGTTCTACCGTTCGTTTGCAGATACAAATATGCAAATGATATGAAAATAATCTATACCGTAATCAATCAAAAATGTCACGTGTTCCATATGCAACGATCAAAAGATAATGGTATCAGGATTATGTATACCTAATGAATATAAGGGATGGAAAAAAACTTATTGTTTATAACTTATGAATTACAATAAATTGGAAGAGAAATAGAGAAACCAAAAGAATGTGTTCACGAAGAGTAAAAGAATGTTAGCTGAAACGTATTGAGTAATTGTGTTCAAAAAACCACTTCCCACTTACTTAGGTCACTTACCTTACAAGTCACAGGTCAGTTAGATGGTATGACTCAATGGTTGAAGCATAGCTAGCGGTGAAGTAATACTACTATATGTAATACTACGAATGTAGTTGTTATATGTGAGCTTACTGTTAGGATTCGCGGAAAAGATTACGATAATTGGAGTTACGATAATTAGTCGTTGTTCAAGCTTAGCTACCTAGCACTTCTTACTGCTAAAAATAGAGTTGGAGACTGACAATGCCATAATCAGGTTTAGGTGTTCAGCTTTTTGGGCTCAAGTCAATAGCAATCTCGAATAATTGAAGTTTATTTGCACATATTTTAGCGATCAAGATAAACTTCCGTTCGACAGAGGTCGTTCGTCCGGTGCTTCAATATCTTTACGCTTCGCAGGTAAGCTAAGTATATTTGTTTTGACGTAAACCATGCGATTTTTGCGCCCAACTAGTCTAACTAACCAGTGTTTAGTTGTAGTCGTTGATACGGGCAACTTGAAAACGTTTGTCGTATTATCGAACCACCATCTTTGAACAAAGGAGATTGCTCGTGGACGTAATCTAGTCAATTTGTTTGATCAAGAGACACGATAGCCTCTTTGAACTCAATTATGTTTGTTACAGGCCGACCCAGACTCTCCAATTCTTGACCGACCAGTTATTTTGCACGCGAATGTGTTCCGCGCCCCGCGGTCTCTTGAAGTGAGTTTGGTAGAGCGTCGTTCTAATTTGCCTCAACTATCAGATTCTGATGCGCGTCTTCTTCGAAATTCTAACATTCTAACATCGATGTCCATGTATTAGCCGAAAAAATGCGTCGTAAAACTTGTGCGATACTAGTTTGAGGCTCGAAACGTGTTTGATGGATGTCCTAGAAGGCATCGCGGCGACGTTAGTCGAGTATTTGCGAGTGGCTAAGACATTAGATCCGTAAGCTGGTGGAGTGGTTCTGCGTGATGGGTTCGAGTCCGGGTGACCTATACATCAGTTTCCAATGACTCTAAAACTAACGATAAATTTACATACATTTTCTTTCAGCCGCCCGTCGATCCCACAGTTTTCGTGCAGAAAACTCAAGACTTATTCCCTGACGCAACGATTTCTCTGGGATGGACAAAACACACAAATTACAGTCAATTGACGGAGAAACATAAGAAGTAGGCTGTTTAAAATGAAAATTTTATTTCTCCGTCTGTGACGTCTTCGCCCGAACACTGCCATCTGCAATTTGTCATCTGGAACTCGTTGCCTATGCTCAGGGCCTGTGCGGAACAGGTCATAAGCAAACATTGAAACTGTATTTTCACGCTTGAATAAAGGTGCATGCTCTTGAAGCGTAAAATATTTTTTTTAATATTTTAGTTTTTAACTTTCATCCTCGGATGCACACCTGTTGACCTGTTTGTTGAAATAAAATAAATTTTCCTGCGATAAATCAGCACAAATTTAGTGTTTTAGTCTCGAGGGATCCAAAGACCCATATGAGGCAGCCAAGAAGATTTGTATGTCAAGATATATTGAATAGTAATAGTTGATTAGCAATTCTACGAATTTAGACTGTCGTGGCATTCTCTATTCACAATACTGGAATACATCGCCCGATTAGATCAGCCTGTGATGCTAACCATGCGGTTGTCTGTTGTAAGTTTTCAAATCACCATAAATGCTTTGGACAAGAAAGTATTTGCTCAAAAAAACTATCATCTGTAACGGCACCACCTTACTCCTTTCGTACATATACATATTTTTAAAGCGAATTGTTGGCTTACCTTATGTTCTATACTGTACCAAAAAAATGCATAGAAAATGTGTGTTTAGAGTTTTACATTTTCCCGTGAATTATTTTAAATACCATAGTTTAGGCCGGCCATTCGACTGAGCAACTCCTTTGGCTTCTAGGCATGGAAAAGGCGGTTTCTCTGCTAATTTGGAGTGATGAAGAGGATGTTGTAAGTTACATGTATTGTTTGTTGAAGTTTAATAAGGTTCTACTTAATTAACTTAACTAGAGATAATTGCTTAATTTCTAATGGTCTACGCTGCCGCCTTGCTCCTTCTTTGCTGAACATTTTCCAATGAGTTTAATAATATAATAACGGTTTATTGGTTAACAATCAATACAAATAAAGGACGTCAACCAAAGGGAACCCTAAGACCCCGCTCAATATGAGTTGCACCCAACGTGGAGCAAATAGGCTTACACACAACTGTGTTATTCGAGCGTATAGCAATGAGATAATAACTATTTTACTCCAGATAACAAATTGGAAACCTCTAGTGGAGTTGCGAAGTGAATCCACACGAAATCGTATTTTATACGATCTTTACCCCGAACATCGCGAAAAATTGAAGGAACTTTCGGGAAGCACTATTGAGGTAGATTTTTGTGTTTTTTTTCGAGCCTTCCTAGTATTATTTCCTGAACATTAGTCTGCCGTCATTTTATGTATGTAGTATGTATATCTTACTGTATGCTAATTAGCAGTCGACTAAGTACTGCAGCATAATTGTCTTTCTTTAATTATCCCCAAATTTTCAGATTCCGCCTTCATTTGATTTGAATGCATGGCGTCCGGTGGAATTTCCGTCAACGTCGCCCCTATTATCTACAGTGGTCAGGAGTGAGAAGGTTGGTGTCAATTTTTAGAAATACTACTACAACACCCTGAAGTTTCATCTGGGCATTTTTGCACCTGTTCTTACAACAAGACTAATTAATGTTGATTGTTAGATAAAGCCGCAAAATCTTAATTTACGCGAATAACGCCATTCAAAAACATGCTGAA
The DNA here is from genome assembly GCA_036852015.1 of Pelodera strongyloides. Taxonomy (NCBI): domain Eukaryota; kingdom Metazoa; phylum Nematoda; class Chromadorea; order Rhabditida; family Rhabditidae; genus Pelodera; species Pelodera strongyloides. The sequence continues at coordinate 385,503 of JAANDG010000025.1, forward strand.
GGCAAATCGCAGGAGTTTGAAAATATATTGTTAGCTGAAGCTAGCGCCCTCCTGTCACATACTTTACGTGCGTGTATTTATTTTATCTTTTGATTCCAAAAAGAAATTTAGAATGTCAAGCCAGTTTGTAACTCCCTACTATTTATTGGTCCCTGTTTCCCTGTATTTCTTAAATATTTTTCTCCCGCTGTGAATGAAAGCTATTTTTTGTATGCTCCAAAGCAATCTAGAAACAAATTTGGCGTTAATTTTTATTCCCCGAATTTGTTCTCTACTCTGTACTCCATAACGATTAAATAACCGGTTCATTTCAACCAATTAAAGTCATTCAAATTCAAATCAAACAAATGAAAAGATTAGGAGGAAAAAATCAAAGAAAAAGCATCAGCATATAAATGCAGAACAAACATCAACTCAGGGCACATTGGTACATTTTTTCATAGAAAATTCAGAAATCATCGGAAATTAGCGGGAAATGTAAATTTTTGAACAGCAAAAGTGCGTTCATATTATACTTTGATGATCAATTTTCAAAAGCAAAATAATTTTCGATTTTTTTAATGGATTTTGACATTTACACCCTCGTTTGACGCACGTTTTGTATTAACTTAAGAAGCATATGAGGATAAGTCAAATTAACCTCATTCATAAAAATAGAGTACGTGGGGCTAATATGGTAAAAATATAATGCTCTTTGTTAGTTTGGAAATTTTGCCGGGAATATTTTCTAAAAGAAATTTTTTGGGCACAATGTAAAAGTCCTTGACACAAAATTATTGATACACGATCGATAATAAACTATGCAAGCTGTGCAAAGAGAATAAAAAAACAAGAGATAATTGCCAAATGCACAAGAACACTCATGGGTTAAAACGTTCTCGAGGAAAATGTAAAATAAGTGTTTTTGCCTTTTAGTAGATTTGCTTTTTTACTGTGTCCAGCAAAAAAAATGGTTGATCTGTTTTGTTGTCTTCCCTCAATAGTGCGTATTCAAAAAAAAAAAAAAAAAAAACAAACAAACAAACAAAACTCTAAGGTAGAGTTGAAGTTGTCAGAGCATATCACAACAACAAAGTAGCGGCAGGTTCAAGTCTTACATATACTATTTTTAAACAATTTAATAAAGTCATATTTATTATTATTTCAGGGTCCAGCGTTTATCGGAAAATCAGCTGCCCTTCTCGTTTCTTTAGTTCCGCCGCCGGATTTCCCCGATGATCAATTTGTCGAGGGAAAAGTTGGTTCTATTTTCTTGCTTAAAGGGATGGGCTCACTACAAAATCACCTTGTTTTTATGCTTTAGTTTGATTGTACAAAGGTAAACTTAAACAAAGAGCACAAAAAAAGTTTCTTGAATTACTCCCTGGGGAAGATTTTAGGTAAAAAAGGGTGAGTATTGATCCATCTTCCGATAACGTGAGTAAACAAGATAAACTAGGGAAGCTAAGAGATATGGCTGAAACACACTGTTTTGAGCAAAATAAACTGTAGTTTTCATCGTTTATTTTACTTAAAACAATGAAAAACAGTGTGTTTCAGCCATATCTCTTAGGTTCCCTAGTTTATCTTGTTTACTCACGTTATCGGAAGATAGATCAATACTCACATATGGAGTAAAAGTGACTAAAAACTGTATGTAGCTGTTAATTTTTCGCTCATTTATTGATCTGTTTATTTACTTATTCTTCTCTTTATCATATGATAGCCATATATGATGGAGCTTCATTGATTCATTTTTTTTAATAAATAAAACATGTAGGTCCATTTCCTGCCAAAATCCTATGCTAAACGCATAGACGTGGATGACGACTCGGGATTATCGATCCATTTGATGGACCGTGTACAGGAATTGGACTCACCAAAAATCGATAAGGGAATTCAGGTATTGATTGATTATGAACCAGTTGGGGCAGCGAGTGGTACTGTGGTACTATGTAATTGTAATCCAGTCCAAAAAATTATTTCGGGAGTTTCTGAGAATTATAAGCATACCAGCAGGCTACGCCGCCTGAGGCGCCTTTCGATACTTATGAAACGTCTGTAACGTAGATGAAAATCTTTACGAATGAAGACATACATCGGTCTTTTACATGAGAATATTCTAATTTGAGTTGCGGCACTCTTTTATATCCCAAGCCAAGCGGAACAATTTATTCTAAGTGAACTTCCGTAACGTGAGTCCTAACTCACACTACAGGTACAGTTACTCTTTTATATTATGGGGTTTCCAAGTATCCGGACAAATTTACCGTATTTTACGACTTCGCGAGACCCATGTATTAATTTCTCATGTCAAATATTCAATTCAGGGAAAATACGGTAAATTTTTCTATACTTGGAAGAGAACGCACAGTTGTTTTTGGCATACATGGACAATGGAAACCCCATAATAAGATTGCGAAATATGCATATCGCATCCTAACAATAAGACCAGTTTAGTATTGTTCATACAATAACATAAGGACTCGATACTTCAATAATGACTTCAATAACTGTTAACTTATTCAGGTGCTCATCGGCTACGATGGCAAAGTAATGATCGAAAACAAGCAAAAAGAGTCCAATAACCGATATTATGAGTCAAAATCAGTTGGTCAATTGCCCGGTAGCGATTGCTATGGATTCAAAGTCATCGATAAGGTAGCGTTATTTTTCTTAAGTGTACAGTAATTTGCATACCGAGGTGCGTTACGAAAATGCAAATGTTCGAAAATTGTTCCGGGTATAAAAATGTTATACGTGCGCAAATTAATCCCAAACCGAACAAATGGTGTGTATGACAATTTGACACGCAGTTCTTCATTGGAAGCGAAACCATTCTATTGATATTATGCGACATTTAGGAGCTCTTTGAAACATTCGATTTTTTAACTGCGCGATGACTTGATAAAGTGGTTTTATGCAGAACTTCAGACTGTCTTGTTATTGTTGTAATGAATTTTCTTACAAAGTAGCAGGACGGACACAAGCATGCAGGTAGTACATGCAAGTAGCAGTGTTCTTCTGTGCTTTCCAACGCAGAATGATCTCAAAACACGTCCCTCATCGCTTTAAAATGCAAATTCCAGGGTTGGCGTGTCACAGCTAACGTTTGGACAGAACCGTGTCGTGGACACAAAAGAAGGAAGAGAGAATCGACTACAATACAACTTGACACACCTTTTACGAAGTGAGAACACCAGATACATATACCTTTATATTCTTAGTTTATGAATAAAACGGAAAGGCTATTTGCTTCTGCACGATAAGGAAAAAAACTTGTCATTCATCAAAGTCTCGGCGCCAGTGGTGCGCGAAAAGTGATTAATTCACTTTGCTCATCTGAGGCGCCCATTTTCTGGTGCCGCCTTACGTAAATGATCCGCTGGGATCGCACTTCTCTGGCGCACCCTTTGCGCGTCCGACGCATAGTATGGAACTCCGCCGCCGGTCAGTTGCGGGCCATTTCTGTGCGGCGACAGCGCGAAGTGATAATTATAAAACAATATTTCAGAGACCGTCCACTTCGCAACGTAATTGTTTCCAAATCAGGGGACGATTCTATTGATTTCTTATTGGAAACTCTAAAGCACAGTGGAACTTCGATTTGCTCTCTGACCACGCTATTTCTTACAATTATCTTGTCCTTGTTGTATATGTTCTAGATACGTTATCGATTACTGTAGTGTAGATGTGTATTGTATCTAGGTTATCAGAGAATCGTTATAAAATTTTACAGTTTGCTTTTTTCTATACAGTATTCACGATCACTAGAATCGGTGCTTACAGCTTACAGCCTGACCGTCCAATGTTTGTGAATACGGTACTCCAATATTCGGTGCTGATACCCACCATGTCGTTTTCTTTCGATCATGCACATTCACTACCTTCAACTGCCAAAAGTGACCAAACAAGTTGCCAATATTTGTTATAACCTTTGACGTTCCTTAGTGGTCTTATTTGTGTAATGTGTATATGGAGACCATTTGTAGATGAACCTACCTCTACCTTGTTATTGATCCTTTGTAATTATATAGTTCTATTTAGTTATATTTCTATTGATAAGTGTATCCACAACGAGAATATTAGCTTATTTTGGAGTTTTCTCTCGATATCTTCAATCCTTAGAGCGAACTACTGGCCGGATTTTCAAACGCATCGTGAACAACGTATTTATGCTAATTTGCTTGAAATTAGCTCGATTTTTTTTACTATAATTTATGTTCGTTTGCATAAGCAACATAAGAATGATGATCTACTCGATGCGTTTCAAAAAAACGACCGGATCCACTCATAAGATATACATCTTTTTCTCATGGGATCCAAGCAAAAAATCTCAATATGAATATTTTTAGCGACCAAATGTTCAAATTCACTTTTCTTGTTGTTGACTTCTAAGCGTGTTTTATCAGATCATTGAAGCGTCAGGCCCCAAATCATCCTTTATTGTGCATCTAGAACCACCACATATTTAGCGGGCTTGACTCTTAAAGCGAAACACCGACCGGTTTTTGAAACGCATCGTGCACGACTGATTTCTACCGTATTTATGCTAATTCGCTCGAAATTAGCTCGATTTTTATTCTAATACATCTTCTTTTGCATAAACTGCATAAGAATGCTGGTGTACTCGATGCGTTTCAAAAACCGGCCGGTATTTCCCTTTAAAAAATAGAAAAGAAATATTCCCGTCTCCTCCGGTGAGCGATCGGTAACGTAATTGATTCGAATGTAATTCTTATTTCGTACATTAAGTTGTCGTAATTTAGATTTTTTTGAAACACATGTGATTTTTAAACGCATGCTGGGCATTCCCTTGTATTGACTGGACACATAATGGAACATAATTTGCATGTAGTATATGGGAGTGCAAATATCCACCATACGTCTCAAAACCACGTCCCATGCCTCTTTAATAATTCATTTGTCAGTCACGTATTCTAAAGTAGCGCATTCTGCAATTTAGTAAGTTATGCTGTAGAATATCTGATGTAAAAAATTGCACGTATTTGTTTTTGTTTAATAATTGAAAATTGCTTGTGACTTGTTTCTTTTGTTGCTGTTACACGCTGTACATCATAATTTGAAAAAAAAATGTGAATAAAAAGTTTTATTATTTGTTTAAAATTCAATTTCGATTTCATGACATTTATTTAAAACATGTGTGTATTCTCATGAAGAAATTCAATACAGCCTTCAATATTTATTCATTTTTCAAAATTTTATTTTTGAATATCCCCCAGTTTATCCACCAAAACATAATGTATGAATCATCTTCTAGAATTACAATCGAGTACAATCTAACTCGACGCTAACAAAATTACCCTCGCCGGGTCAAAATTAGTTTTACCTAGTACTAGTACACAAATTAAGTTACGGAGGCGTAAAAATACATTTTGCAATTTTCCTGGAAGCAACTCAAAGGGCTAAAAACAGCACCAGAGTAATGGTTCAAAACTCTATGAATTTGAACCGTCGCATTAATTAGTCTGTATAATAAAAGTTTATTGGTTCACTGAGTGGAAAATTTCACATTGGCAAACTCTTAAAATAACATCTAGCAAGTTGAAAGCCAAAAAGTGCCCTAAGATGTTTTGCGGTAAAGACATCATCTTACTAATAAAGAACCGTGTGTATTACAATAAGTATTAAATAGGAAACGCTATATACTAGTACCAAACATATTGAGAAACTAAGAACTTAAGAAATAATGCAGAATTAAGTAACATACATAAAATAATAGCGTATTCAGGGTTCGAGTTATTTATTATTGAACCTCTTGCAAAAGTCTTCACTTAGAGCGGGTAGTCTTGCATTATATATACATGCTCCTTTCTACGTTTCTACTGCCAAACTCTTGTACATGTTCAAGCGCTATGATTCTGCCCATACTTTCATAAACACACATATAACACATTGAAAAAAGTTTATGTGAAACACGTTCATAAAAAAAATACTTCCAACAATACCATCACCACTATGTTGAAATGAAACAATTTCAAAAAAAGTCAATAATCTGTAAGCTATGATTTGTAAATAGGAATTTTGTTCTCAGACGATAACTTGATAATTGCAGAAATGCAAAGTATTTAATAAGTTAATTGGAATGATAATTAGGATAATTAATGTACCGGAATGAGGATAAGTAACGGTTTCTCTGACTGGGAGCAAAAAAAGGGATAACGAGAAAAAAAGACAAAAAATGACCATACACAGGAAAAAGGAATGAGCCCCCAGAAAGCAGAAAAACCGTCTTTAGCCGGTAGTCAAATGACAACTGGTTTCAATAAAATAAAACTTTTGATGGGCGGTTAACGACGATTTAGCAACCACTGGGAGACTATGTCAATGTGCTGATAAGTGCTAACGGTTTTCGAGAAAAACGGTCACCACGAAAATGATTTAATCCACGGAAAATAAAAAACCGCGCCAATTGTTTGCCACGTTTCCTTTGTAATAGCTGGCTGATGTTGTCCCGTTTCTACAAATCATACAAAAGAACCTAACTGCCTCTTATAACACCCATATTTCATAGTTACTTTCCCTAAGGGCTCAGCTAACAAGACACTTTTATATTAGGCGGGTAAATAGTGTTTTATCCGGCGTAGTTGTTTAACGCAGATTTATAGAGCTGGAAGTCTGACCCTGGGTGAACTCAATATTTATACTCATACCATACTCCGGCCCACCGGAAAACAATGTATAATAATTAATTCCGTCAAACATAAAATTTGATTTCATTGGCTCGTTGCCAATTTCGCTTATAATTGATAATGTATATAAGAAAATACTTCTTTTACAATGTTCACCGGTTGTTCAGTATTTTTATGACCGTTTGATACTTTCATCAACACGTATAACACATTGAAAAATGTTTATGAGAATCACATTCAACAAAAAAAAAAAATTGAATTCGCACGAATATCACCATCATGTTAAAAAATTATTCTTGAACTTCGCCACATTCTTGAACTACTCTCTCAGAAACCATGTAAGTAGTCTAAAGCTACAAGAAGAAAAAGTCAATAAACTATAAGCACTTTGATTTGTAAATGGGATTTAGAGTACTGTGACATTAACATAGAAATGCAAATTATTGAAGTGAATTGCAATGATAATTAGTATAATTAATGTACAGAAATGAAGGCTAAGTGTGGGTTTCACTGGATCCCACGAGAAACACAAAAAGAGATACCGCTTAAAAAAGTAGAAAGGACACGAGCCCTAAGCCTAAGATCATTGAAAAATGGCAGGCAGCCGATGATTTAGCAACCATCTAGTGTTTTGACCATTTGCCGACGGTTTTCGAGAAAAATTGGTGACCACAAGGGCGCTAACTGGGCCCACGGAAAAAGCGAGAACCGTCGCCAAATGGCTTCACTGGAACTATTCCGCTTCTACATAACATACAAAAGAACATAACTGTATCTTATAACATCCATATTTCATATTTTCGCTAAGCACTCATCTAACAATGACATTTTTATATTAGGCGGGTAATTAGTGTTTTATCATGCGCAGGTGTTTAAAGGGATGGGGTTAATTCAAATCGCCCGAAATTTATTTTTAGTATATATTGTTCAGCCCATAAAAATCACAATCAGTACAAAAAGTATGCAAATCAAGGATCCGAGTTTGTAGTTTGCTGATATTGTATCAACTTGATCGGAAGCTCCGTTCTATTCGAATCTGGTGCGCTATGGCCGGCAGCAAAATAGTGCTATAGGTAAAGAGAGTTAGAGAAAGAAAACACTATCTAACTTGTCGCTAACTCAGCACCGTTATCAGTCTTTATCAGTCTTTAACTCTCTTTGCCTACAGCGCTATTTTCCTCCCAGCTGCACCAAGTGTCGAATAGAACGGAGCTTCCGATCAAGTTTATCCAATATCAGAAAACTACAAACTTACGGATCCTTGATTTGGAAACTGTTTTTTATGATTGTGATCTTACGGGGCGAAAAGTACATATGTACGGCGATTTGAATTGATCCCATTCCTTGAACGCAGTTTTATAGAGCTGTCAGAGCAGTCTACATTGGGTTAACTCAATATTTATACTCATACTCTGGCCCGCCGGAAAACAATGGATAGTAATTAATTCCGTCAAACATAAAATTTGCTTTCGTTGGCCCGTTGCCAATTTCGCTTTCAAGTTCGCTGTCCGTCGAATTGATATTGTAAATAAGAAAAGTTGCATTCGTGGCCCATGCGATTAGTTGAAGGAGTCTCTGGAAAATGTAGAATTAGAATTAGAATATGACGTCATGTATCGGGGGTTAAAGCGAAATACCGACCAGTTTCTGAAACACATCGAGCAGATCAGCATTCATATGATGCAGCTTATGCAAATGAACATAAATAAGAATAAAAACTCGAGCTAAATTCGACCAAATTAACATAAATACCTAAGAACTCACTTGTCCACGATGCGTTTCAAAAACCGGCCGGGATTTCGCTTTAAAGTAGAATGGCACGCTGTTGTTTCAAACGTAACTACCGCCTATTATGTGCAAATTTCACAGAATGGAACAAAATTTGCATTAAATTGCGGGAAGGTACTTTATCGATGCTACATTTCAAATCATGCACCGTACTTCTGTAAGGCAACTTTTAATAATTTAGCGATATTGAATACGATTAAAGCAGTAAAAGGGAAATCAAGGACATGAGTAAAAAGTATATGGAAATACTGAGGCATCGAACAATGGTATTAAGTATTAATTAGCCGAGCGCTACAGGTCCCGCAGCTGGACACTATCGACACTTCGACACTAACGCACATAATCGTGCCGAGACCCAGTGTCAATAGCTTCACCGACGAGCTGGGCGCAATTCTTGCTTAGACATACAGCCAAAAAAATCGTTAACCCCCCTACTTAATTCATTGTACAAATTCAGACATTCTACTCTGTCCTCTCGACGTGGTCGTGTCAAAATATGTATCCCTAAGGAACTAAAAACGTTCGTAGACATTCCTTTTTGCCTAGAACGTCCCTTATGATTGAGAAAACCCCAGCATTATTCCTTTAAATTTGCTGAAACAAATATTTCAGTTTTTGTAGAGAATTTCATTTGTTTTTTTTTTTGGTATTATTATCTATTTATTCATTTTTAGTGGCCTTATATTGTCAACAATTGTGCGGTACTTTGTTGTCGTAATAAATGTTATGTTATGTTACGTAAGCTGTAATAAAAAAAACAGTCGGTCGATATGTTCTTCGGCTTTTCACGTAGCCATTACTGTGCCCCTGCGAAGACAACATTTCCACTCTCCAATATTGACAAAGCTGTGTTTCTATTTAGAGAACGCCTGTGATCGTTCTTTTTGTTAGATTACTAAACTAGTACGTTGTTCTATACTCATTATCATGGCAAGCCGCGTTGCGCACTATAGAACACTCATTTGCATGCTTAATCTCCAAGTCCTACTGTAGTTTTCCTGTTTCCTTGCTTATTAAAAGAAGATTTTACTCAAGTACACATTTCGTGAGCTCAACGAGGCCGTTCCGTGTTATATTGTGAGTTGTTTTCTATAAAAAGAGCTGACACCGGATTACTGCCACTTGGAATCAAGAAAAACAAAAATCCTGCATTTTCAATGCACTCGAACGGATTAGCTTTAAGTGCTCTGGGTAAAGCTATATATTATAATAAAGCGTAAGATTTTACGTAAAAATATACTACAAAAGCAGTGATCTCTTGCTAATATAAGGGCGAAAGTAGAGGAAAATTAAATGAACATACTGTGCGGTCATAGAATTAGGCTCGATACTGTCGATTAGAATTCGACGTTATGTAGCCTAATGCGATGTCCCTGCAGGAGGTTAACGGCTCTCAGTGAAGATTTGTGAAGTTTTCAATCTAGTACTTAATTCGAAAAAAATGAACAAGATAATTGTTCGTAGTGTATGATATCATAGTAGTATGCTATAGTAGTACATCTATATCTATAGTAGTATCTATAGTAGTTTGTATGTGTATTAGTTTGGACCCTTGTTAGTAGGAACCGTTGTGAAGCCGTTCGTCTTAGGGGACCCTTTGGTTGCATGTGTTTCGACGTTTCAATAAACATTCACACAGACTACTTTTTTGAACGCGAGCAGCGCATGAATCGACAGCACATGCTTAGTAGCATTTATGGCGAACTAGGCTTCCTGAATACACAGTCTCATCGACGGTAACTTGTATACAGTAAAGTAAACACAGTGACTTCGGAATTCAAATCAAAATGTTGAACAGATCAACTCGTTGTTCTGACCCTGAAATCAGCACAAAAAAGTCGGACTAGGGCCAGGAAAATTCCTTTCCTTTCGAAATTTGGCTCATTTCTATCGCAATGAACTTATCTTGCTCCGTGCGAATAAGAATAAGGGACACTAAGGCTATGTCTCATCATGTTTAAGGCCCAACAAAGAAAAAGATTGCCCTCAGGCTTATGCCCGCAGAATTTACCAAATCCTAATCACAGTAATTCAGAGTAACTTTTGTATTTGAGCCGTTTTAAGGGATAGAATTGCTCTAAGTAGTTCCAATCTTGCTAATTGCTCATGCGGAAGTTAAAGCGTTCCTGGTCTATAACCGTCAATCCATTACTACCATTGGCTACTGTAATTATTGGCTAATAACTACATACGACTTACGATGAGTCGCAGTGAAATGTTATTGAAGAAGTTACCTGCGCGTGATGTAACATTGCCTTTCCAAATTTTAAAGCAGTATAACAGTCGGTTTGTGAAATATGTGCACTGTACACAGCACAAGTACCCCCTATATATGCTAATTATGAGCAATTCTGGGCAGTTTCTGGTCCGTTCACAAAGTAATTTGCATTGAATACACAGAAATACATAGAGTGCGGTCAAAACGGCTCAGGCAGCTCACGAGCCGGCTCGCCGAAGGGCGGCTCACGGGTTGAGCCGGCTCGCCTTTGACTCCCACACACGGCTCGGGGGTGAGCCGGCTCGCGTCTGACCTGGCTTGCGGCTCACGGGCCGAGCCGGCTCGCCTTCAACCCGAAGACACGGCTCACCTGCGAACTGGCTCATGCTTATTTATATAATTTTGAAAAAAATGCTTAAATAAACAACCTAGTTTCAAAAACAGTTAAATGTGAAAAATAAACGCGTCTAAACTAGTTTTCCGGTAGTGTGCTACATATAAAGTAAATTTCATGAACGCTGCACTATGGTGGAAAGCCACAGGTGCCTAATTAAAGACAGAAAATAATTAGAAACACAAATAATTATGATACGAAACTATTGTGTTCACGGGAGAAACTAAAAAAACAGAAAATAATCAATCAATAATGGGCATGTACAATTATAGTTGTAAACGCTCATTATTTCGAACTCCGCCCTCATTATGATGATTTTTGTGCATTGTAAACTTTGTACTAACAAAAAATTACCTTTTTTTACATTTTGTTTGATTAAATAACGAAAATATTTTAATTTACTAAAACGTGAGCCGTACCCGCTTCTCTTTTTTTTTTAGCGGCTCACGGCTCGAGCCGTGAGCCGCTACCAAAAGAGAAGTGTTCAAAAACATCCTCGGTATTGCATTGCGAATACTCACATACACTTATTAAAGGGCCGCGGTCACCGTTTTGACGCTTTTGTATACTTTGTGTTTTTATTAACTGCACAGTATGAAAAATATAGTGTTGGAAAAAATCCGACGAAAAAACGCTGTTTTCTGCGAGCAATTCATTGATTAAAAAAGTTGCGTCCGATCCAAGGTCCACAGTTAGCCATAGAAAACCAAATGTTATAATACCCGCGAGTTATTAGACCGATTAATTAGTGGAACAACGTTCGTCGAGTCATTATCAGCACGGTCATATGCTGGACAATTACTAGGGTTACGGTGCTTATTGGTTCGAGGACAACATTTTTCGTCATCATTTTACTCGATGTTGCCGCATTCCTTGCAAAGCATTTTCCCAACACTATGCGTTACAAATTATGAAGATAATAAAAACACAAAGTATACATAAGGGCCAAAACGGTGACCGCGTCCCTTTAAAGCGAAATAGCGGCCGGTTTTTGAAACGCATTGCGTACACATGCTACCTTATGCAGCAATGCAAATGTGCAAGAATTAGGATAAAAACTAGACCCCAATTAGACCCCACGTAGCATAAATGCATAGGAATGCAAGTACTTGAGATGTGTTTCAAAAACCGGCCGGTATTTCGCTTTAACCACGCTGTTTTGTGCTTGCGCTGTTGATTTTCTTATTGGTCCCGCATAGCGTTCTACCGTACACACAAAAAAAGAATTCTAAATTATGCTTGCAAACGTATGCGAACGCGTCACAGAAAAATTAATCGGATTAAAAACACGAACATTCACCTGGGAAACAAAGAATCCGGAAAAAAATGCAAATGCAACGCAATGTTTTCCATTTTCTAATAAAAACTGTGCTAAGTGAGCATAAAAACTGCTAACGGGAAAACAGCGTCCGTACTTACAGCTTGCAGCGTTTCACATGCATAACTTGGCACATAAGTCATACGATGCTGATTGGTGAAATACATACTTGTTTGCAATTATGCCTCACAATTTCCAGTTGGCGTGTGTTAAAGAGGTAGGACACGTGGTTTGTGATCTTTGCTCCTTATGTTACGGTAGTACACAGAAAGCAAAAAGACTTTCATCATTTCATGTAGTACTTCATGGAAAAGTCGCGTGGTACTTTTTCTCTGGTCCCCAAGTTTACCATTCTTCTCCAAAACGCCGCATACTGTAAACAGCGAACGATACCCTGATTTTCACTCTCACTTGTTCTATTTTGCCCAAAAAAATTGCATATCACCGCGCGCCATCTTGTTTTGCGCGGAATCTGTGCCAATAGCGAGCGAGGCAGCCTTGAACTAGTCTGATACTTTGTCCCTTTGTCGATTAACTATTGTGGGAACATCTTGGCTCACACAGCGAGTGCGCAACCATGCCGGACGAAAGAAAAACTTGGAGAAAAATGTATTGTATGGGTATTTTAGTACCCTAACCAAATGTTTGAGTTTTAAAGAGTAATACTGGCCGGCTTTTGAAACGTATCTCAAGTACTGAAGTACTAGAATTCCTATGCATTTATCTTTATGCGAAGTGGGGCCTAATTGGGGTCTAGCTTTTATTCTAATTTTTGAACATTTGCATATACTGCATAAGAAAGAAGGTGTACGCAATGCTTTCAAAAACCGACCGGTTTGAAAACTGGCAACTTATTTTCAAAGCTTCAAACGTATAATGAGAACTTCAAATAATAGGAAACAATTGCATATGCATACTTCGATTTTGAGCTGCGAAACTCTTTTTATACCCGAACACGAAATTTGCATTTCCGTAACGCACATCGGCATGCAAATTACGCTACAGTTACTCTTTTATATAATGTTGTGCCCCATCTACGACAGTTGTTAGCCAGACGACTACAGCAAATTAGACCCCGAGCGAACCGAGATCGCACTTTTTTTTTGCATGACGCGGTTGTCAATCATCTTGTCGACATAAATAGTTTTCAAAGAAAAAAAAATCTTAATGTACTTTAGTTACTTGGTAGACTGATCCTTTTTGACACTTTCAAATTTTCAAATTCAAACTATGGCCTAATTGTAAGATTAGCAATTTGGCAGTTTTGATTGACAACCCCATATTGGTTTGGAAAATTCGCCCACAACTTTATTAATCTCCCCATTTAAACTAAACCGATGTAATCGCAGAAAATCTTTTTAGTTTCTTCTGTATTTCCAAGAATATGATTTACTTCCGAATATGATTTATTTTATTCGGAACAAAGCTGTATAAAAATTCAGCATTACTTGATCAATACAACTGCGTCATTTTTCTAAGGTATTACTTGGGCAATGGGCAGTATCGGGAGTAAAATCACCAAATTTAAGACACAACGGCAATGGGAAGCATCGGGAGTAAAGTCACCAAATTTAAGACACAACGTCGAAGAAAGTCGAACGGATTCAGTAAAATCTGGTACAGCATGAGCATAGTATAGTGCTCAGAGACAATTCAGGATGGGGTCTAATTTCAGCTCGTTTGTGGGTTCGTGATTTGGTGATACTTTAGCCGAAACAGTCCAAACCACTGGTGACCCACTTCACCGAGTTTGAGCTTAAGTGAAAATTGTCGGTGATGTTTTATGATTAGTAAACCAATGAAAATCGCCAATATAAAATGGGGCAACAACTCGGGGTGAAAGAAACAGTCTTTGTCGATAAGCTAACACAATTAGAAAAGTGTCTCAAACTAGAAACAAAGCACAAAACTAATAACCTGAGATAATTTGCCGCTGTATATGATGCTTGCGATTTCCATCAGACGTTTCAAATCCTTTGGACAGGAACGTTCAAAAACATCCATAACTTTTAGCAGGAGAAAAATCTTGTACGCAGTAACTTGAGTGGTATCCGTCGGAAACCACGGACCTTCACACTGAAGTAATATCTTGAAATTTACTGGCGTAACAGCCCTGCTCAAGAGCTCGTATGTACGAACAAACAGAAAATTAACAAAAAATATTTTACCCTTCAAGAGCGTGCACCTTTATTCAAGGGACTACAAGATTTGCTTAGAACATGTTCCGCAGAGGTCCAAAGCATAGGCGACGAGTTCCAGCATACATTTTCATGCGTCTCGCCGGTTAAATGTAACTTGCACATAAAAGCACGTAGCATGAGCTTTTCCCGATTTGTAACTTTCTTGTTAGACCCGCATAACTATTGTTTTGCGGAGAAATCACAAAAATAATAGTGCAACTTCATTTTCTCATGAGTTGGCACCTACAAAAATCTCTGAAACCCACTGCATCATGCAAAGAGTCCAATAGATTTTGGTAGTACTCCGTCGTCTTGAATTCTTTATTAGTTCCAAGCCCGGAGAGCAGGTCGAAAAATTCAGGAAATTTCTTAACGTTTCTTCTCAACATCTGAAATGAACTAACTTTGTTATGTGAAGTTGTCGGCTGACAAAAAAGACTTCATTTCACGGGGTAGTTTAAGTTTAATCACATTCATTATGTAATCCCGCTAAGGGCCGTCCGCTTTGTTTCGGCCGTCTAACAAGCTAACTGCTCGTTCACTCAGCTTATCATTGGTTTATCTTATACTTATTTACCATCCCCTCCCTACCCAAATGTTGCAAAATAAACACTTGCACATCGCCCTAATTCTATCTGTGTGCATTACCAAAGTAGGTGAATAGGAGGAGCACATTAGGCTAGATTCAATTGTGTGTCTTTTTGCACACATACGTCTTTGGACACACGAAATTGGCACGTGTGGAGCGAAAAAACGACTAGGTAAAGAATGTCAGCAGAGTAAAATTATGCAAAGAAGCCTAACAATAAGCCAAAAAATCTGCAAAAAAAGGTCGTAATGGAAGAAAGAAGAAACATCGTAAAAATGATGTGGGGAGCCTCTTTTAGATACGAGACGATGATGATCGTAGTTTCTCAATTAAAGCGATACAACGGTCGGTTTGGAAACGTACGGTGCACAACTGCAGTCCCATATGCTGCATGAAAATGGGTATAATTAGACTAAAGAATCGGGTAGTACTGCGCAGTACGGCGCAGACTGGTGCCTAGGAGCCAGGAGTACTTTTTACCACGGCTGGAGACGCTAGAAGATACAGGACCCTTTTATCAACATCTGTCTACCAAAACAATCCGTACACCTCCAACCATCTATTTTCCATTTCTTGTTAGCTAGGCTGCGGTGCCCCAGTTGTTTTATAAATGTGAGGTAGCTTAGCATTTTGAGCAACTCTCCTACCTCCTAACTCGGGGAGCAAATGTAATATTACATAATTTTCGAATTTGAATATTTTCGGCAATACTACCTATAGAAATTGTTCAAAAAAGTGCTAGTGAACATATCCCTTTAATGTTAGGTCCCCTTGGAACGGATCCTACTTAAAGGGTCAGGCCCATTTCAACTGACCCCTATTTTTGATGATTCCGTCTGATTCTCCATGTCAAATATAGTAGGAGGCAATATTTTTCTAATTTTCAAGCGCAAAATTCACGCAGTATTCAGCAATTTACCCCTGCCAGTCATACCCAACTATTTATCGCATTTGTCACGCCCCTTCGCGCTAATTGGGCAATATGCTCTATTGG
Organism: Pelodera strongyloides; assembly: GCA_036852015.1. Lineage (NCBI taxonomy): Eukaryota > Metazoa > Nematoda > Chromadorea > Rhabditida > Rhabditidae > Pelodera > Pelodera strongyloides. Next base: position 401,616 of record JAANDG010000025.1, read on the forward strand.
GCGTGGCAATTGCGATATCGGCCAATCAGCGCGAATGGGCGTGCCAACTGCGATGGATAGCTGTGTATGACTGCTCACGGTAAATTGCTGAATAATGAGTGATTTTTGCGCTTGAAAATTAGAAAATTATTGCATCCTACTATATTTGACATGGAGAATCAGATGGAATCATCAAATATAGGGGTCATTTGAAATGGGCCTGACCCTTTAACAAAGTTTCCCGGGCCTGGTTACACAAGTTCAAGTGACTTTACTGGAACGTAGGCACAAGGAAGTAATCAGTTACATAACAATAAGTGTTCTTGATAATCTTTATTATCAAATACAAATAGACAACTTACGAGTAGTTAGTTAAGCAGATTTAGTGGGAGTTGTAATCATCAGGCTGCCAATCAACTAAGTATGTTTAAAAAAAACAACGATCTGTAGCTGTAACCAATTACGAGTTGGGGAACTTCCGGTCGGAAGAAAAACGTAGTTAATCACCTAATTATAAGCCTTGGAAAAGCTAGTTGGCGTATTCCCAAACAAAGATATTATTAGTTTTTTTTTCAATGTGAGGACATCCGCGGGCTTAGCTATGCATGCGCTGCTGATGCAGCGACCGGGGTCGAAAAGGGGGGGGGGGTAATTATGGCTCAAATGTGGCACACTTTTTGCGCGCTATTACATTTGTAGACTTTCGCAAACCCTTGCTCCGCAGCGCATCCGGAGAAGAATGTTATCGTTGCGCAAGGCGCACTGCCGGTTTTGGAACCTCTTCATTACCATATTGGGGGAAATGATTTCGTTACTGGGCATGAAGTTGGCTTGGCACACTTGTTCTTTTGTTTTGTGCACCGCACCGTACCACCGCACATGACCGCACAGTCGCCGCATGCGGTCAAACACAGCACGGAAACCGCACGAATTTACTAGACGTCACATGTGTACCAAAAGAAGTATGTGGACACCGCTCAGGCATTACGCTAGTCAGTGGACTTTATGCCGTACAAACTACTTAACTGACACCGAAAATAACGGTACTTGTGTAAGCAACACAACAATAAAATTGCAAAATAAACTGTCTGACAATGAGTTCGAGTATAACTGCCTAGGTCACAGGTCTGTCAACAAAGGGTTTGCCAGAAAACCATTTCGTGTGCCCTTTTTCAGCAAAACCTTTTCACTTGCAGCGGGGCACAACGGCAGATACTACGGTATTCAGTATCCGGCTCTGGAACAGGGCTCGTAATATCGATGCTTATTAGTTTTCACGAAAATATTCGATAAAACGTCATCGCCTTGGCAATTTCCGATGGTTTACAAAAGTTCAAAAGTCGCTTATTTTTAGAACTTTAGTGAAGTAAAGTTCAACAGAAATCGGCAACCAGCTAACCATAAGCTGCAGGCGGCTTAACTTACAACCCCATGATGTGAAATGCTTTCGTGGGAGAGGCCTTTAATTACCCGATTAGCTGACAAGCCTTGATTGGCTTACGGCCCAGGTAAACATAAATAAATAAATAAATATATGGGTTACTGTTCTGGAGGTTAGTCTGTAAGCGTAAGCAGTGGAATAAATTATTGGCCACAACGATTAGGATAGGATGCGTGTTGCAAAGTATGGTCCGGGCTTATGTTCCGACAGGCATTTCTGTCGCTTTGTAATGATTGACATTGACCAGGATGGTACTATAAAGAGGTATTCGTGTGTGTTTATGCTAATTGTAAGGTGGCTCGAATAGGGGACGATTTTTTATTCCAATCATACTCATTTGCATATTCGGATACATACTCGTGGGAACGTAGTTATTTAAAGCGAAATGCTAGCCCCTTTGGAAAACTTGCATATGATAAGCAAATCCTATGTATCCTATGCTAATTTTGTACGATCGTCCACGGCACTCGTACAAAATAAGCATAGGATACATAGGATTTGCTTATCATATGCAAATTTTCCAAAAAGACTAGCATTTCGCTTTAACATACGTAGCAACATCTGGTCGTTATACCTTTATTGGAACCGTATTTCCAAGAGATCAGTTCTGCAGGCAGGAACCAAAAGCAAAAAACACAAGCAACAGGTTTGAACTTGAACCTGTGACCCAACTAACATAGTGTTCCTACAGTCTTCATATTCAATTTGCGGTTTATGTTTACCATTGCAACAGTGTTTATTCGAGCAACAAATTCGAGCTCCACATACCCCTTCTGTTGTATTGCTATTTAAAAGTTTCCAAGAGGTCTTCGACTTTACATCAGCTCTACCTTGATACCAACTTACGCACTAGTATTAGGTGCCCCATAGCTCCCCATCTTGAAGGCGCAAATCTTTTGGGAATAGCAAGTTTAATACTTCCCTTAGTATATCCGATTTGATGTCACTGGTTTCATGAAATTATTCTTTCGGCTTGTAACAGTTATTCCCATATAGCAGCTTAGTGGCTGAATAAGTACTGTTTGACTAGAGAATTCCAAAAGACTTTTAAAACGTCGAACACTTGTACCACAACAAAACGCAAAGCAACTGTAGTAAGTAGTGGTACAGAAAATCGGCAATCAGCTAAATGTAAGCTGCCTGCGACTTAAAGCGAAATGCTAGCCTCTTTGGAAAATTTGCATATGATAAGCAAATCCTATGTATCCTATGCTAATTTTGTACGATTGCCGTGGAGATCGTACAAAATTAGCATAGGATACATAGGATTTGCTTATCATATGCAAATTTTCCAAAGGGGCTAGCATTTCGCTTTAAAGCGAATATGTAGGCACTCAAAATGAGCAAAAAAAAAGCGAAACTAGCGTTTCCATACCAGACGTTAATTTAAATAGGCGACTGAATATGTAAATACGAAATTGGAATGCGCTGCATCTTGAATCTTGCTATTTGCCGATTTAAACTGAAATTTATTCAATCAGACCCAAATTTATGCAAGGGTTCCGAATTAGCGTTTACTATGGAAAAGGCGAGCTTTGTAATTTATTTTCTATTAAGTGGGTAATTGTAGACAACTTTTGTTATTGTTTCCTTAATGGGCAACACACATTCTATCGACACAGCTTAACTTCACAAAGGGCTTACATATTCCCTTTAATAGGCGAAAAAAAATATGAAAAACCGTAGTTCAGTGCTTTTTAAAAAAAAAATTCACGAGCCCTTATAGCTTACAACTTACACTGAATTAGATGGGATTAACGCTGAACGCTGCCGATAAGCGACCTTCGGTTTACTGAAAAGACCACAATATATTCAGGCTGTTGCGAATGAAAACTTGCGCAGTAAGACTCCAAATAGCCGATTTGCTGACTATAAATTATAAGTAGCAAGCGGAAAGCTGCTTAAATTTTCCTTTCTCACGTAAAGTTTATTAATAACATCCATCATGGACGGTCAATATATTTTTATAAACTCATATGTGCAAATATACAGTCATTAAAGAGTCGGGCCAATTACAGGAAACCCCTAGTTTAGATGGCCCCTGTCTGGTACTCAGACTCAAATATGGTAGGATTTTCTCCAGTTTTTCAGGTGCAACATTCATGCAGTTACCGGCAATTTACCTTGCAACCATACCCATTTGCTGTCAGTTTTGGCCTTTTTTGGATGCTTTTTTCACGGTAATTGTTCTGGAATCCGGAAACTTAACACTGCGCTGTAAAACTTTATCTGGTAAAAAAAAACCAAGAAACATTTAAAAACAAAAACTTTTTTTTTGGAAAACAAAATACAGTATTTGTGCATCCCCACTGTTTTTAAGTTTTCGTGATAAATGTTATGTTATGTACCCGATTTGCAACGCGATCTCTACTGTAGTATGTAGCCCTTTTACTACGGTACTTAGAACTAAGGGACACGACTGAAAAAAAACAATTGAAAAGAAATCCTTTGTGCCGGGTGCATGTTGCACATCACAACAAATTACCAAAAGAATATCCTTAAGTGGTTTTGCATTATAGTTTATGATTAATCCCTTGTGTCCAAAAAAAACTCGTAGTCTTACTGTATCGTGTACATGTGCCTATGGTTATTTATACATCGCATAGTATAGCCAAAAGCAAGTGCGAACTTTCGGTATAAGATATAAGACTCTTTTGAAGTGGTGGAAAAACGAAAAACAACACACAAAGGGATTCAGTACGTGAACTGTAAGAGGGCAATACTTGTACCTTATAGTGTAAGGGCAGAAACGTGCTTATTGGGTGCAAGAACAGTATTATTGTTTTCCTGCACAAAACGAACGTTATTGAACACTACCGTAGTCTAAACGGTGCTCTATTTTATTTTGGTCTCTATTATTCAATCAAAAAACAATGCATACTGTAACATGCACTCAAAAGAGTAAAGATCACTTTTGCCTATGTCTTATTATGAGCAAAGTTTACTTTTTTGTTTGTGTGAACGAAAAGAAAATTAGAATATCTAAAGGTTACAAAACGAGAGCGAGCGGGCGCCAAGTCCTGAGCAAGCGAAATCGAAATCTTAATTCATTATTTTTCCAAGATATGTTGCAAACGTTTCACTCAAGTGTTCTGTGGAATAATTTCGTTTTTACTTGTCGGGCTGATTTTCGATTTAAAGGCCTCATTCGAATCAGAATACGATCCTGTGCCGAGTTAAGACAAAATAAAACGTCGGAAACAGATACAAAAAAAGTTAGGAGGATTTGAAGATTGCATTTCTTACAAAGTTTGCAAGGGAAATTTAGCCGAATTAGAGTCAAATTCTAATTTGCATAAGCTCATAGTAGCGAAAATATAGGTGACAAGTAAAAACCGAAGTTTACCTTGGGCTGTTCCTGCATTTTAAACTTTAATTTACATGTAAACGACGCCTGAATTTGTGCTCTCGATATGTGCACATATTGTGCGGCACGTTTCTTCCAAGTTTCTGCCTTTGCAACAGTTTTTATAATATATTTACTCTTTGTGAGCTGTTTTTCCGTATTCTTTTCCCTTCCATGCCTTTTGAGGGTAAGTTTTCAGGTGCACAATGTGAGAAGAAACTCGTGGACTCAAATCAAGGCGTAACTTACGTGGGCATGGCGTAACCTCTTACTCACCGCCACCCCTTCGGCACGCTTACAAAAAGTAATTAATTATAGTGTATTTCCTTGAAGAAAACCAAAATCTCTTCCGGGATTAGCAAATAAGTTATTATTATTATTTCAATCAGGCTTTACGGTAATGCGATGCAATGCAAACCGTAAACCTGCAAACATCCCGAACTACAGAAGAAAATACACTTTCAAGAAAACTATGGACAAAACGTTTTTGATGCAGAGAAGAAATATATTGAGGTAGCGACAGACCCTAGCACTGTTTTTAAAGAAAAATACCGGCCGGTTTTTGAAACGCATTGCGTACACCTGCTTTCTTATGCAATATATGCAAACGAGCAAAAATTAGAATAAAAACTAGACCCCAATTAGAGCCCACTTTGCATAAATACAGTACTTGAGATGCGTTCAAAAACCGGCCGGTATTGCACTTTAACCGCCGAATGTGATGACGAAGCTCGGTGTAGGCCTAGAGATGTAGGGTAGGCCTGTACATAAGGCTGGGCTAGCTAACCTGGACACTGTTTCTTAGTGGTAGTATAATAGTAATGCACCGGTAAGGAAAAAAGCTAGAAGCAGCTCTCATGGTTTAGCAATGTCATCGTTTTCGAAGGATTTCAAGCCCTGCCCTTCAGAGTCAAACACTCAAAAAAGTCTTCGTACAACACATATTGCGGTATTTCGTTTAGCAGATCGGCAGAGCCAGCCAACCGTGACTATTTACGGATCTTGTTATTTCTAATTTGCTACACAAAACCTTACTGAGCCAAACAGTAGTTCAGCTCGCACTGTTCAGTTTAAGTCTTTCTTGGTCTCAGGGGTACGTTTCTGTGCTTTTTGTGTGCTATTCAGAAATTCAGACACTCCATAAGAGATCATAGTAAGCCAGTGCGAGCGCTATATCAAGTAAGCGAGATCTTCTAAAGCAAATGTGCGCGTAAATTTGGTCTACAAACCATACACCCACCACATTGGCATACTTGCTTATTTTATTTTCTTTGTTGGTTTCGTACGGGATTATAGCGGTCAATTAGTTTTTTTTTCGCGTTACCTTATTTGCAAAAATTTACGATACGTAGAACAAGGATTAAGAATTAACTGAAAATTTGACATCTGTCTGTTGTATATTGAAAACGCCTTATTGCTTGTATCTTTGAGTCTTTGACGTCGTCTACGCAAATATTTCTATAAAACATGGTGTCATAAAAAATCTTAACTGTTTCGAAACTCACGATGATAGAGGCGTTTATTGTTGGAACAGAGTACTGCGTATAATACCTTTACTCGAACTAACCTACAGTACTCTATAGCTAAGACTTTCGTAACCCCAGGAATAAGCAGACCCCCCATGAGCTTAAATATTCTCAACCAGTAAGGAGCAAAGTGTTTCCGTTTTTTTTTTTGAAATCTGCTCGCAATCGGATTATTTATTGTTAATTCGGTTCAAGAAAAGAATAAAATAAGAAAAAAAACGCTTGGAATCGTGATGTTTATTATAGTTTTGTAGCTGATAGGTTTAATTTAATGCAAATATAAGTTGTTGTTGCAAAAAAGTGCAAGAAAAAAATTGATCCCCCCAAAAAACGCGTGCGCGGTGGTGCCATGAACACAGGTAAACTGAATACGGTAGTAGGACGCTTATTAGTAAACAATCCCCCGTCACGGGATAAACAAACTTCCACCTATTGAGATGTCACTAATCTTGTTTTGCGTTAAAATAAAGGCATTTTCTCAAAGAAATATTGTTGACAATAAACCATTAGGACTAACTATAAGGTATGTGTTCTATGTAATACTTGACTATGCATAGTTACAAAATATAAATAAAGAAAAAACTAAAATTAATAATTGTGAAATTTTGTAGATTTAGATCATTTATGACAAGGAACAGACCAACTTACTAAAGAGTTACTGACCCCATAAAAACTAACGTAAACAGTTTAATCGATCAATTTTGGCTTTCTGCAATAGCACAGATTTTTTTCAATGTGTCGTAAGTTGACAAACAACGAGTTGGTAGACCATCAGTCCATTGCCGAAACTCAGGTGGTACGCGGCGAAACCCTGGCGCAAAAATTTCGCAAGGCGAAGGGTAGGCGCTATGACTGTCGTTTCGCTCTTCGGTTCTTTCTGATACACCTACTTGGCGCAACTACAGTTCTACATGTGGCAGTTCAACGTTTCAAAGCTACAAACTACAGCCTTCAAGGCTACAAACAGTCTCACCTCGTATTCTAATTACTATGTTAGTCCCCAAGTGAAATAATCAAATATATTCCCCCCGAGTGGGGCGAGAGAGCGTGGGAAAGGTCACTTTCTTTTCAACTTAATTCAATTTTCTCTTTCGGCCTCACGTGTGTCTACTTGGAATGGAAACGCGGCACTTCCCATTTAAAAAAAGCCCGCCGAAACAAAACGTCATCAGTTCAGAAGCGTACTCTCACTCCTTTCCTCTCTCTCCGTCTCTCGAATTTAACCTTTCTATCTCTCCCAATGACCCGTGACCTAATATGTCATGCGTAACATCATACCGCATTAATATACTTGTGCCCAGAGTACATATGTGCTTTGAATTGAACCCATTCTGAAGTAGTGTACGTAAGTCACTGAATGTAAGCTTCTCCACGAACTTGATGAAGCTTTTTATGGGTATATTTATAGGAGTGAGGATGCACAACATTTGATAACACAAATTAGGGCACTAGTTTAGCCTAGTTTCCTATAGAGTACATATGTTATCGCGAGTCGGTTGTGGAGGAAAGGAGCTAAATTTCTATCCTAGAACAGAGGTCGTATTCTCCAACACACAGGGAGCCCTTCCTAGAGTCACGAGAGCTCTGAATCTCTTCTGCTCCCGCGCTCTCTACGCACTCTTTAGCTCCCTGTGAAGCCGGGGAGGGCTCCCTGAGTGTTGGTGAATACGGGAAACTAACTAACTCAAACCAAAAAACGTAGGGTTCACCTGCTCAGAGCTCTAGCCTTACCTTCTTTACTTCCATAGCAAAGACTAGTAATTAACCACTTACCATTAGTCGAACCTAACTGTCCCCCAACAAAACCCCGATACAAATTTTCCGGGAATTAAAAAAGTACCCCCTTCCTCGATGAACCGACGTCGAAAAGTTAATTGCATTTTCGGCAGGCTGCCCTTTTAAAGTGTGATGGCCTGTTTCCAAATATATACGAAACATCACAGCGGAAATAGACCTCTAGACGAGCTTCAATCTAGATTTTCAATCTAGACTGTAGTAGTTAGAATGACTCAATAGGGAAGCTATTTCTGCCCCCGCCTAGTCGGACCACGTGGAAAGTACAAAATGTGGCGAGCTAAATTTATCGTTCAATCTTATAAAGACCTTAACAACTAAGTAACCTAAAGAAGGTGATAGATAAGTCACTAGTTCAACCAAACCCGCGGGAATGGTGCAGAGTGCAGAGCACGACAACACGGCCAAAAGCATCCCGGTGGCCAAGCTGTTCGGAAAGCGGATTGGCTTCATCAATTAAGACAAAATCACTGTTTTTTTTTTTTTTTTTCTCAATTTACTTGTACAGAAAGTCCGGAATTTCAGAAATATTACTGTGAAAACTGCAATGCTTGAAGCCTAGAACTCACTGAGTTATTCTCCGGCAAACAGTTCGGCCAGGTACCGTAGCCAGAAACAATTTTTGCGCTTTTAGGGCATTACTGTATTGGAAACTCCTCTTTATAAACGTATTAATGATCTTTATTCGTTTGACCATCTATGTAGAGAAAGAATGCAAATGAAAGGATATAAACCGTGACAACGAATTTTGACGTTGCTGACTACGGTATCTGGCCGAACTGTTTGTCGGGGAATAACTCTGTGAGTTCTAGGCTTCAAGCATTGCGGTTTTCACAGTAATATTTCTGAAATTCCGGACTTTCTGTACAAGTAAATTGAGGACAACTTTCTTCTCGTGGGCCTCTCCCTTTAATAAGTGGCGAGATGCTAGACCATTCTTTCCACAAATCTAGAGATTCGTAGTTTGCTTGTACCACAATACTACAATACTCCAAACTACAAATGTCGCAATTCAAAGATGTCTGTGCTCAAAAGTACTGTACGATTAATTAAATTATCTTTATTCGTTTGACCATCTATGTAGAGAAAGAATGCAAATGAAAGGATATAAACCGTGACAACGAATTTTGACGTTGCTGACTACGGTATCTGGCCGAACTGTTTGTCGGGGAATAACTCTGTGAGTTCTAGGCTTCAAGCATTGCGGTTTTCACAATAATATTTCTGAAATTCCGGACTTTCTGTACAAGTAAATTGAGGACAACTTTCTTCTCGTGGGCGTCTCCCTTTAATAAGTGGCGAGATGCTAGACCATTCTTTCCACAAATCTAGAGATTCGTAGTTTGCTTGTACCACAATACTACAATACTCCAAACTACAAATGTCGCAATTCAAAGATGTCTGTGCTCAAAAGTACTGTACGATTAAATTAAATACATTTTTCCATTTCCACTTAAGCCACGATTTGTTCAGGCATCATAGTTCATAGAAACGTGGTCAAAGTTCCTTTCAAGGAATAGCACAGCAAGGAGCAAGGACTACAAGCATTCGGGGATTTATGGGATTTACTTAGCTAATACGAATAATATAAACCCGTCATCAACGAATGGCAGGGTATATATGGAATAAAAGCAATTGGTTAAAAATATCTAGCAAATGCCCTTGAGTTCGAATGTAGTTACGTAAGTTGATAACAAATGGCAGCGCTACGAGATCAGAGAACAGTTAGAACAAAATACATAGCTGAGAAGCCCTTATTCACCGTTATGGACACCGGCGGTAACTTATGGAAATTAGCGTAACTTATGGACATCACCGGTGGTTAACATGGGGCATTACGGTAGCTAGGCCTAGGGGGAGGAGTATTACGGTAGTTGATCCTAATTGTAAGATGGTACGCGCCCTCACATATGTTGTCATACCAGAGCAATAATGGAGCGGCACAATAAACTGACTGCTTATATGCACAGTACTAATAATATTTCGAGCACATACTGTAATTGGACACCTGTATTTGAATAGATACTTTAGTAAAGTACAGTATGACACAGGGCCCCAGGGGTACTGTACACCACCGCAGCCACCGTTGAACTCGGTTGTATTGCATAGCAAATTAATAGACCATGCTATGTTATATCTATCTTACGGTTAGTGCGAGTCTAAAGAAGCCACAGCCCATGTGCGAGCCATATGTCAAGCAAAAATGCGTTCAGTTTCAAGTTCAAAAACCCTTAGCTTACACGTGGCCATGGCTATAATACTAGCCAGCCCTTACTGTTACGCAGATCATAGCTCCCCGCAATCACTATTCCAATAAAACAAACTGATACAAATCTGCATTTTCCATCTCAACGCGACCCCCCCCCCCAGTATAAAATCACTGGTCCCTCTACAACCTAAATCTTGCCGCATATTAGTATACAAAGTGCATAGCGATCAGTAAAAACCCCAGACATATTACGTATACAGAAATAGGCAAAGTGGGCAAAAGTAGACAGTCTTGAATGTGGTGGTCTGGATCGTTTGATGAACTCCTGTGTGGTATATGCCGCATTTTTCTCTAGATTAAGCCCCACAGCTTATAATCTCTGGCACCAAAAAGGCAGTTTTTCTGAGGGAAAAATGCCCGAAAAAAGCAAGTTTCACGAAAAAAATCCCACGGAAAACCGTTAATTTTCAAGGTTTTTCTGAAAATCCGCGGAAAAAATGGCCCTTTATCCTCTAAGACTCCATACGGGACCACACTACCATACGCTGGTCCCGAACCGAAAAGGGTATAGGTTAGATTAAAGAAAAAAGGGGATTTATTGGTCTTACATTATTGGGGAAACAAAAGAAAAACACAAGGAAACACCACAAACAAGTGCGTTTTTCTATTCAGATTAAGCGATTTGGCTAACAAAGGGGTTTTTTCTGTTTTTCTATACGTAAACAGATGATCTTTTTTTTGTTTCTTTGGGAAATAAAAATAAAAGTAAAGTTATTTTAAGCAATTCCCTTGGAAGTGGAACCGTTTTTATGTATATTTGATCAACGGTGATCAAATATACAAATGGCTGACAAAATGTGTTTTCAGGGAAAATAGATGTCAGGTAACGGAACAACAGATAGCGGTAGTCAGGCTGAGAGGCTACCAATCGTGCCTTCCAACAAAAATACATCTATACTTGATGTTCTTGCCCACAAACCACGTGCAATACCGCTTTAATAGGTGACACTCTTGGAAAGCAACAAATCCTCTGCTTTGCATGACAGTTTTGCATAGGCACATTGTTTTAGACGAGAGTGACCTAACCCTAACTGTAAGTTTGGGAAAAAAGGTGCAAAACTGCATTACATTCCGTGAGAACCAAACTTGGATAATTTTGTATTTCCGCCTTCCTCCAATACTTTAAAGTGAAAATAAAAAAAAAAAAAAAAAAACATTTTAAAGTGAAATGCCGGCTTAAACAAAAAAACAAAAAGAAGAATAAAAAATCGAGCTAAATTCGAGTTTCATAAATACGTAAGAAATTCATCAAAAACGCAAAAACAAAAAAAAATTATTTCGCTTTAACACCAATGTTCCATGGTTTCATCACAACACTATGTCATGTTATCCACAATTCTTGCAATAATAAGTAAATAAATAAAAAAACACTCAGGACAAATAGTAATAATAATTTTCTTGTTTTCTCCATTGCACACCGTGTCCCAGTAAATAAGTTAAGCCACTGTTTATAAGGAAGATTGCCGTTCTCCCCAGGCATTATTTTGATAGATTGTACAAAAAACAGCGCTTCTCTATTTACGGATATACCCTATTTTCGATATTGTATATTTGTCGGTTAATGTTAAAGCGAACTGCTAGCCTCTTTGGAAAACATAAATAAGCAAATCCTTATCAAATTTTGAAATTTAGCATAATTTGCACTACGAATAAATCTTCCAAATTATCCATATGTACAAATATTGGTACTGGTCATGATCGCAAAATTAGCATAGGATAGCAAATAGATTGCTTATCATATCATCCATTCGCTTTAATTTCTCATGGGCCGGCCAATTTGAGTTTACCATGACATTTGCTTTTAATTTCAAACAAAAAAAAAAAAAAAAAAAAAAAAAAAAAAAAAAAAAAAAAAAAAAAAAAAAAAAAAAAAAAAAAAAAAAAAAAACAACAACTGTACGTACAATTTTGTACGTACAAATAATTGCGTGACGCTCTCATAAGTCTGCTTTTTTGCACGGGAGTACGAGCTGAGAAGTTTGCAAAGGAAATGTTATAAGTGATTAAGCGGCCCCCATTTTGAGATATAACATGCAAAGGACTTCCAGCACCGAACGGTACATAAATTTGCATATGTTTTAGTATGAATGCAATGGTGGTTGGCCTAAAAATTACATAGGCGTTTCATCAAATACTGTAGCGACTTAAAGCTGCGCAACACACCACAAATTTCCGAGATTAATTTTGCAAAATTGTTTCAAATTTGGCACTTGCGCGCATAACTTACGTTAAACAATTATGAATGATTAATACATACATACTTTACCCCACAAGCGTGTGCTCCTTGATTTAAGGATCAGTCACGGGCTCTTCTCCGACTGGAGGAATCGGAGTTTGGCCGATTGTTTTCCTATTTTCTAAGTTTATGCAAAAGCAAACGGCATTGTGTCTGGATACATGTTGTCTTGCTCCATATTCTGAATACGACTCATTGTAAATATCCATGCAAAGTTGGCATTGCCAGGGCGCATTTTGTTGAGTATAGGGAGCTTCGTATTATCATCATTATGCAGAGCGTTTGACTATGAAGCAAGATGTTGTGGGTTCGAATCCTATCGGATGCAAAGATTTTGTATGTTCCAGTTGCATTGTGAGGTATCGAAACTTGATGAAAAGAGAAAAGACTCCGTTGCGGACATTCAAAATTTCAAACTTTTATCCCTGACAGGGACAAGGATAGTTCAGTACATATGTCAATGTTCAAAGTTTATGAAGTTTTCGCAGCGATCTTGGGGCTCAGCTGAATCAAACTTACCTATTCTTTTCCCCCAGTAATCTATGATTTTGTACAAGATACGCATATCCCAACAAACAAACCGTTTCTTCAGAATTATGCTCAATTACGTGGCAATTTCAACTTTCACAAACTAATTACGACTGAATTCTAAATAAATGGTCCTGAGAGGAAATACGCCACAGTGTAATTATGAGAACTGTGTTACTGTACATATGTGACGGAATAATTCAGTATTTCCTTAGAAAAGACATCTTGAGTGCAATATATCTTCTTATTATATAAAAGAGTAACTGTAGCCTAATTTGCATACCGATGTGCGTTACGAAATGCAAATTTCGTGTTCGTATTATATAAAAGAGTAACTGTAGCCTAATTTGCATACCGATGTGCGTTACGAAATGCAAATTTCGTGTTCGGGTATAAAAAGAGTTTCGCAGCTCAATATCGATGTATGCATATGCAATTGTTTCCTATTATGCGGATTTCTTATGATACATTTGAAACTTTATATATAAGTATGCCCATGCTAAACCAATCATATTTCCATGTAAGTCGCCTCAGGCGGCGTGAGCCGACTGGTTTTGAATACTATGAAAAACTACAAATTCGACGATTACACAATCCCCATGAAAATAGGTGCAATTGAAGGTTTCATTTTTTGATAGCCAGGATTTTTACTGGTTATCGAAAACATTACCAGCTAATGGAAGCAAATAATATGTAAATGTAATAATTGCGAATGTAGAAGTTTCAGTTCCAGCTTCAGTTTCAGTGAACAACTATGCAAAAACTCGCCTAATCGGCGCGATATCGTCGAAGTAGCGCGGCTCCTGCGCAAGAGCTTTGCGGAGCAATTACTAAGGAGGCTGTGTAGCAATTGATTCAAAAAAATGGTGTCCATATCGTCCATCCGTCCAAGGCTTACTAGTGGTTCGGGATAGATCTAGCTAGGTTCCACTATACTATCTTCAATTTCCATTCATTCATTCATTCTTTGATTCATTATGTATCGTTTTCAAAACTTAGCCAACCCCCATATTTCAATCTAAAGTTCAGGCATGCGGCATGCGTGATGCAATCCTGACCGTATGGGTACACTTTTTCTAAACAGAAAGCGTAGGTAGACTTTAAGTAGTTATTACAGTTTGTGGTTCGTGTTCTGAGCTTGGGGATCACGTTGAAAATAAATTTTGCGTAGAATTTAATTATTAAATTACGCAATTACGAGTTCGTGCAGCTTTTTCAACAGACTTGTACTTTCGGGGTTCATTTTAGAAAGGAAATAGAGCAGACGATGATGCAATTCTTTGAGTTTACACACCTATAACACGCACGTGGTTTTGAAACTGAATTATATAACTGTATATAAATTATTATATACAGTATGATTATGCCTTTCTATGTTTGGTATGTACCCAACAAAGCGGTAAGGTACGTGGTTTTGAAACTGATGATGAACATTCTGTGCAAGTATGGAGGCCGGATGAGCTTACACAATTTGCACACAATGCATAATACTGCAGGTGCCTATTGTTGGTCATATACGTTTAAAAACCGCTAGCGCTGAAACTTTTTTGGTAGTTGCAGTATGCAAAGTATGCAAAGCAAGGTATAACTATAACTCTGCGAAATCTCCCCTCTTTTTTTACCCAAACAATTTCTGACATTTTAAACATTTCACAAGTAAAAAACTATTTCCCATCGGGAAGCGTTCGTGCTTTATTCGTATTAGTTTAAAAGGTCGCGGTTATTTTGGGAAGAGATACTACACTACAGGATATTGGGCAATTTCAGGCCTTGATAGAGGAGAGATAATTCAAAAGCAATTTTCAGAAACTCTCACTTAGCTATCTTAAATAGCACCGTTGAAGCGCTCGTCAATCAGGCGCACTAATTTTACACACGTTGTGCTAAACTACATTTGTTAGCTTGTGATTTCCAGTGTTAAAGCGGTAGGGCACGTGGTTTTGTGAAAAGTAGACTGGGCAACATCATTTCCGTGTATTATATGCAAATTGTAGCTCGTCGTATGGCGCTCAGGGGAGTACAGAAATTTGCACACAATACATGGAAATGTAGTTATCTCACAAACCGCGCAATCGCTTTCGCCTTGATTTATTGAACACCCTGGGCCCTGGGGCCATATTAACCACTCCGATTCGCTCGGGTAAATATTCCCTGGGGACAGCAAATATCATTCTAATGTGAGACACACAGAGAAAGCGACGGGGAATTCCCCATGGGGAGCTGAGTGAGCCTAGCAAGCGGGAGAGGATCGACGTAAACTGTCCCGAAGTACGCCGTACCGGGAAAACAACGTAATCACACTGTTTGTACAAATAAAAACTCACAAACTAGCGCAAATGGTACCATGCGTTCTCTTTCCCTTCCTTATACCCTTATATCATCCCTTGAATGTTCTAAATTAATTAATCGCGGCAAATTTTTTCTATTTCCTCTATTTCCTGATTGTCCATATCGAACGCCGGTTCGCCTAATAAAATGAATAGTTTAGAGGTAATTCGACGAAAAGTTTTGGCATCTCATAATGACGACGACGACTCTCGTATTTGCATAGTAAAGGACAGACGAGGTCAATTTTGAGGTTTTTTGCCTGAAACCCTAAAAGGTTAATGCAGAGAATAGCGCACACAGAGAACGACTATGGATCATTGCTATTTGAATGCAATTTTTTTGCACGCAATTTCGCTGCCTTTTTATTCCGCAATTGCTATTTTAGTTCTTTGACTTTTTACAGCGACATTTTTTTTGAAATGCACCGTAGACAACTGAACTCTTATATGTTTATGCAAATTTGCTGGAATTTAGCTCAATTTTTTAATTTATGTTCACTTGCATTAGATAAGCAGCGTAAGTAAGAATACTGGTTAACTGGTGTACTCGATGTGTTTCAAAAACCGGCCGGCATTTCGCTTTAACTCATTAGGAGAGTAGCTTGTTGCTTCCTTCTTAAAGGAACATTCTGTTTGTATCGCGAGCTCATGAACTATTGGTGAAACCACGCCATGTACGTGACCGCACGAAGTACTCACGTCAGTGAATCAATGAGTTTATTGAGGTTGCAATGTACAATTAGCCGTTTTTCCTTCGTATTATACTGTACTTTAGATATGACGGCATTTTTCCCCCACCTCACCACCAAATTAGGAAAAACTGTCACATCATACGATTACAAGCTTAACTATGGCGAAACACTCAAGCCTACTGGCGAATTATTTGCAACAAGCCGTTACTCTTTTCTTATAAAGGAACCTCAAGCTTATCGTTAAATGCGGCTTAAATTGCCAACCTGTTCATCATCATTTTATATGATGCACACTTGTATTATTATATATAATGTGTCAATAATTATTATTATATATAATGTGTCAATAATTATTATTATATAAATTAGCGGTCACTGAATGCCGCCGTGCGACTCAGAAACTCACTAATTACCGTAACACGTCCAAAACGGCCTAGCTGAGATCGCCAATTATAATACATTTCCTGTTTACTGTGGGATTGCAACATTTAATTAAACCATTATGTTTCCCCGAGCTGTCAAAACTGTCGATTAGAATTCCGCTGAAAATGTCATTCGTACAGCCGAACAACGAGATTTTTCTATATTTGAGCTAGACAATAAACCGATTACAGTTTTGAAGAGATTGACTCAGAGATCTGCGCTTCCGCTTGTTTATAAACTTGCAAAATCTTCTCATTTGACACTTTCTTTTGTTCCATTTCTTGTGGAATTGTATTGGTTATAAAAGACGAACGGGATTCAAACCCAGACGCGTATTTGTGCAAATCATACTTGGAAATCGCCACAAAAATATATTTTCGTATGTCTCCAAACGCGACAAATCTGACAACTACGAATGAAAGATGAAATTCCAAAAGTCGATCATTTTGTACTTGAGAAAATGTACACAAAATATGTGACAAATCGACACAATACCTAAAGAAGCAAAAAAAAAACTGATTTGTTTTGACTACAGTAAGCCTAGGTCTTGGGCCGGGGTTTTTTTCTGCGGAAACTCCCACTGCGATTTTCACATGAAAAGAGTCCGAGCCTTTCAGTTCAGGTTTTAAAAATTTGTGAATGAGAACGGAACGTCTTTTTTTAGTTTAAATGTTTCAAACTAGGAAGTGACTATTATTCTTTGTCGTTTTTCTCCTTTCGTACGTAGAACCATAACGAAGCCCTATACTGCCGAATAGGTTTTGTTCCGCACTTGCACTTGCACCCACAAATATAACTTAAAGATACGTATTAACAAAGTAATATATATTGGGCAATCAACATGTTTTCAATACGTGGGTTGTTATGAAGTAGAACAATGGCCGAACTAGGCAACGTGACACCGAATGTCAAATAAAGCTTAAAGACAAGCAAGCTTTAAATTTGGAAGGTGTTTCGCAAACCTTGCGGAAAAGCTGCCAAACACAGCAGAATGAATAGTCAACCTATTAGCAACAAGAGTAGGATGGGCGTCCGGAATTTGTTATGTATATACCCATCTCATAAACGTTTGCTCATTATCATTTACATACATCCATTATGGGAATCTTGTAAGATGTTTAGAAAGAATTTTTACGACCGAAGCGCCAAGTTGCGAACTGCCTGCGATGCTTCGGAGCAGGCGGTCGTGAAGAGCAAGACAGCATAGCCAGTCTTCCAGCGTCTCCCGGTTTTAAGTCTCCCGGTGGTCCATCTGCTCGGGAAGATGATTTATCTATCTCCACCTGGGTGGCTACCAATTTTTACACCATTGATAGCATCAACTGGGAATCGAACCGGCGACCCATGGACAACCCCAATCTTATGGCGTAGCAGTATATCGCTAGTCTCTGTCATATCTCCGTTCGTCTACAAAAGGTGAGCAAGCTTTCCAAACAATGTCACTTGCAACATTTACCCCAAAAATTTGCTTCCCTCTCTTGCTTTTTTTCCCCGTCGTATCCTTGAGCTGCTACAAAAACGTCCGAACGCTTGCGTAACGTGCACAATAACATTTGAGGTACAAAGTTTGTCTACTTCAGACTGCAACCGTCTAGAATGGTTCGCTTAAGACTATGCGATTTTACCACCCCGTGGATAGTGCAATTTGAATACGCAAGTAAAGACGAATACAAAAAATATTCCCAAAACGTAAACATAAATGCGAACACGCCATATTCCGCTACAAAACAATGGCAAAGACTACGAGGTCCAGATCATATTTGGAAGTATTTTTTAGTTAAATAATTCGGACCATAGTAAAATCCAGGTGCGTAGTGGAAGCCATTAAATGAATTCTCTGAGAACTGGAACGTTTATTGCACCACAAATATATTATATAAGGTGTTCTTTCTTATAGTTCAGCAACGCAACTCGACGAATAAACGCCATAAATCTTTATAATAGGAAGTAAATATACATAGAGCACTACATAATGAGTCAAAGCAAAGCGGTATGACACATGGTTTGTGACGTGAGCACTAAACATTTGCATATAATTCATGGAAATGCAGTAGTCCATAGTCCATACACATTACAAACCACGTGTCAAGTAGCTTTAAAGGAATAGTTCAAACTCACTGTCAGGCGTACAATTACTAGCTCACTTTTGCTCGGCCCAATATTTACGACGTTGAACGCAACGAGTTTTCTCTTTGTAGACTCTTCTCATAAGGACAACCAATACACTTTCTCATATCGTTTTTAACTACGGTATCCGCTATTGACAATCTACGCAATTTTATAACTATGTCTTACGTTCCCAGACACTACGCAAACACACTGATACTTTTTTAAAGCGGAATACCGGCCGGTTTTTGAAACGCATCTCAAGTGCTTGAATTCCTATTCATTTATGCAAGGTGGGGTCTAATTGGGGTCTAGTTTTTATTCTAATTTTTGCTCATTTGCATATGCTGCCTAAGACAGCAGTTATACGCAATGCGTTTCAAAAACCGACCGGTATTTCGCTTTAAGAACATGCTGGGCCCAGTTCTTGGAAGAAAAAACGCGCATAATATTACAACAAGAATAAAAAATAATCCTCGTCGTCAAAACGAAATACTGATCTTTTGGTGCAAAGAGTGTTTAAAAAGTATGCAGACAGACAACATGCGTTGACACAAATCGCGCCTGTCAAAAATGCATTATTTTGATGCGACAGTCATGTCTTCTATCTATGTAGGCATTAATATTATGCGAACATGGTTGGTTGCTATAAAAATATGCTAATCGTAGTATTAGTGTCAGACTTACATTAAAAATAAATGCTAAACGGCAATAAAAAATGACGCACACAAAATGTATCCGCGTTTTAAACGTTCATCATCAAATATACATGTAAAGAAAAAAACCTCATTTTTTTACAAAATACCGGTCGGTTTTGAAACACATCTACGGCATTCTTATGCAGCCTATGTAAATGATCATAAATTGCAATAAAAAAATCGAGCTAAATCAAGCAAATTAGCGCAAATACGGAGGAATTCAGTTGTCCACGATGCATTTCAGAAAACGGCCGATATTTCGCTTTAAATGAAATAATTTTAAAGCGGTATGATACGTGTTTTGTCTACCGTATACTGTGTGCCATTTGTAAAATGGCACACAATTAAATAGGTAATACACAGGAATGCCGTTGTACAACATACATCACAAGCCACGCGAGAGGACTCTATTGTTTAAATTGCTCTCCCTACTTACTCTAGCCTAGCCTATACCCATACGGTAAGGTTGAGGACTTGAGACAGAACTTCGCGTACCTAAAAGAGGACTTAGCTTGTGGTTTGATATTGAGACCATATTTGAATTTGAGTTAGTTTACACTTAATAAGAATAAGCACAAACTAACGATCGTGAAGTGACCCCGACCGTTTAACCGCCGTGTTTCTAGCTAATTGACATTTGCCTAAATAAATATCATATTGCTCGTACATACTACTGTATTCTAAAACTAAACCATGTGTGTCAGTACCGCTGCGATCCGGATCATAATAGGATAATAATAATAAGAAAAATGCACTTCCTTCATGTCTTATCGTAATTTTTCACTAGTTAGTTATAGGTCTAAATATTATGCGAAAAGTGCAATTGTTGAGTCAATTACGCACCCTGAAAGCCTGAAAGGACAAAAGTTTTTGTCTGTTTTAGCAGACTTACAAGTAGCAAAACTCTCTAATACATGGTTAGACGTTTCGTGTAATCTCACTAAAATATTAAAGGGTCGGGCTCATGAGAAAAACATTTTTTTTTACCATAGTATTCCGGTTATTCGAGTTAAGAAATACACAGAAAGGCACGCGAGAATGCAACTGTCCTGCTTTTCAAAACCACGCAGCATAGCGCTTGAAGACCACGGGGTAAATACCAAGTAGAGTCCTCAAGACGAGATCGGGCGTCTTGTGAAAATGTGTTCTATGAAGACAAAGGTTATTGTAAGCACAAAATAATCAGCTGTGAAAAAGCGCTTGAGACCAAAAGGTACCCTAACCACAGGGTTGGTGCGGTACTGCCACTACCATGAAAATACCATGTCCTTTACAATGTATTGGACAATCCTCGGGATTTCTAAGGCTCCGCACGTGTCTACTGTACAATTACTACGGACGTCCCCCGTGGAGAGAGTACCCTTTGAATTTTTTCTGTTTACTATCAGTGCTGGAAACTTTCCTCCTAAACATTCAGATATAGTGTTACCAAACAAACGCCCTAAATCCTAAATTGCACGTTGTTAACGAATTTTCTCAAATCAAAGCAACATAAGCCATAATTTCGATTAATTACAATTGCCCAAACCCGGCGCGCCAACCAATCACCGCCGGAAATTAGCATATGTAACAAACGTCATTGTTGTGTCGAAAACTACCCACGTACAATTGCAAAACGAACTCTCATTTCCTCTCACACGTTTTTCACGGCACGGGACGCTCTTCTACCTGTATAACTAGAGTATTAATATGCTTGCATAATTAAAGTGAAATTGCAGTTCTAGGAAGGCAATTTAAGCCTAAGCCCAAGCCTAAGCCTAAGCCTAAGCAGAGAAAACTTTAGCGGACCTTGTTCGTTAGTAAATGGTAATGTGACGGTTGCAAATGCTTGATAATAGTAAAACACCATCCTCTAATAACAATTGGAGCAGTGTACGCTTGCAATTTGAAATACAGATCGCTATGCTATGGGTACAAAAGAAGCCGGTTTTTCCACGGAAGCTCGTCCTTAGGTGCCAGTCCAGCATTACTATTTCCGTTTAAGAATATGTCTTTGCGTTAAGGTAGGCCGCTTACGGCACCAATGAGTTGATAAGGTACTGCACACCATATACCCGCTATCAATGCGTTAATAACGTACTGCACAAGTGCACACCGTCTATGTCTACAGTACCAATGCGTTAATAAGTACTGCATCCCCCGGCCAAAACCACCACTTCTACAAATAAAATAGGAACTTAAATTTCAAAAGAAACGGCCAACGTCTAACTAGAAACTTTTTTCATTTCCGGCACTGGTCCTTCCGCTCGGTGGCCACCGTAGGCCAAATATAAACCACGACACAGACATTTTGATAGACAGGCCTTAAATAGCCCCTGGTATATTACTTCACGCATGAGAATAGAAAGGTATGGAATGACCTTAACTTTATTTAGAAAATCCGGTTAAAGTTTGCAAAATCAATGTATTAACATGGTAGAAATACAACCACCCTTGGCTAACAGGTATTTCTTCATATGTACAAGGACTCGTTGTATCCCTACTATTTTTGGGCCCCACTCACTATTGGACCACGACCTACCCCCGGGTCCCAACCTTTTTGCACGTAATTCCTCATACGTTTTGCATAATTTAGACCAATTGGGACAATTATCAGAGGGCAATTGTCCTTTCGACGTGGCCATTTAGATGATGCTTTGGTCACAATTCAGTATTCCAGACGCACATTTTTGAAAAGGGAGTTTGGTCCCGTTTATAGGGGGGGGGGGACGTAGTACCAAGTGTCATTACCATACTACCCGCAGGACAAGCTGTCAGTATTAAAAAATTTCTTAGTTAAAGCAAAATACCGGCCGGTTTTTGAAACGCATCCTGTGCCACATAATTCTTTCCTATTTATGCTAGTTTGCTCGCATTTAACTCGATTTTTTATTCTATTTATGTTCATTTGCATAAGCTGCATAAGAATGCTGGTGTGTTGGATGTGTTTCAAAAAGCGGCTGGTATTTCTCTGTAACTTTCTATAGTGTTTACTAAGGAATCTGCACTTCATGTCAGCAGAACGTAGAGTTCCTTGCCTAACCAGTTAATTTTGAACATACGAAAAGAATTCCAAAGGGCTTTATGTATGGCTCATCTCACATTTACTATCACTTGTTAGATTGTTTACATACACAATGAGTAGGGGTTTTTTTCTTGCACAACTTACATAAAAGATGAGTAAATCAGTTTTTTTGCACGAGATCACAGCTGAATGCACAGCAAAAAAAAATCAAGGAAATTATTAAATTACGTCACAATTAAGCGTTCTTCAATTAACCAATTCATGCATCATATGCCTGAGCCACCCTGAATTCTTGAATACGATAGACCGTGGGAAATTCAATGAGTGCAATTGCTAATTGCTTTAATTACTGGCGAGTAGAAACTTTTAAGAAGAGCTCGTGATCTAGTAAGCACGACAACCATAATGTCATGGGAAGTGCATAGCGAGCAGTGTCACTTTAAAGTGGTATGGAGCGTGGCTGTGTTCCGTTTTGTGCCACATCGTTTCAACACTCGCCAAGAAATACACCGTTTCCTAATTATATCTAGGTATGAATTTGCTTGAAGAACAACACATGGTCCACTCCTTAGAACAATATTTTAGTTATCCCATCTGTATTTATAGTGAATTGACTTAGTTTCTAGACATCTTTCTGTAACGTTGTCCATGTCCATGTGAAGTTTGACTCTTGGATAAAATTGTATATTTTCACCAAACTCCTTAATTCCCTTTAATACTTTAAAGTGGTATGGCACCGGCACGTGGTTTGTGTAACACGTACTGGACAACTGGATCTCCATAGCGCTGCTTGTTTCCTTCCATAATGTCTCACCCATCAAAATCACTTTTCCAAAACACACATTGTAATTAATTTTCTTGCTCACAACATATGTTTGGTCAAAGTTACTTCTGCGGCGAACTCGTTCCAAACCAAGGCGGCACGGGCACGGAACTCAACTAGGCGGGGCCCACATGGCTTTGGGTATTAACAAAAAGGGGGTTGGAACAAGCGTTCCGAGTTATCAGCAAATAGTAGCCATTGTATGAATTTCCCTCCCCTCGTCTGGGTGTCTCTCCAAATTCGCGTGCTCGCAGGCGCTCTCTACCCCAAGCCCCGCCTTCCCGCGGTTGCAATATAAAGGGGAGGCGCGAGCCGTAGAAAGGCGAATCCAGTCGGATAAACCACCTTTCTATTTGACAAGCTTCGGTGAATACAGTACTCATAACTACCCTTGTCGTACCTTGTGACCACTGTGACATCGTCTGACACCGTCTGACACTCTTTACTCCCGAATTCAAATTCCCACAGGTTACTGTACTTAAGCACATTCCACAAAAATGTGCACTACTTCATCAGCGATCAACGCTTTCGTCGCTCTAATTCTCTCCCTAATGATCACGTCCACTAATGGACTTTCATGCTACGTTACAGATGAAGAAGTGAGTTTATATTAACAATCGTCTTACAGTAGACCTAATTAGTCTACTTGTGGATTACGGTGGATCTGTGTGCAGTTTAATTAAGCCAGTCCCAACTTTTACCTTGTCTCTTGCAGGGCTCAATTTACGAGGAAACAAACGATTCATGGAAATACTGCGTAATATTACCAAAGAGCGGCGAAAAGGAAGGCTCTATGTTCGGTGTTGGACCCAGTGAAGAGACTTTGAGCTATGCCGATGCAGCATTCGGACAAAACGATAAGATCTACAAAGTGCTGAGCATTTGCGTTTACGAGGTGAGCATACGGTACTTATCAAAATTTGCATCCTGTGGAGCTTCGTAAAAAGCTGAGACTCACTTCTGAACTTGAATACGATTAAAAAAAGCAAATCCATAAAATTACTCTTTCCAGATGTACGACTGGCCTACGAATCCCAAATTCGTGCACCTCAACGCCGAGTTCCAGTTTCGATGCATTTGCAACTACAATTTCTGCAATAGACAGATGAACTTTGGAGCTTACTTGAAAGGTCTACGAAAAGATCAACAACAAGCGCCCGAAGCAACGGTAGCTGTATGAGCAGCTAGCAGCATAATAAGTAGCGGCTGCAACATCGCTAACTCACTCGCTTTCTTCATAGCGCACATACGAGTATTATACCGTTTCTAGTCCTCCGTCGTGTCTATGTAGGTTGTCGTCGCACAGATCGACCCATATATTAATAACAGATATCCATGCAGATATCGCGCACAAACCATTCTAACGCTATAAACATTACGGAAAATTGCCGCACTCTTGCTTATAAATGTTAGAGTATATAGAAACAGCGTTTTGTAGGATTCTTAATGGTGTTTACCATTTTCACAAGTAATATTTAGCGCCGGCAACTAAACATCACAATAAGGCTTAGAAACCATTTAGACTTTTTATAAATAACGCCAAGATCTCTATAAAAAATCATCATGACATAAAACCCATAATTCTCATAATATGCACTACCTTGTAATAGATCTCATTTATTTACCCCACTACCATTTACCCCACTAACAATAGGCATATCAAGCCCCGTTTATCTAAACACTACCCACTTTAAAACATTGTGTAAGTGCTTTACAAAGGCCCATCGCTGTGACATAATTACATAACTTAATCAAATAATTAATATTCTAAAAAACGTCTATATCTATGTTGCGCATATAGACCATAAGACTTTGGCAAAAACGATGCAAACCTTCTATTTATGGTCTAAATGTCGCACTGAGCCTGTGCACGTTTTACCTTTTTCGGGTACTATAGATTCGGTGTGATTATCATTTATTACAAATATATATTTATATCAATTTAGTGTTGCGAGTCAACTTAGTCATCGTTTTGTGTTTTGTTTAGTCGTTATTCTATTTTAAACTCACGCATTACACATTGCTGTATCGCTCAGTTATTAATATATATATATATATCATATTATATTTTGTTTCGCAAATTGGAGCTGTTTGAAATTGTCTCTTTTTCACATTGCATATCGCTTTAATGATTCGTTTTATTATTATTATTTTTATTATTATGCTTTTCATTTAATAACTTATTCTAACAATGTTCATCACTAGTCTTTTTAGGTGTTACTTGCACGTTCGTGTGTGTGATTTTTTCTTTTTGGTTTTTGTATAGGGTGGAATAAATAAATGTTCCATATAAATTATTACCATATCATGGCTCAAAAAAAACCAGCTCAACAAAGTTTCGCTTCCTACAAGGTAACATAACAATGAACATGCATTTCAAGTATGTATACAGATCTAATTAGTAATTAAACTTTAATCCCCTTATCGAAAATAAGTCCTTCCAACCAATTGTCTAGCAGGAACTTGCTACCACCCGCGCTTACGAACGAAAAAGTTTGTAACAAAATATGCAAGCCATAAGCTTAGTGAGGTGCGTTATCAATAATTTATTATTGCATAAATGTGGGTGCAAGTTACCCCACGCATTTCCCATTACCTATTCCAGCTTGAGTGTTCTATAGACCTATAAACTGGACTAAGATAAAACGATTAATTTACTTTAATGGACAGAAAACTTTGGAATAACTTGTGCAAAAAATGATGACAAAATAGCAAGTAAGACCGCTCCCGGTTTTCCAACAAAAACAAATGACTACAAGCTTTGTGTTATGAAATGCAAAACTAATGGGATCTACTCCGAAGTTATTATAAAAAGCCGCTAATCAAATTTCTGTTTTATATTAGCATGGCCATATTGGGGGTTAACTAGCAAAAATTGGATTAGGAATAACAAAAAGCATGTAATAGAAAGTTACAGCAAAAAAATTAAAAATAGGTTCTCTTTAAAGGAGCTTTTCTAAAAGTTCATATAATTTTGTTCACCAGTAACGTCGATAATAAATAGTGGGTGTATTATAAGACAACTTTTGAACTTCACCTCCCTGCCTACAGTAACACGAACACTTGTTGTAGTACAGGTACTTTTTGTGTCACATTTCTAGTTTGCAGTTTGTACGTTTGTAGTGTCCATATTCGTTATGCACATCAATAAGTCTGTTTCCTACTGTAGATCTCTATTCTTTGGGTCCGCTTCTATTTATGTCTTCCAACCATTCATTATTCCTGTAGTACTTTATCAATGCTTCTTTTCTCTAAATGCACATTTTGTTCTCCACTGTCAACGTTACATCGAATTGCGGCAAAACGCGAAAAGTTCAATAACTCTATTTATTACAATATTATTACATTCCCAAAATAACGCACTCACACTCATTGATACACCGGATAACAAAGGGGAAAAAGGCACAATTCCGTGAAGACGTTTAGTTTAACAATGTCGAAGTCCAAACTTGTTCTGCGTAGATTTGAAATCAAAGATTCCCGCTCAAACATCAATAAAATCAATGAAAAATACTCGAATATACGCCGGCTAACCCGGTTTACTACCTACACACGTTAGTATATAGCCTATCTAAAGCGTGCACTCTCTGGTCTCCCCCAAAACCCTTACTTTCTGAAAAAAAAACATTCCAGGGATTTCTACAACGCTGTTTGTTCATGGCTCTGACCTTGATGAGAAAAACATCAAGTTGACAGAGTATTCACCTTCAAGTGACAACATCCATATGGAATAGAGCATAATCCTTTAAAGCGGTGCGACATGTGGTTTGGCAAGTCTACTAGCAAATTTGGCACATAATGGAGCACAGCACATAAAACCACATGTCATATCACTTTAAAAATTAGCAAATCTCCTGGATGCTGTCATAAATCGGTCTGCAACGAATAAAGGACAGACTTCTTTAGGCGGGGGAACACGCGCAAAAATCAACGGGAAGTTACTTAAATTACCCTGCGGCTGGGACACAAGGAGGATACGACGTCACCAAGGTATTCTATGACAGACGAGCCTCTGCCATCAAAGAACGCACGATGATGTTACGCTCGTACGGTACGCCGTAACTCCCATCAGAAGCTATTTGAGCGCCGACGAGGCGACCGTGTAGAGACCAGAGGCTCAGCGTGACGCGACTCCTGAGAATAGATATATCAATACAATGAACACAATCAAAATATAGTACATTCTGAAACATATATAGGAACCTGCGTTCCCATGTATTATGTGCAAACTTTGTTCAATTCTGTACCGGAAGTGCACAACATTTTTGTATGGAACGGCAGTTGTCCAGATACCATGCGTTTCAAAAACCAGAACTTATATCACTTTAAAAAGAAACACTTATTAACATCATACTTTCCTTATTCCTTTCCTTATGTTTAGCGAGAAGTTATTTTCCATGTTCAAATTTGACATCTTCCCCCTTTCCACCCCAATTTTTAGCCCAAAAGTTAATGAGAAAAAAAAGAAAAATGTTCTTCTGTTCTTCTTACAAAGATGATTCGCTTTCTTAATCCGCTGACGAATTTCTGTTCGAGAAAACACAAAAAGGAAAAGCGGCTTCTTTGTGAAAAGTCAAAAATTTACTTGGTGAAAGGGGCTACGCACCTTCAATAGGACCATAACACATAGAGCAGGCAAAGAATACAGTGGCCCAGTAAACAACATCAAATATCATTCCACAACTTATTAACACTTTACAAAACTACTCAAATGTGAAAAATGGGGTCCAAAAGTCAAGAATACCGTAGTTACGTTAACTATAAAGGAAATTCAGATGAAAACAAATTTGCTAAACCTTGTGAAAAAAAGAACTAAAACATATGGACGGATGGGGCTAATCAACTTTTGGCATATATGCGAATAACAGCGTATAATTACTTTGCAAGGCAGCTGTTTGCGTTTTTATATAATTGCGCTCATAATATAAACAACATGATGACATCAGAAAAAGTTTTACAGCGGAGGGTTAGGTTAAAGCGAAATGCTAGCCTCTTTGGAAAATTTGCATATGATGCGCAAATCCTATGTATCCTATGCTAATTTTGTATGATTGCCATTGACGACCGTACAAAATTAGCATAGGATACATAGGATTTGCTTATCATATGCAAATTTTCCAAAGGGGCTAGCATTTCGCTTTAAGCAAATTGTGCTCGAAGTCCAAAACTGTGAGTTATAGCTACGGAAGAGTTCACATCGCACACGTTAAAACCCCAACCTCCCGGCTAAAAGAATCCACCAGAAACTACGCTACGGTTTTCAATTCTAATATCCACAAATAAGTAAAATACAACCTATTCCGTCATGTCAAAACAATGCTAATTTCGTAACGCCTAAACAGCTTATCTTTATCTCAGTAAATCCGAAATTCCGAAGATCAGCGATTTATTGTTAATAATATCAACTTAAACCGACCATACCACGAAGGCGTAATCAGCTAAGTAATAAGCTTATTCGCATATTCTAATGCCTAAATGCGTTTTTAACAAGGTGACCCAAAAGTACATGCAAAAGCAAAATATGTAAGCACAAATCGCATTAAGTTTAAGTAAGAACAAAACCTCTTAATGGCGATATGCAACCTAATCCAAAACTCAACAAATTCCAAATTTAAACCAAACGTGACGACCTCCCCCTAAGGTTTAGTGAACAAAAAAACAAGATAAAATGGACTTGAATTTCATCCAAAAATAATTTTAAACAAACACAAAGAACCAGCGTTTTGTTTCTTTTTTACGACATCGTGAGGCGTCACAGAAATCCAAAAAGCTTGTAACAAAAAAAACATAGTTTACCAACAATTTCTTCTTAATTTATTCTAAATGAAGGGTGCAAAACCATTAAAACCATTAAAATCATTAAACCATTAAAAGTACCAAAATATATATATTCAATGTATAGTTAATGAAGGCAATCAGTTTGTATTCACCGACTTGGTGTACTGTAATCAAGATGCGCAATTTGCATTCATTCATCAAATGAACTCTTTTTCTTTTTCACAAATAAATAAAAGTAATTTTAAATTTCAATTAAGGTACAAAAAAGCCATCCCACCCCCTCTCATTAGAGAAGAGAACAACAAAAAAAAATTAAAGCTAAAATCATTCGAAACCTAAAAAATGCACGGAACCAAGGCGGCACGCTATGTTAACTCATTCAATGCTTCTAGGTAGGATTCTATAAAACATATTTGAGTAGCATCGGAGGGGTCAACAAGGCGGGACAAAGGGTGCGCCGCGCACAAATAGCCCGCTAAGTTCAGGAGGCAATCATACCGCGCTCACTTGATTAACCTTAACTAATGATGAACCTTAACTAAAGATTAACCTTAACTAATCATTAACCTTAACTAATCATTAACCTTAACTAACGGATAACCATACTAATGGTTAACCTTATTGTTAGCTAATTGCGCTGAAAGTGTACAAATTAAGCACATACCATGACTTTAGCCACTCCAGAGATTTGGCTTAAATATCTACACCTAATTCTTTTTTTTAATATTTTACATTTGTAAGACAAATCCGTATCCTCTTCCTTCCACTGTTTCACAACTCACGAAAAGTTAATTAGTGCAAGAAAACGAAAGTTAAAGCTCTTGGTTCTTACGAAAAGCTCGTCTTACTTGGGTAAGCCGGTTAAATGCGCCACCTCCACACATACACACAAATGATGTTCAAATCTTGAATAATCCTACACTAGTCTATTATAGTATCTTCCTCAGCGATTACTTCAACTAGTCGGCTTATCATTAGCTTAACAAGCAGATTTGTGCACTAAAAGTGCACATACGGAATATTTTTGTGTTTTCAATAATATGTGCGGTTTATCTATAAAATAAAAAGATTTCTACTTGCATAAAATTTCGGAATTTGGTTATTGAAATTTAGCTCATCGAAATATGCAATTTTGACATACCAGGGGCCCAATTGACATCTCATTATATAAAGGAGAAGAGTTTGCTTTTTGTTTGTGTGAACGAAACGGAATTTTGGCGTTTGGTACAAATAGTCCCTTTTCGCCACTCTTCAAAACAAGCAGTCGATTTTATTAAATAAACTTGGAAGATACGTTTCAGACGTTTCATATAAATATCAGTGGTTTCTTATAAATATGCAGTATGATCATTTTAGTAGGATCGCTTGGGTAGTCGCCTCAGGCGGTGATCAACTTGGAAGATACGTTTCAGATGTTTCATATAAGTATGCTGTATGATCATTTTAGTAGGATCGCCTGAGTAGTCGCCTCAGCTCAGGCGGCGATATTCGTCTGGTACACAATAAAACATTACGTTATATTATTACTTGCAAGATTATAGTTTGGGGAAAAGTAAGGAAAAAAAGCACACCCTTTGTGTGATAAGGAACTAAGACAGTCTTGATTAGTCACAGAAACTTACGCCCTGAAACCAGGTCAATTTTCTAGGCTCATCACAAAAACATCCGGACTTAAAATTTGCAAAACAGAGAGTATTCTTTACTATTGTTTATTAAAAACATCTTGCTAATAATAAGTATTATTAATAAAATAATGTAACAATAGAGTTAGCTGTGTAAATCAGCTCCTATGCGGAACCAGTGGAAAGCAAGCTAGCAAAAGCCACCCAACTTGGAATACTTACAGCAAATAGTAGCAGTTAATAGAGTAGATGTTAGTTTCAGTTTCACAAACAACCTCGAACTTAGACCCAAGTAGGCAGCTGTCACTCTTGTATCAGTTAGCTTACGAAGTCCTTACTTTATAATACGTCGATTGTTGATTTTATACTTGTATATGTTTTGTGGTTGTTATTAAGAAAGCTTTAAACAACTACCACTATCTTGCCCCTACCAAGCACCCCAAAATAACTACAATGCCTATTTATAACCAACTAAAAGCACGTAATATTTGCTACTTCTCATTACCCAATCAAATGCTCTTTCATAGTGCAAACAAGCTCGAAAATGACCAAATCGCCCAGTTTACCAATTCTAATATCACCTGTTTTTCATACACAAACATGATATAAAATGCTAGTACGCCACAGAATTCACGACGTGACGACCTATGCATTACAACCAGAAGTAGAGAAACGGAAAACATGTGAAAAACTCAAAAGGTGACCTTTATTTTCAGGCGTTCCATGGGCAAATACTAGCAGTTTTTTTTGAAGAGAGCAGATTTGGTTTTAAAGGGATAGGTTCATCTCAAATCACCTCTCCTTTTATTGTTTTTATTGATAATAGCACAACTATCATTCACGATGAAAATTAAATCAATCACAAAACAATACGCCTCGCAGAAGAAGCTTCCGTTATTGGAAGCTAGGTGATCGGAAGCCAAAATCTAAACGCAAACACTAATACCGTACAAAGATCGTGCGGGCCAATGGCAATTAGCCAAGTTACAAACTACACTCGGCAGGTCATTATTTTCCGTGTGGGTATCATTTAATTTGCTCTTGGCTAATTGCCATTAGCCCGCTAGAGCTGTGTACGGTATTAGTTTTTGAGTTTAGATTTTGGCTTCCGATCAACTAGCTTCCAATAAAGGAAGCTTCTTCTGCGAGGCGTACTGTTCTGTGATTGATTTAATTTTCATTGTGAATGGTGTTTGTGCTATTATCAATAAAAACAATAAAAAGAGAGGTGATTTGAGATGAATCCCTTTAAGTAAAAAATAATTGCATCTTATAAGGTTTCGGGACTTTGTATCGTTCAAGATCGACAGAACCTCGAAGCAATCAAGACTACATATTACAGATTGAGATGAAAATAGGTCCAATTTAGATCTTCAAAGGCTTCCGACGACCTAATACACAAGTCAAGACCCACATCTATGATTTACATAAAAACACACACATACTACACACAACTGCACTAAAACACACACGCACCCAGATACGCATACGCAAACGCATACGCACGCACGCACCCAAGTACAGTAACCCCACAGACACTACTAGAACTTTTCGATTTCGTTGGACAACGTCAAAAGTACGCGAATACTTATGAATGCCAGCATTTCACGCTTAAGCGCTTCAAATCGCAGGAATAGAAATAGGAAGTTCGAAATACACTTAGGCACATAAAACGGAAACGAACAACAAAAAGGTACTTCATCTGAGTTACAAATACCTATTTTCATAAACAGTAGGGCGTGTTTTAACATGGCACCGGGCCATTTTATGTTCACGTAATCTTCTTATTATATAAAAGAGTAACTGTAGCGTAATTTGCATACCGATGTGCGTTACGGAAAAGCAAATTTCGTGTTCGGGTATAAAAAGGCTTTCGCAGCTCAGTATCGAAGTATGCATATGCAATCGTTTCCTATTATGTGAAGTTTTTATGATACGTTTGAAGCTTTGTATGTAAGTATGCCCATGTTAAACCAATCACATTTCCATGTAAGTCGGCCCATTGTCAGGCGGCGTGAGCCGATTGGTAAATAAGCACTGGATCCTGGCAGGTAGCCATCCCACTTGTGAGAGTTTCCTTTGTTAATACTAGTATTCTATATTCTATACTCTCTTATTTTGTTGTTTGTTTGTTTGTTTGTTTGTTTGTTTGTTCGTTCGTTTATTTGTTTGTTTGTTTGTTTTTTGTTTGTTTGTTTGTTTGCTTGCTGGTTGGTTGGTATGTTAATAAAGATTCATAAAGATTCGCTGATTCCTAGTTGATTTAGTGAGACATATTAAACTCGTTATTGTGGTTCAAGCGCATATCCAAGAGTTTATTGTATCATATTGAAATACTACGGCCGAAGTCAATATGAGCACACACAGGTACGCGCCTTCAAGTACGACTTCCGTGAAACTACCTTGATTGATACATTGTTGCAGTACTACTCTAACTATACTAAACTGCGCGAATCATAAATTTGAATAACAAAGATCTGACTGATGTTTGCTGGTAAAAGTAATGCACCAAATTTAGGTACACTTTCGAACGTCACAATTGAGTAACTCTTTTAGAAAACTTTGATATATGATATTACTTATATGGATGAATAATGTGTATGATAAAGAGATGTAAGGAGTAGCTGATTAACTTTTTACGTTGAATTATCTAAGTTTCACCCCGTTTAGGAACGTGGTCTCTTTCCTGAGCGAAGTCAGAATCACATGCTCACGTTACTAATGAGTAATCACCTACTTTTGTTATTAAATGTACAAAAAATTCCCAAAATCGCTTATTTAATAAATTAGTAACCCAAATTCTAATCTTATCATTACATCACAATGGGGCTAAAACTCCTCGTTTTTGCTTAGTTTCTATGAATGCGGATTACACGAGTTATTATATTCTAGGACCGCTTTTTTGGCCTTTTTGTCTACGTGGAAAAAAGAAGCGTTTATATTCATTTATGACTAAATGTACGCTTTCGCCAATACCGTATTTTGTATATGGAATACCAGGCGGCTAAACGTTCCGTTATCTAAATAAGGTTTCATTTTTATATGAAACTCCCGAAAATCGTCCAATATTTAGGTAATAACACACGAAAATGCATACTTTGAAGACGCAGGAAAATCGACTTACTTATACGAAACCGCTGAAACGTATATTTTCGTAACGTGCATCCTCACAAATAGACTTTGTTCTTTTATAGTATAGTATAGGATGACCTGATCTGATTCGAAAATGTTACTTCAAAAGGGCAAACAGTTTAGAAAGAATTGTCAGTATTTTCACAAATAAAACTACTAAAGTAGGGTAAAGTGCAACTTACTTCTTACAACGTCCCACATTTCTTACTGTAGCTGTTAAATAATATTTACCGTAATGAAGTGCAACTTATACGCTTATTTTTGGCGACTTACTTTATATCCTAAGCTCTAGAGTTTCGCTAATACCTCCGAATTCAAATTTCAAGCACAGTAAATTCCTCGAACACATTTCTGATCCTCTTACAATAACCTATACAACTTAGACTCAGGCGTAAACTATACACCCAGACACGACTTACACTTTGAAGAGTTCAACAGCAGGTCGTCAACAAAAAACAAGCGTGTCAGGCAACCACAGTAGTAATACCCTCTACTTTTGTCATCGTCAGCATCATACGCCACTCGACTTAACCCCCACTGTTTAAGTAAATAGTCTCAAGTCTCAAGTATGTAGTTAGATTGTGTCTCAGGTACTAAATGGTACTAAAAACCACTGACAAAAGCCTGGGAGCAAAACAATTGACTATGTCACTGATCTCCTGCACAAGCTAAATATCACATTACCGGGATGGGGGGAAAAACAAAAAAAATTAGCTCACGGTTTATTTTGGGGACCTGGATGTGAACTTGTACAGGAGCAATTAGCAT
Organism: Pelodera strongyloides; assembly: GCA_036852015.1. Classification (NCBI taxonomy): domain Eukaryota; kingdom Metazoa; phylum Nematoda; class Chromadorea; order Rhabditida; family Rhabditidae; genus Pelodera; species Pelodera strongyloides. The sequence continues at coordinate 436,108 of JAANDG010000025.1, forward strand.
AGAAGAAGGGCAATTAATCAATTACGCGGGAAAATTGGCATAATTATTGATTAGACTTCTAGAAACTTGAGTAAAGGCACCAATAAGGGTCACTAAGCCGAACAAGTTTTTTTTTTAATTCAACCATAGTCCGTTGCCATCTAATCGTAAATTGAGCATTATATAAACCTATCCAACCTTGCCCTGAAAGGTGAGCCAATCCTTCTGTTTTTAAAGCAAAACGCAATTCTTAAGAATTCATGTTGCTCGAACTTAGCTCGCTTTTTCATTCTAATTTATGTTCATTTGCATAAGCTGCATAAGAATGCTGGTCTACTTGGTCTTTCAAAAACCGGCCGGTATTTCGCTTTAAAGGGAATATGTAGGCACTCAAAATGAGCAAAACAACTGCGAAACTAGAGTTTCCACACCAGACATGAATTTAAGTAGGCGACTGAATATGTAAATTCGAATATTCTCATTTGCATGCAAATATGTCGCTCTTGCATGCTATATGCCGATGTATGCACACATATGCAAAATTTTTTGCTCCATCAGCACTGCCGTGTAAGCCAGGGGGTCAAGCAACGCGTTTACTATGGAAAATATGAACTTTGAAAATCATTTTCTTTTAAATGGGAAACTTTAACAATTTTTGTTGTTGTTTCCTTAATGAGGAACACACATTCTATTAATACAGCTTAACTTCAAAAAGGGCATACATATTCCCTTTAATGAGCAAAGCAAACGTATTCTTAAACAAATCACATATTATCCAGGATTCAGATTCGCTCCTAACCTAAATGCACACGAGAACGAAAACAAACGTAATTCTTTAATCCCTTCCTAAGCCTCCGGCGTGATTTCTGCTTATAACTTATAACAGTTAGCTTCTTAGAGCCTAGCGAAAACAAAGGCTAAATAGAACTGGCCAAGAAGCTTGTACGCAAAAAAAAACATGAAACACAATGACCACAGAAGCATAATATAAGGGCTTATAGTAAATTAGAGGAACATCATTACATTACAAGTCAAGGAACATAACAAAAAAGAACGCCCAGGTTAACGATCATCTATTCGACACCACTAAGTACCAGCCTGTGCAAAAACAATCGAATTTGCATTAAAGTCGGATTAGATTAAATGAACCGTTACAAATATTGCCAAGTATAAAATGCGAACTATCAATATGTACATATAATCTACCCTTTTGTCATGCGAGCGCATCAATGATAGCTTTATCATAAACTATTTGAATAACTTGATAAAACACATTGGACCTCAACCAAAACACGATAAATTATCGAGCTCACTTAGAATAAACACACACGTTTCAAAAAGATGTCATTATGGGGTTTCCAAGTATGCTGAAAATTTACAGTATCTTGGAACTACACGAGAATATTTTTTTTTTAATTTTTCATACTATATCTGCAGGTTTCGTGCAGAAATACGGTAGTACTGACGGAATCACACCGAATTTTTGGGATACTTGGAAACCCAATAAAGAATGTTTCCTTTTGTATTTTTTTACTAAATGCTAATCGTGAGTTTCTAGATATCTGTACACTGTGACCTAATTCTCAAAAAGCGCTCAGCGATTAACAAAAGCACAATAAACTTTAACAAATGTCAAAAATAATCCAAAAATATGTTTAAAGAAAACCCACTTATACTTATAATTAAGAAGTTGCAGTTAAACGATGATAATTATATAATGCAAAAGTCAAGAAACCATACTTTCTTTAGGCGATTTTAAACGAGTGATAATTAATAGCTAGAATGTTAAAATACACGGGACCGACATACTATAAATTGGTACTACGATAGGCTTCTAATTTCAAACATTTTTACACCATTGACTTTGGACGTTAGTTAGCTAAAAGTATAATACAACCAAAGTACAAAGAAAGGCAAAAGGCAAGACGCTAATGGAGAAAAACGGGCGTAAAAATTAGTCTTTTCACAAAACCAATTAAGAAATGGACTCACAAGCTCATTTTGGAACAGTCTATTAAATGCAGGTTCCAAACAAAAAGTATAACAGCCCTTGTATTTTAAAGAGCCTTAAAGCGGTACATCAGCCGGCTCTTGAAACAAATTTTTGATAACTGCTCTCCCATGCATCATACGTAAAAGAGTATGCTTACAAGTATTCGAGCTCACTGAGCATAAATACACATAGGAATGCAATAGTCCATCATATTTCCAAAAACCGGTTGTTGTGTCGCTTTAATTATCCCCCCCCCTCTTTTTTTTCCTACAAAGTATAATAAATATTAAAATCGCCGCCGGCGTCCCAGAGCGTATTTTTTCAGTTCAAGCTACAGTAGGTTCCGTGGATCTTGTTTAATACCGCTTTTTGAGCCTTACCATTAAGGTTTTCATATTTAGATAACTACCTCCGATAGTCACTCATCAAAAATCAGCATATCACGTGGGCTCTCAGTCTCTAACGTGGCGATTAGCTTAGAATACTATGCTTATGTATACAACCACGGGCGATTCTACAAAATGTGAGGTTAACGCCGCCTTAGAAGGAGATTAAACAAAACGCAATGGCTTAGTAATGGATAATGATAATCCACATCAGCATCAGGTAGACTTTGCATGAATAAATTTCTTCTCAGAACATACTCGTTCCATCTTACACACCTCAGGGCACTAATTTTTAGAAAAAAAACCGCGAATTTAACCACTGATAGAGTATTTATGTTAGGAATTCGCGCGCTTTCGCATGTGAGTGAAACTATCATCCAAGATACGAGTTTCTCCCACACAATAAATTGGTCTACAGTAAAGTCTACAGGTGAAACGCTGCAATGCGGCGTCTTTTGCACACACCTGCAGCGTCTTTGTATACACCTAAAGTAAAATGGCTGTAAAATGGAAAGTGCTAACTTGGATGGCACTTTAGCGACGAAAACGGTTTTAAGTCTTTAGGGGCACGTGTCACAAGACCTGTGGGTTAAAGGGAGAGGCCCATGAGGAAAAAGTTTACCTCAATTTACTTGCACAGAATGTCCGGAATTTTAAAAATATTACTGTAAAAACCGCATTTCTTTGCACCTAGAATTCACAGAGCTATTCCCCGGCAAACAGTTCGGCCAGGTACCGTAGTCAGAATCATTTTTTGCGTTGTTAGGGCATTGAAATATTTTAAACGCTTTTTTATCGTAGGAATGTTCTTCATTCGTTTAACAATTATTATGTCGAGAAAGAATGCTAATGGACGGATATAAACCGTAAAACCGTATTTTGACGTTGCTGCCTACGGTACCTGGCCGAACTGTTTGCGGGGGAATAACTCTGTGTGTTCTAGGCGCAAAGAAATACGGTTTTCACAGTAACATTTCTGAAATTCCGGACATTCTGTGCAAATATATTGAGGAAAGCTTTTTTCTCATGGGCCTCTCCCTTTAATGTTGCTCGACACCAGTTCAAACACTGACACTAAAGTCCAGAACCAGAGAACACCATTTACATATAATACCAGTTTTCCAACATATGTTTCACAAACCCCGTGCCATACGGTACGACTGTAAAATGTCGGTAGGCTTATTTACACTCACAAGTGTAAATATGTTCATTTACACTTGTGATGGTGTAAATCTAAATCTGTGAACATATGCCACCACGTGTAAATTAACATATTTCAAGAGTTCACATTGAATTTTTTTTACTAATTTTAGCCTCTCCTCACAGCACACCGCTCAAGTCACATGATATTTTTATTTAACTCGAAATCGAATTTACCGAGAGCCGTATTTAGTAACGAGTTGACACATATGGAAAGTGAATTAGTGGGCTATTAAGGAAACCCCGTCTATTTTTTTCAATTCATTTTCTTTTCTTTAACCAAAAACAAAAGGCTCGATTTAGGCACAAAAGGGAACGAAAAAAGACCACGGGATTATGTCTAATATAAAGGATACTTATAACTTAAATCTCATTAAATAATCTATACATATAGTGGGGTTCCCTATTGAATCATATGTTTCGTATAAATAGAACCGAAAAAGGATAAGAATAGTAAGTGTCTGATCGTGAGACGGTGAAAAAACGGTCCGTTTTTAATTTAGAAACAAATGGGACCAGAAACAATTCAAAATGTTCTGTTATGTGCCCTTCCGGCACAGAAGGGCACAAAAAGGGCACAATTAACCCAATAACTAACAATGAGATGACCCATTCCACGTCAATCGAGTGGCGGGTTATAATACTGTAACTGTAACCTCCATTGCTCGTCAGCCAAGCATACCAAATTAACCAACATTTTTTCATTTGGTTCTTTTTTTTTCGGTCATATTTTCAATATTATTATTAATAGTAGTAAAAAGATTACCAAACTTGTATGAGTAAGGTTTCTGATTTCCAGTTTCCACACACCACGATTACCAAATACGCACCGCGCAATTAGCTAAAGACCAATGTGCGAAGTACGTATGTATAACCAATTGCTTTCATCATCAAAATGTACTGTAACTCAATTACCCTAACCTGACTAGTGTGGCAAATCACTCTGTGTTAAAAAGTGCTCGTTTCTCTCTCGATTCCCTGAATAACTATCTAAAGAAAACTTGGATAGTAGAGTGAATGTATCACACTTTTTTTCTGAATTTCTCTAAATATGAAATTAGTTTCCGATGTGACGCAGTGAAAATTTAAATTTGTCACGTTTGCACACCACCTTTTCACTTCGCAAAGTTTCAAAGCGTCATGACACGTGGTTTGGAACCACCATTCTGGGAAATTCCGGAACACAATGCACATAGATAGGCACGTGGCTGTCCTGCAAAAATTTCCAAACCATGTGCCATACCGCTTTGAACGCTTACGAGGGCACATACAAGCTAAACAAAACGATTATACAGCTCACTAACTAGATTGATTACTTCCAAATGAGCACTATACGAAATGTTTTATGTAAACTCAGTCAACCGAAGTAAAAAAATGCGTTCTTTTGCAATTTCGTAGTAAATATGAATCATGGAGATATTCAAAGTCTCCCGTTACATCGCCCCAGTGCACAATCATTATTCTGACGTAAAAATGCCACAAATACCACAAGATATTCAGCTTCTGGTTTAAAAGGCTAACAAGTTTTTAGCTTCCAGGGAAGCGTTTCTTTTACTGCATAAACACAGATGCTAGCTCTACAAAAAGGCTACTTGTATCAACAAACACCGTGAAATACCCAGTGACTGCTATAAGCAGAACAAGGCTATGCACAATTTTTAAAGGTATATGGTAGCTCCAGAGTAGATGCCTCAAGCACGAGTCTGCTTTTCCTTTTTGTTAAGAAGTACCTTACCTAAATACCGGTAAACTTAAATTCCTTAGCTGCAGCTATAACCGGAAGGTCTATTTATATATATTGAGCTCGACCATCAATCTTTTATGACACAAAATACACATCCAAATCATGTGTTCAAGATATATCGCCAAATTCAGCATACAAAACCGGGCATATAAATCTCGTGACCCTCACCTAACCGTTACCAAACTGGTACCGATAGCTACCGGAGGTAACACTAACAAGTTACCGCGCAAAAAACACATGTACTGATTAAGCCGATTATCAGCGGGTCAATCACCAATTAAGGTCAACCTATGACGATGACCCTTACTGCAAATCCCCAAAACTTATCCAAATAAAAATAACAACAAAAACGATAAATAGGGAATAAACAAAATCCAAGGTCGTGATTTACCGTGCAATGACGTGCCACTTTTTTGTTCCTTATTTCACCGAACAACGTCAACTGAGGGACTGACATTAAAGCGGTATGATACGTGGTTTGGAACCCTACGCTACACAACTGGATTGTCATGTATTATATGCTAATTCGTGTTCGATTATGGGCATTTTTCGCACATAGTGGAACATAATTTGCACCAAGCACATTAAGATGAAGTTATCAAGCACACGTTTCATAAATACCTATATCATAGATATTTGGGAATCCGCCGGTTATAGTAAATAAGATTACAATTAAGGATAATCGCCCGGTATATTGCACACAATCTGATTTTGTTCGGTCCAACTTTCGTACACATCTAATCATGCGCAAATAAACATACCTTCTACAGAAATGTTTGCAGAAAATGCGGTACATTCACTCATTAGGTCATTAGTTCCGTAAACGCTCCCATACAAAAAGTTGGACCGCAATTATTTAGTTCCTGCGCTGGTGCACTCTAATGGTAATCCTTTAGTGATCGCAAAATGTTTGTGAGAGTTGGTGACACTGTATCGGATGTTGTAGATTGTACTAGTGGTGTGCCACAGGGATCAGTATTAGGTCCAATCCTATTCTCGTTGTTTACCTCCGACCTAGCAATATCGTTGAGAAGTCTAGGTATTTCATTTGTATGGTATGCAGATGACATAAAAATATACAGTACTATTAATGATCCTATAGATAGAATTTTAGTTCAACGCGCAATAAACTTGGTGCATGATTGGTCAATTGAGTTTCAGTTACCTTTGGCTCCTCATAAGTGCCAAGCACTGTACATTGGTCCAAACAATCCAAAAGTGGACTACATTTGTAATTCGGTTGTGATTGAAAAGGTAACTCAGCTCAAAGACCTAGGATTTATTATGACAGATGATTTATCCTTCTCTAAACATATTTCCTTTGTTTGTGCCCAAGCAAGAAAAAGAATGTTTGCTCTCTTTCGCACTCTGAAAACGCGGAAGGCAAACCTTTTGGTTCTTGCATATTCTCTTTATGTACGTTCAATTCTAGAGTCAGGCTCGGTTGTCTTTAGTCCATATAAGAAAAAGGATAAGGTGGCCCTAGATCGGATCCAACGTACATTTACAAAGCGAATTTTTATGCGTTCCCAATTGCTTGATTACAATGATACACCCTCTAGTTCAGATAGAGATACATTATTGAAGCTTGATACACTTGACAATCGACGTAGGAAGGCAGATGCTAGAATGCTCAGAAAAATATTGGCTGGCAAATGCGGCCATTATCTACGTTCAATGTACAAATTCAGGAATTCTAATCTGTCCTCTCGACGTGGTCGTATCAAAATCATAATCCCGCGGGTGACTAGGAATGTTCGCAGACACTGTTTTGTCCATAGAACTTCACTTATGATTGAGAGTAACCCTCGCCTATTCCTGTAAACATAATGTTTTTATTTGATGCTTTTATTTTAATCAGATTTACATTTTCACGTTTCATAGTTATTCATTGTGGTATTGCCTCGACAAAACTTGTGCGACATTTTATGTTCGTAATAAATGTTATGTTATGTTATGTTAATCCTCCCCCCAATTAGTATCACAATCACATAATGGAAATGTATCTACTGTATCTACTTGGCTTGTTGATGTAACATGTTATATGTGAAGATGGCAGTATTCCTGTTGCTTTTAAACTCATAAAAGATTCAACATTTATCGGGATCAGGCCCACCTACTGGCACATTACAACAGGGCAAGTAAGTCTTAAACCTCCTAAACCTTTACTACGCCAAGACCCAGACTGAATCTTAACTTCCAACGAACTGCAGTAAATCCAATGCACTAAGTGTTCCAAAGGTTCAGGCCTCACCGAAATTACATATAAAAGTCTGAATTACCGCCCGGATAATATGTGACATTAGCAAATCTACCATACTATCACGACTTTTCACACATCACACAACACACATCGTTCGTATAATAGAACTTCTTTCTAGATGTAATCAAAGTGCAACCTTGGAAATAATGCCAAAAAGGCAGTCATGCGATGAAAAAAAACTACGTCACGGCATCTTTCTCTAAAGCAAGCATCCGTCGTCATAAGGCAGCTTTCCGCCTACACCAAACGTTCTCATACACATCACATATAATACAAGTATTTCCAGACAAATGCACCACTAGTATTTGTGATCCTGAGCAAGAAAAAATGGTAACTTTTAGAAATGGGCGCAGTCAGCCACAAAAAAATCTCTAGTCATTCAAAAATTTTAACGTTCAAGGATCCGTCCGCTAAGGGAACAGGGACAATTTGATTGATACTGTTATAGAAGATTTTCCATAAAATGGCTCACCAGTTCCACACATATGCCACTATGCCGGTATAAGAGCCCATCACCGCTTTTAGCAGGGAAGACGTAACATTTTGTAAACAGATTTTGTGTACGATATAATTTATCTAAATACTCAAGTTCGGAAGAGTCTACCTCACGTATTTCGTGCAAATTGTGCGCACCCGTTTCATAACCAAAGAAATGTTAGAAAACGATCAACCATACAGTTGTTCATAAAACTACCATACCAAGTCACTGCCTGAATAACTACGATACTCCAATTTCAAAACATTCTTGTGCTATCGCATAATCTACCGTAGTCCCTTTGCAAAACCCTTTCAGAGTATCACGTGCAACTATACTACATGTTTATTGTTTCCAAAAAAAAATATTATTATTGCATTCTGTGTTTCACAACCCTGCATAAGTGACCACCCATCATCATGAACAGCTTAAGATTAACTCATAAAAGTTAAGAGAAATAATATACAAAAAACGCTTGCTGATCTTTCAAAGCTGAAGAATAACAACAACCACATGATTTGACTTGACCCCTGATAAGCTCAGCTGTTCATCAAGCACAAGTGCTATGTGCATAATTACCTTTGAAAACTATACCAGGTCACTTTTAGGGGACCAATTTTAAACTTTTAATTCAGCAATTGGCCCGGGGGTATAAGGCCCCTTCACCTTCGCTTCACACCACACTTAGCATAAAGTAGGAAATATACCCCAATAAAATTTAAAAATTTGTTTTACGCTTCAAGAGCGTGCACCTTTATTCAAGAGTGAAAATACAGGGTTCAATGTTTGCTTATGACATGTTCCGCAGAGGTCCTGAGCAGTAGGCGACGAGTTTCAGATGAAAAATTGCTCGACATTTTCAAACATTTTCAAAATAAGCATTTTCTCGAAAAACAAAAAAAAAACAAAAAAGAAGAAAATACAATCCATTGTTTGATGAGTAAAAACCTAAACTACTGTATATTTAGGGTACTTCCTCATATTTTTCAAAAACAATGTCATTCTGTATTTTCCTGTTTTGCCCAATAACATAGAAACATTAACAAAGGGTTCAGGCAAGGTACTGCTGAATAACTACTATCGTATTACTCTTTTTGCTCACCTTTACCCCTATTATCCTATTTTTGCACTCTTTTTTTTGTCGGATTAAAAACAATACGCAAAAGGCAAAAGTGCAAAATATTTTTCATTTTTCTGTCTCAAATAGTGACATTAGCCTCCACTAACATAACATCGTGGAAAACCATATGATTTGCTTCAGCAATTTTTTGCCCAACGATTAGCAGTAACTATGTAATGAGATTAGATTTTAGTTTATTTTTGCTAATGTATTATTCCGCTCTTTTTCCTAGAAAAAGACCTGCATATCAAAGAGAGGGTCAGTTAAAGAAAAACACATAATATGTTAGTAGTTTAGCCTCGAGTTATAAAATCAGCAAAACATGGTAATAACACGGCGTGGGTTTTTTTTTTGTTTCGTCATAGTTCGGTAATTTTATTGGGAGATAACTAGAAAAACGGTGCAAGCACTTTCGAAATTGCTCAACTACAGTAAGATCCAATCACGAGAGGCCACGACATTACCAATCAACCAATTAGCAGCGTCGGATCAAAAAGAGAGCCCGAACCTAAACTTTCGCTTCTTACTGTAGCTACGCAAAGCCAATAAGATCTATCTATAATTTCAGCGAATTCGCAGTCAATTCAATTTATTTTAGTATCAAATATCGCGCCTCCCATTCATTACCCAATGCATATCACAGAAACATGACGAATTTTGTGTTGGGGCGAACTTTTATGACACTGTCTCCACAATAAACACTGGTTTTTGAAATAAACTAAGTCACCGATTTATGGGGTTTGCAAGTATCCCAAAAATTCGGTGTGATTCTGTCAATACTACCGTATTTCTGCACGAAACCTGCATATTTAATATGGAAAAGTAAAAAAATATTCTCGTGTAGTCCCAAGATACGGTAAATTTTCAGTATACTTGCAAACCCCATTATAAGTTTGGCATTTCAACACCCAAGGCTCAACTTTAAACTTTTTTCAGCACGTTACAATGCTGTACAAATGCTCTACTCTCATCAAAAACTCATTCAACATATAATGGATTAGGTTGGATCAGCGCATAGTGACTAGTGGATAAAAAAGCCAATGAAATCACTATTTTCATAAATACACTAAAGTGATGCGTGAAATGACGAGGTTCCTTAGTTAGCTATATGTGTAATTTCCCAATAAAGAAAAGGAAATCCATTATTCCAAACGTTTCGAAAATGGAATCACTTAAAGCGAAACAGCGGCCGGTTTTTGAAATGCATCGTGGACAACTGAATTCTTATGTATTTATGCTAATTTGCTCGAATTTAGCTCGATTTTTTATTCCAATTTATGCTCTGCAGGCATAGACTGCCTAAGAATGAAGATGCCCACGATGCGTTACAAAAATCGGCCGGTATTTAGCTTTTAAGGGTCAGGCCCATTTCAAATGACCCCTATTTTTGACGATTTCATCCGATTCTCCATGTCAAATATAGTAGGATACTATGTTTTTCTATTTTCAAGCGCAAAATTCACGTAGTATTCAGCAATTTACCATTGCCAGTCATACCCAACTATCTATCGCAGTTGGCACGCCCCTTCTCGCTAATTGGCCAATATGCCCTGTTGGGCGTGGCAATTGCGATATTGGCCAATCAGCGCGAATGGGCGTGTCAACTGCGATAGATAGTTGGGTATGACTGCCCATGGTAAATTGCTGAATAGTCTGTGAATTTTGCGCTCGACAATTAGAAAAATATTGCATCCTACTATATTTGACATGGAGAATCGGATGAAATCGTCAAAAATAGGGGTCATTTGAAATGGGCCTGACCCTTTAACCCATATTTGGGACAATTTCAGAAAAGGTGGCGTTTTCTGTATTACCGAGCGTTCAGTAGTGAAGTACGACTCAAAACCCTAAAAACAATGATACTGCTAAATAAATACTTTTCATATTCCCAGTATAAAAAGCAATATTCCAAAAACCTGCTCTTCCACTCCACACTTACATAACACTCACCAATTACTCGCCAGCCAATAGCAATAAGAGCATAATTGAAAGCAAACCGCATATTATTACTATTTTAATATCGGAAATGTCAACCTTTTGGCGTGCAATTAAAGCATCAATAAAAATAGGATTATTGTATAAATATGGGAGTTTTTTGTCGCTTATTAAAACTTAATACAGCAGCTGATTGAAACCCTAATGCAATCACACAGTGCTACATAGATACACAGGTCCTTACCTATCAGCTACCGTATAAAATGTTGAATATGCTACCAAAATAAGAGGACCAAAAAATGCAGCTTACTTAAGGACATACCCTTATTTGGAGCACCAAATAAGGTCCCACAAACAATTACACATTTCCAGAACTCACTACACACTAAAGCAGTATAACATTCTTTGAAATGCACGAAATGTTGGATGCTGTATTCCAGGTACAGAATGCAAATAACTTTGCGATTTTTCAGTCTAATTCTATCCATGGATTCAAAACCCGGTCGCTACATCTTATCTTCAGGTCGAAAACGGCAACGCACCGGTTTAAGTCACTATCAGTTCAAAAATCGAGAAATCTTTTTTCTCTGGTTCAACGATCAAAAATAGGCTTTTGAAATCGGCTCTCAGCATACTTATTAAGGGGGAGTTTCGACAACAATTCGACTAAAATAAATGACAGTGATCAGAATTGCACCGACCAAAGGGATAACAGAAAGAGCTTTGGGCGATAAGATGATCACACATTTTCGTAGTTACTGAACGTCATCCCCGTTGACACTGATACTGATCACCAAGACCAAGAATATCATTCTACATATTTTCTCGTCCAACAAGGGACTACTATAAAAAACTTGTCAAAAGGACTTGTATACTGTATACTACATACGAACAGCTCCAGAGGCCATATTCACCACTCCGATTCCCTCGGGGAAATATTCCAGGGGACAGAAAAAAAATAGCATTCTAATCGAGACACGCAGAGAAAAAGACGGGAAATTCCCCATAGGGAATTGAGTGGTGAATATGGCTCCAGAATTACAGATACCAGTACAACAGCGTATATCAAGCAGAATCGCTAGAAAGATGATAAGGGAGATAAAGAAAAACAGTTACACCCTCAGCTACACCCTCAGTTAAACCCAGCCTCATCGTTTTTGTGGTCAAAAATATCGACGTATACTTATTGTTTCTTTCTGCTATCACATATAACACATAAGACAGCGTAACAATAATCAACAAGAGATGCAGACCTCTCCCCTTAATATTTCAACAGCAGGTGCACCGTAGCCACGTCGAATATTGAACCAACCCCTCCCTACAGTATAATACCTTACACATGTCCTTACATTAAAAAATCTACCGTACCTTTCCAATCTGGACTTTCGTCATGCCACTGATCGGTGATCCCTCATTGCAAAGTATCGACGTCAAGCACTTGCTCAGAAACTCGTCCGGCTCGGAACACGGTGCTCCTACCCTTTTCAACCGCTTCCGCAAGTATATCGACTCGATATACTGAAATTTAAAAGGGTATGAGGGGTGGTTTACCCTCTCTTGAACATTAAAGCGGTAGGAACATGCTAGAGCCCTCTGAAGACTTCCGAAATGCAATGGAAAACAAAAGTGAGTTCAGTTTTCCTTCATATTTTTCAAAAGCACGTGTGATGCAGCTTCAAAAGTTTCCCTTGTTCATGCGCATTGATTTAGTAAACTCTTCTCACAGCCCAAGTACACCATATCTCATGACATACCAAATAGTCCATTATGACAGCAAAGAAAAAACCAAATCATTAAACCAAACTTCAGCACAAAAATGCTCTAACTATAACAATGGGCTTGGAGAAGCGTAAAGCCATAAAGGGCAGCCTAATCCTACACGGTCAAAATTTACGCCATCATTAAAGAAACCGAAAATAAACCCATCACCGAACGCAATAGTAAACTTGAACAAAGGAACACCATCCAACTCATTTTGTTCATTGTACGCAAGTGCGCAAAATAAGCTGCTATTTCATGAATGGGTGCACAAACAGCGTTAGCTCAGCAAAAAACTCTTTCACAATATAGATAGTTCAAAGAATTGCTTGTTCAGTGTTTTCGTGAAGATTCAGCTAGTGTTCTCGTACTTTTTGATTAGTGAATATATTCTTTTCACAAGGGCACTTACTAGTGTAGTGTAGTTTAATCATCGACAAAGAACGTTCAATGGGGTTGCTATTTTTGTCTTGGAGGAGCTATTTTGACAAGAATACAACAAATATCTGTTAGTTAAAGCGAAATACCTGCCTTTTTTGAAACGCATCGCGGACAAACGAATTCTTACGTATTTATGGTCATCTCGTAGTGTAGTGGATAGGGTTGCAGGCTGCTGAGCGGAAGGTTACGGGTTCTACTCCCCCCTACTGAATTTAGCTCGATTTCTTATTCTAATTTATGTTCATTTGCATAAGTTATGCTGGTGTACTCGATGCGTTTCAAAAAACGGCCGGTATTTCGCTTTAATTGGGAACCACGACCTATAGGTCCACGTGTAAGGAGGAAGTGCACTATATGCTGGTACAGAGTAGCACACAAGTTCCATACATTACATGGTTTTCAAAAAGAACGCGCCATACCGCTTTAATAATTACTTCTTCACTGACCTTAAATTCCTTTGAATTAAGTGGAAACTTTTCACAAGCGAACACCAGAAGATCTCTACTATCTGCCGGCGGGCGAGGAGCAGAGTTCGCGGGGGAAGCATTCTGAAATGAAAACTTTACCTATACCTTAGATTTTATAACTTATAATGCCTCCTTACCTGACCTAAGGTATTTAAGGCAAGGTCGTCTTACCTCCAATGGTAAGGACCTAATTGCAAGGTAATGTAATGCCCTTGATCACCACGCCACCGGTCACTGGTTCGATCCCGGGCCGGAAACCCCTCACCCCACCAAAGGTGTAAAAGTTGGTAGCTGGGTAAAACCAGCGGAGATAAATCGACTTCCCGAGCAGATTGGCCACCGGGGAGTTTAAATGGCCAGTATGTCCAGCCTCTGAGTTGGACCCCGGTGCACCGTTTCCGCGGATTCGGTTGATATAACCCGGTTCACTTTATCACTTTATCACTTTATCTACTATGCTAAAGACCTGTGCGGAATACGTCATATGCTTGAGCACTACACCCTTGCATGCAGAAGCACGCCCGTACGGTGTCAATTATTTATTTATTTGCATACTTTAATTGCAAGACTAACTTGATTAAAGTTAGAGCTTCGTTTCGACATCCGGCTTCCCGACTCAGAAGACGCTTGTCGAAGGCTGTCAAAGTCAAAATCCAAGCCATTTATGGGCACACGTATGTTGTCGAGAAGATCGGATGGGACGTCATCCTGAAAAAAAAAACAATCCGAAACTAAACAATCCACGCTCGTTGTAATAATCCATGTTCATTTTTTGTTGGCACCAACATTTACAAATTTTCACCGTCCTCAAGCACCACCAATCACAGCCCGGGTTTTAGTAGAATATTTTCCTTGAGGTTTGATACAAAGGCTAGGACCGGTTCTCTGCATTTATCAATTTTCTCATGTGTTTCCTCGTCATAACCTTTTAGCGGGCTTGTTTTGCTTTCACTGCTTCCATTAATTGGTGAAGAAATCAACCACCACTAAACTGAATAGCGACAACAGTAACTGATTAAATGCATCCCTCCCCCGTGATCCGTGATCACGTTAAATTTCTTATGTAAGCCAAGCAAAAAACATAAGCCAAGCAAAAAGTTGACTTTTCACATCAATTTAATTATCAATTTAATTTGCCGGACACGTTTTAATTGAACCTCATCTTAGCCGAAGTAATCCGTCCAAAAAAAAGTGCACAACGAGCGCCAGGATGGGGTCCTTGGGAATATTGTTGGCGCACGTATGGCGCGCGTATGGCACATTAGTTGCCAACCGAAGTGTTGTCCTTACAATTGATCACCAACACAAAATTACACACGGTCAGTGTTCAATGTCGAGCTACTTTTCTAATTTTCCGAAAGGAAACCGTGTGAATTGAAAAACGAGGGTTCTTAGAAAATTGCCTAAAAAGTTGGTCAATAATCTCAATCATTTTCCTAATGCTACATCCGGTGGCGATGTGATTAACATCAAGATTGTAATCAACAATTTAAAAGAACTTTTTTGCCACATGGAAAAAAGATTCAGCAATTAAAATGAGGGCTTCCTGAAGTCCGAAAGGATTAATCAAATCAAAAGAAACATTAGGGAAAAGAAAACATTAGTTGATTGCTCATGGTCAATTTGTGGAGAACTACACGTGGTTGGCTGAAGATCTGTTAAAGCACTGGGGACTTAACAGGACCTTACAAACAAGGGAAACTAGAGAAATTCACCCGCACACCCGCATATTGTGCAGTAACTGCACAAGGTTGTGGATGTGCATACGTGCGCGCCACTGGTGCGCCAGCCACTAAATGGTTGCACACTGACGTGTTCCGCATCTTTCTTGCACGCTGGCAAATATGTATGCGCCTACCAAGAAGTGTGCCCAAGTGTGCCATGTTTTCGCCGCGCACCCTCTTACCCGTCATACACTACGCCATGCATGGAAGAGTCGTCTTTCGCATGAGCAATAAATAAGCAAAATAACAAAAACACACGAAAGTGAAAAATCCCCATACGTGCCCGACTATTTGCAAAAAAAAAACCGATATGTGCCCGATTACTTCAAAAACCTCTATATGTGCCCGATTACTTCAAAAACCTTTATATGTGCCCGATCACTTCAAAAACCGCTATATGTGCCCGAACAAGTCCGTAAAATAATCGGACACGGATCTGGCACATATCGGGGGTTTTATTTGTCACTTTGTTTGCCAAAAATCAACATGTTTCACAGGATTATTTTATGTGATTTTTGTATAGTTTCATAATGCTATCACTGTAAAGTTCCAGAGCCGATACGTGATTGAGTAATCATTCTCCAAAAAAAAACCCGAAAATAAAGGCCAGATCCCTATCCCGATAAGTTGCGGGAATTGTTCGGGCACAGGGGTTTATAGTTTCCCATAAAAAAACCAGTACACTTTCATTAGGTTCTCTTATGTACGTTCTTTTAAACGTTTAGGAAATGACACAACCCAATTTGCATATCTTATTATATAAAGGAGAAGAGTTTGTTTATGACTTTGTCACAGACTTTGTTTATGATTTTGTTTTTATGTGCACAACGAAATCCCTTCATAAAGAAAATTCTTCGATCGAAAGAGCATACAAAATCTTTGCCGCTGGCGAGATTCGAACCCACAGCAGCACACAATCTCTCATTCACAGTCCAACGCTCTACCGGTTGAGCTAAGCTAGCTTATCACAGGGTTAGCAATCTGCTCTACACATAGAGAACCTTCGATGGCAAATTTGCATGCTACCATTAGTCGAATGGAGATCCAGACATTTTGTACGTTTCCCCAATCATAAATGACGTTGTAGACGTGTGAAAGTAAGGGGCACAAGTTTCACGGAGAAAAGAGAGAGAGAGAGAGAGAGAGAGAAGCGAGACAGGGAGAGAGAGAAGAGAGAGAGAGAGAGAGAGAGAGAGAGAGAGAGGAGAGAGAGAGATAGAGGAGACAGAGAGAGAGGAGAGGAGAAGAGGGAGAGAAGAGAGAAGAGAGAGAGAGAGAGAGAGATAGAGAAGAGAGAGAGAGAGAGAGAGAGACAGAGAGATAGAAAGAGAGAGAGGAGATAGTAGAGAGAGAAGAGAGACAGAGAGAGAGAGAGAGAGAGAGAGATAGAGAGAGAGATATAGAGAGAGAGTATAGATTTTTTTTTTTTTTTTTTTTTTTTTTTTTTTTTTTTTTTTTTTTTTTTTTTTTTTTTTTTTTTTTTATTGAGAGTGAGATATAGAGAGAGTGAGGATAGAGAGTAGGAGCAGGAGAGGGAGGTACATACAAGCCAACAAGCGGGAGAGAGCAGAAGAAAAAGAGGGGCTTAGAAAGAAATAGTAGGAAAGGCGAAAGTTGTCTTTTTACCGTTGTAGAAATTCCTTTTTTTGTAATAGGGTAACAATCGGCCAAAGGCCGGTTCCTCCAGTCGGAGAAGAGCCCGTAGGGCTCTTCGAACGGCTGGTAATACAATACACGGAAAAGCAGTAGCGTAGAGTACACGTTTAAAAACCAACAAATCATACAGCTTCGCATGCCTAATCAGGTAAAAGCTTTCTTTTGAAGATCAAAATAGTGAGCAAAAACAAAAAAAAAACTACAAAATGTATGCTAATCCAAATCCAAGCTATATCAGTCAGTCAGATTAAAGGGGATATACACGCCATTCGCGGTGAATATTTAAGGGGATCAGCTCACCTTAAATTGTGTCTGTTTTTTTTTGTTTCTTTATTTTTTATAAGGGATAATAAAAATTTGGAATCGAAAAAGTAGTGTTCAATTTCAATACTCACGAAGATATTGGGTGATAAAGTGGTGGATTGATCGGGCCGAAATGCAAAAAGGGCAATTGTCCTGCCTGGTTTGTATAGGATAATTGCCCTTTTTGCATTTCGGCCCGATCAATCCACCACTTTATCACCCAATCTTCGTGAGTATTGAAAGTGAACACTACTTTTTCTATTACAAATTTTTATTATCCTTTGTAGAAAATAAAGAAACAAAAAAAAAACAGACACAATTTAAGGTGAGCTGATCCCTTTAAATTATTAGAGTGCATTGTTAGGAATCGATAACTCTTTAAAAGAATGCATACCACGACCTATTTTATCCCCTCCTCCACTACTATTGAGCTCTTTGAAGGAACCGGAACTAAACTACAGTCGCTGAGCAAACGGTCTTGTTGTGTGTGTGTGTGTGTGTGTGTGTGTGTGTGTGTGTGTGTGTGTGTGTGTGTGTGTGTGTGTGTGTGTGTGTGTGTGTGTGTGTGTGTTAACATTTTTATTTATTTATTATTTACCATATTTTCCGCGAATAAGGGCTATATTTAGGGAGTTCATTGCTCTATGAGCAGAACATGCCATGCAACGAGGAACTTTGTGATATAATAAACTGCTCCAAGTTCAAACAACCCAGTAAAAAACCTCAAAGTACGTGGCGCCAATAGTTTATGAATTTATATCTTGGCACATAACAAGTCGAAAAGTAAGTTGAAGGATGAAGTGTGCTACACGATACTAAACATCGGCCGTACGTCTTACCGCTAAGGCCAAGCGTGCTACATATACTATGTAGCATCGGTAACTTACCAGCTGTAGCAAGGCGGGCTTTATACCGTCATCGTCAAACCATTCGAGACTGGTAACACTAATCGCTCCGCTCATAACAGACATCCGCTCCGAAGTTTCATCTGTGATCCGGCTCATTCGGCCAAGAAACGATTGCTTGCTGGAAAGGACAACTAACTTAGCAAATCCCAAGTTTTCTAGGTTAAAGGGAATATGTAGGCCCTTTTTGAAGTTAATCTGTATTAATAGAATGCGTGTTGCCCATTAAGGAAACAATAACAAAAGTTGTCTACAATTACCCACTTAAAAGAAAATCAATTACAAAGCTCGCCTTTTCCATAGTAAACGCTAATTCGGACCCCTTGCATAAATTTGGGTCTGATTGAATAAATTTCAGTTTAAATCGGCAAATAGCAAGATTCAAGATGCAGCGCATTCCAATTTCGTATTTACATATTCAGTCGCCTATTTAAATTAACGTCTGGTATGGAAACGCTAGTTTCGCTTTTTTTTGCTCATTTTGAGTGCCTACATATTCGCTTTAAAGCGGAATACCGGCCGGTTTTTGAAACACACCGTGGACAACTGAATTCTTACGTATGCTGCTCGAATTTAGCTCAATTTTTTATTCTAAATTATGCTCATTTGCATAAGCTGCATAAGAATGCTGGTGTACTCAACGTGCTTCAAAAACCGGCTGGTGTTTCGCTTTAATTACTGGAAAGAATTTAATGGAAACAGCGCGTGTAAAAAAATTCATTCGCTCACTTGCTTTCTGGAAAAGCTACTATAACTAACAAATTCCACGTTACTAAAAAAAAGAGGTCTTTACTTACAGTACTAACATTACACCATATTACAGAGAATTGAGTGGTTAATATTAAATTCTATGTATCAAGAAGCGATATTGACAGAGATCACTGCGCTTATTAGATTTCAAAGGCCGATGTTTCAGCTCATTCACATATGTGTGTTGAATGTGAAGAATCTTGATTTCTGAAACGCTATTTTTTAAGTAACGATGAATCCAAATAATAGAAGCATCAAAGCTAAGCATGCAAAATATGTGCGCATCAGACCAGCAGCACACATGCGCAATAATTATCACTCTGCTGCGGTACATTGCCAACCTAAGTGTGCCGAGTAACTTCACAACTAATTGTAAGCATTTTTCCCCAGTGATGTTAAAAAGCTATGGCACGTGGTTTTTGAAATAATTTGTCGACTACCGCACTCCCATATATACTATGCAAATTTCTGTGCCTGCTGGGCATTTTCGACACTGAATGGAACACACTTTGCATATAATACATGGATGAAAGTGCAGTTGTCCAGCATGCTTTCACAAACCACGTGGCATACCACTTTAATGTTTGTTGATGATAAGGTTCTTAACTACCTCGTCCCATCCTTGCTCTTCAACATATCGCCCATCGAGTAGTCGTCACTTGCAAAAACCTCCGGGCCAAGGGCCGAGTCAAACATGCTCTGACGTCCTGTGCCACCACTAAAACAAATAAAATGCTGATTTTGCAAAAGCTAGCAAAGCAAGTTAATATATATTGTTGTAAGCTGGTGTCCAAGTTGAACGCCAACGTTCAAGTTCCGAAGTTTAGCATAGACAACATGTACAGCGCAGCAGGATAAGGGCAGGTCAGAAGCAACAATGCAGTACAGTGGTGCCGAAGAGAGAAGCGCTACATTTTATGAAGCACAGTCAATATTTGAACTTTTAGCCTTGGTTTATTTCTTGCGTGCGCGGTATCGACTCAAACAAACTGCTTCCTTTCCTTTAGAATAACTGTTTTTTATTAAATAAAATTCCTTTTCATTCTTTGTGATCTACAGCATGCAGTTTTGGTATTCGAACTCATGTTTTCTTTCACTATTAAAATAGACTACTAGCCCACACATAATAGTAAGAATAAAATGTTACATTTATAACTTAAACAAAAGATTACAATTCTATGAAGAAGCTACATTATCCATCTGAGGAAATCATTATGAATGCTAAAAGCGCCCATAATAACGTGATCCTTTCTGTCGGACAAAGACTAGAACACAATAGTTCAATAGTTTTTTTCCTATATAACTCTTTGGCTGATAAACCAACAGCTGACAATGTGTAAAGTCCAAAACACAATCATTCATAGATCCAACACTAAGTTCGGTTAATCAAAAAGCTCTACACCCTAGATTTTTACCTATAATCAAGCATATTTACCTATAAGTTTGCAATTTCTGGGTGGTTAAACTCAGGTTTTCCAAAAAATTACACTAAAACATGTAGAGCACAAAGTGCAAAACACGAAAAGCACATGTCTATAAACTACAAACGTTCCCACAAGTGGGGAGACGTGCTTATAAGAAAGAGCACCGAAAAAAAGTGATCGTCCATTATTAGCCACTATTGATGGTGAATAGGAGAATAGGCTTTGAATAAGAAACATGTGCTATATAGATAAAAAAAGGCCAGACATTGCGCCACCGTAGTACTTAGTCAGAGACCAGATGACCACATCAACACACATAGGTAGACACAGATTTTAGAGGTACCAAAATTTCCGAACGGGGACAGAGTTTGGCCTAGTTTACTACCTTGTGGAGGCACACTACTACCGGGCGAAGAAAAATTAAATAACTAAAACTAAAGTACTGAAACGATGACTGCCATAGTAGTAAGTAGTAATGTTGAAACTACAGTAGCAAACGAAGTGAAGTGGGGATGAACAAAACAAAATGATTCTGAAAAACGACAGGGATATATTTCGTAGCACCACTGCTACAACTGCCCAACCGAATTGGGTGCGCTGCTCCGCAATGGCGAACCCGTTTTGCGCCGCAACTGCGCCAAGTCACTGACCTCTTCCCAGGCTCACTCCTGATCCCACTGCTCAATCCCGAGTCTGTCATTGGGTTCGGTGCTCCCAGTCCTGTGGAAGTTGATGGGGTTTCGTGCGTCAGATCCCAGAGACTGAAAAGTACAGGAATCACGGTTGATGTTGGCTAGCTACAGTGGTCGAGATGTTTGTGGTATGTCACGTGTTTTTGAGACATGTGCTCGACAACCAGCACAGGTCTCAACCCACGTATTAGACGTGTGCTGGAGAACCAGCACACGTCTCAATCCAGGTATGCATCCACGTATTATATGCAAATGTGAGCCCGTCTTTGTTGAGCTAGAGCGATTTTCAGATTTGGCACTTCTCCACTAAGCACCTAGCAACTTATAGCTCTCAACACATTTTGAATTTCATAAACGAAATCATAATTTATTCAGGCACGGGATTCAGGTACAGAGTACAGTCAAAACTCAAAACTAATCCCAAGCTACAAACCATTACATAACATAAAGGACTCAATGTTTCTTAAAGGAGGAGGCTCACGAGAATGAAGGGCTCAATTAGTTGCCTTTTCCCGTGAACTCGTGACTCGTGAGTAAATATACGTTAGTATTCTTTCTCTACCTGATTATTGTTAAACGAACGAAGAGCAATCCTACCATTAGAACAAAGCGTTTCCAATACTTTAATACCCTAAAAGAGCAAAAATTGATTCTGACTACGGTACCTGGCCGAACAGTTTGCCGAGGAATAACTCTGCGAGTCCTAGGCTTCAAGCAATGCGGTTTTCACAGTAATATTTCTGAAATTCTGGACATTCTGTGCAAGTAAATTGGGAAACTTTTTGCTCGTGGGCCTCCTCCTTTAACTCATATTCCAAAAAGAGACTTTATGGTTTGTTTTGAACATCGAACTTCTCCAGTACACTTTTGTTAACATAATTAAACTATTCCTAACTAAATATCCGATTCAAATCTTATACTCACTCGTAACTCGTAACGGATACTCATTACATTAGCTCTATTTTATGTCAACAATATGTGCAACAAATTATCGTTTTTGCTTAATATTAATAATAAAGATTATCTGGGATGATTGTTACTCATAAGCTGACACGTCCCCTCTGGACTTACTGCACTAAAAGAATAAATGCAAAACTTTTTTAACCTCTTTTTTGACCATTCGTCTTAGCTTATCAACATTCCAATTACAGTTAGTAAATAATTCGCCATATATTATTCAGAGGATTCAGAGAATAAGCCAAAGAGGAAAAACTGGAACTAATTGTGAAAGCTCTCAGCAATTAAAAAACCTACGGTAAATCTGTTGAATTATCCTACAATATCAGAGTTCAGTACAAGAAAGTCTCAATATTATGAAACATATTATATGTTTCATAATCAGAGGTCAATAAACATCAACTGCTTATCCTTATCATTATACTCCCAGGGTAGGAAAAGTCCACCGCCGCTGCCGCAAAGCATTAATAAAGCTTCGCCAGAGATGAGCGAAATGACATAATATTTCAGTACTGGAGCGCCGCAATCGCGCGACAATCCAGAGCGCACCCCGCACTCTAGCTAGATAGCGGTCCGGGGAAGTTTCTCGTTGAAGTACATAAATATGATTTCTTCCAACGAGCAAATCTCAGTGTAAATCATGATGACGTGGTCATTATTATGCACCTTCCATTTCCGAAATTCCTGGGGTATGTGTGGGGTTTCCAGTTTCCACGTAAGCGATTCGCACTTGCAAAAAATGACAAATGCCTGTCCAAGTTCGAGTCGATGTAAGTGACATGGTCCCGCAGCGATTTTGAATCTAGTACGGATCTATTCTAAAATAGTACGCATCTATTTCAAATAGCACGGGTATGATGTACTTTCCATGCAGGACCAAGTCAAATGAGTTATTCGCATGGGTTACGGTAGGAAATTGACATGCATATAAAATAACTTGAACATGGGCAGCTATTTGCCATTTTCCGATTCGCGAACATGGGAACCCCATCACAGGAAAGAGAAAACCGCCCCGACATCGTCCCGATTAGTTCCCAAAACCCCGATTTCGCCCCGATTTTTTTTTCCAAAAAGCCCCGATTTAGGGCTTTTTGACCCGACTTTTTGAAGGACTTGATCGGGGCGAAATCGGGGTTTTTGGTTTTCCATGATCCCTGTGAAATTTTTGTAAAGTATTGAGATTTCACTGCGTGCGCAGCTGACAATACGGAATACTCCCCCCCCCCCCCCCCCCCCACCCCACTTACGAATAGCACTAGGCACGCTAAAGATAAACTCATGACGATGTGAAACATCGGTTCAGGTGATCCACGCTTAGCACAAAAACCATCCTCTATTTTAGGTAAATGTAAGAATTTAAGCGCTGATATTGGACCCCAAATCCTTGGTTTAGCACACATACGCTCCTCAGATTTTCATGAAAATGTGGTACGAAAGGGACACAACTTGGTCTGAAGACCGAAAATACACGTAGCAAAATTTCGATCAGGACTAAAATCACCATAATGCACACTTTGTGAGATCTCTGTAGAGTGGAACTTGTCTACGCTTCATAAAAGAGCTTCATGAATGACAAAATACCTATATATATATATATATTATATATATTATATATATATATATATATATATATATATATATATATATATATATATATATATATATATTACACAGAAGACGATCCCAGGTACCTAGCCTGAACGTAGTTCACATGTGATACACTACCAAAGTTCCCAGTAGGGATCACTACTACATAGTAAGTATAAAGGAAAAGTTTGCATGTTTGTTTCTGAGAATGCACGTTACGCTCGAATTTTTTTTTACATTATTGCAAGACAATATGTCATGGACA
Organism: Pelodera strongyloides; assembly: GCA_036852015.1. Classification (NCBI taxonomy): domain Eukaryota; kingdom Metazoa; phylum Nematoda; class Chromadorea; order Rhabditida; family Rhabditidae; genus Pelodera; species Pelodera strongyloides. The sequence continues at coordinate 460,132 of JAANDG010000025.1, forward strand.
GAAGTTATAAAGAGCAAAAGTGCTCACCCATTCGGCTTGACCGTCCGATTCAACTTTCGTCTCAGTGAGTGCAAATTACTCGCTCCACTACGAGAACTGTAGACTGAGCCGATCTCCGAGCCACCGATCTCACTACTGTAACGTACATGGATTATTTATTAAAGCGGTATGACACGTGGTCGGTCAACTATTTCTGGTACAGAACGAAAAGCGGTATGACAGGTGTTCGGTGAACCATTTCTGGTACAAAATGAAAAGCGGTATATGACACGTGTTTGGTAAACTATTTCTGGTACAGAATGTAACACAATATGTATATGACACAAGGCGATGTAGTTGTCCCACAAAAATCTCAATACTTGAAACTACGCAGCGCACAAAGGCTTTCTGAAAGTACGCACCTCAGTTACAGAACAAAGCATGCACTAACATAGTTACACAGGTACATTTATGCTACAGTCAACGTTTTTACAATAAACAACGTGGATTTGAAGCGAATTCTAGTCAACGGTATTCGTATGTGACGAATGTGCTCTATTATGTTCCGGGAACGCACAAAATGTCACTTCAAAATGAACATAAATATGAGAATGTTTCAAAACCACGTGTCATACCGCTTTAGAGCAAAACGTTCGCCTACCCGACTATCACACTCTGATACATGTACTTGCTATCCGTCATGCACTTCAGACGCATCAAATCATCGGCACTTTCGTCTTCTTCCCTGAAGAGAAATAGATTAAAGCGAAATACCGGCCGGTTTTTGAAACGCATCGCATACCCCTGCTTTCTTATGCATCATATGCAAATGATAGACCTTAATTCGACCCCTCTTAGCAAACTGCAAAAGAATGCAGATGTTTGAGGTGCGTTTCAAAAACCGGCCAGTATTTTTTTTTTTTTTTTTTTTTTTTTTTTTTTTTTTTTTTGTTTTTTTTTTTTGTTTTTTTTTTTGTTTTTTTTTTTTTTTTCGCTTTAAAGCGGAATGACAAGTGGTTGGAGCACTCTCATGCAGCACATTCAAATTGTGCTCCTTTTGAGCGGACAACCCTCATCAGGGCACGTAAAATTGCATATAATAAAGGGCGGTGGAGTTTCTAGCATATATTTCCCAAAACACGAGTCATCTTTATTTCCCAAAAAATAACATCTGCAGACGAATTTACGACCGATTTTTGGATCAATTTCTCAAGAGAAAAAAGTCATTTGTTGGGTAACATCGTTACAAACTACCGCGGACTGCTATACTGTGAAAAACCATGAACTATGATAAACAGTGTCTAGAGAAGTATAAGGATGATTATCCGTCGTCGACGGTAATACGACATCGAGAAATTTGTCATCTGGAACTGGAACTCGTCGCTTACTGCTCAGGACCTCTGTGGAACATGTCATAAGCAAACACGCGCTTGAAGCCTAAATTTTTTTATACCTCTCTTCACAAAGTGGTATGTCATCATCCTCCTCCATAAAAGCTTCACCTCCACAGTGTATACTCCCCCGTTCCATGTGATCTTCACGAGTTGTAATCGAGAGAATCTGAAAAGATAGATGTATACTGTAACAATATCCACTACGCCAGAAGATTGAAGATGTTCATCAGTAAGTGTGTGCGGTGAATGATGAATACAGGAAGCGCAGACTAGCTATGGCCGGTTTTGAAAGCGATACAACTAAACACTCCGCGTCACCGTAGCGCATCTCCTTTAGGGTGTTATTAGCTGGCGCATCACAAGCGCACATATGACCAAACTCCCGCGTCTTCTCAAAAAGATGCGCCGCAGGTGCGCCAATTGGAATAGAACATCGGTCCGCATAGATGTCACTCTCCGCACGCCCTAATTGCGCACAGCGATGGCGCCGAGTTTCACCAGTGTTTATGTGTATGGCAATTCCATTTTCACATGATGCCACCAATAATCGTAGTATTCGTATAAGCATGTCCGCACGTTTTATTGCAACACACAGTAAGAAAGAATCAAAACTCTTCACCAATTACACTTGTAGAACCGATAAATATTCATGGAGAAAACATAATTAGCATAATTAATGAAAACCTACATCGTCGAACACCGAGCACATATCACCCATACTGGGCGCCGGCTCGAATCGGGTATGGCTTGGCGTCTGGTTGTTGGAAATTGCCAATGGTCCGACACGGGTCAACATCGAGGGTTGACGAGACTCTGAAAAGGGGTTTTATAACTAAAACTCGTTGAAAATGGACATTTTTTTAGGTTGGCAGATAGTCGGCCGACCCCACCCCAGACCACATGTAACCCGCAAAACAAGACACAGATCGCATGCATTAAATATGCAAAGAACTGGAATTACAAGATGTTCAAAGGATTCAGTCACATCAAACATCTCATTTGAAGTTGATAGCGCATTACGTCGCATAATACTTAAATTTAGTAGTCTAGTAGTAATGGGAGTTTAGCTCATAGCCCAAATCTGTCATCTGATTTCACCACTCGCTTCCCCAAGGGGAATTCCCCGTAGGATGCTATTTTCTGTCCGCAAGGAATATTTCCCCGAGGGAATCATAGTGGAGAATATGGCTACCCGGTCACACACGCGACAACTACTTTCACACGCGTTAACTACTAGTTCTCGGGCGCGTGAGGCAGTGACCGCTCCTGCCAGCTTCCTAGCGCAGATAGTAATATACGGCAAACGCGCTGCACGGGCACGCTTCAAATTAGTCAACCAACACCATCTCGGTCAACCATATAGTAGAAAGTAGAAGCGCATCTTCCAGGATAGGACGGTTTAGCCAGTATGACTTCTCGCCTACCTCTATCGTGAAGGGGTGCTCAAGAAAAGCGCTGAAATGAGGCTCCAGTTTTGGGAGCAGTTAAACTAGTTCTAATCACCTACCAGCAAATTCGTCGTCCCACATTTGATGGCCTTCCCATAAAATATTCAACGAAGCCGAGCACTCGGATCCCGTTGGAGAAGCAGTTCGCGATCTAAAAGATATCCGCTAAGTCAAAATTAACATACCCTATGAGTTTAGTGAGAATAATTATAGTATACACCGCATTCCACAATACCAAGAACTCACCGAGCATCCCCCCGAGAGTCCCCCGACAATCTACAAAAATATTCAGTTTTACACCTCAAGTTACTAATATATGCCTACCGTAATCTTGGAACCACACTGGACGTCTGACTGCCCTCCCGTCTGACGACTCCACTTCTCGGTGTTCTTTGCTGTGAGAGACCAAGCAGGCCTTTGGCACGGACGGAACGTCGGACACGCTGGAGACGACCGATCGACATCTGAATATAAAAATGTTTGAAGAAAAAAAAATAATAAAATTGAAAAATATGCGCGGGAAAAGTTTTGCGCATACTAATTCGTACTGTATTTTTTGCTTTCTCAAAGCACTAAATCCTTTCGGAAAGGGCAACCCGAACGCGCCCATAATTAGCCTTTTCTAAGAAAAGCAAACTACAGATCAATATTTTTTCCATGTGCCTGACACTTCGACTTCATGATAGACTACTGTAATGTGTCGTTTTCTTTAGTGCCACAGTCCCGAATCGGGCAGCGTCCGAACCCGAACCCTCGTCTTTCTGGCGGGCTTGGAAAACACAAGCACTGCGCTTACCTCGCTGGCCGGTCGACTTCCGTCCACTCTACTCAACCATTCGCTTTCACTATTTCGATCGCCTTCATCGTCATCATCAACGGTGTGCAACTAAAATGTGAAGAATTACATCTATTTATTTATGCCAAAAACACGCGTTACTTTGAAAGATCATTTAATGTGAATGCGAAATACCGGCCGATTTTTGAAACGCATCGTGGACAACTGAAGTCTTATGTATCTTGCTAATTTACGCGAATTTAGCGCGATTTTTAATTTTAATTTATGTTTATTTGTAATTTGCATAAGCTGCATAAGAATGATGGTGTACTCGATGTGTTTCAAAAACCGACCGGTGTATGGTTTAAATTATATGTATGCATAATATCAAATTGAGTGTTCATTGATTCCCCATGCAACCGGACCGCACACGAACTGACTGACACCGCACGAGCACCACTTCTTGGTAAACTTATATCAGCGCGCACATATAATATGCCAATTGGCGTCACCATCTTTGTGTAGCATTACTACAAACTACAAACCCATTCGAGCGACTTATTTTTTAGCTACAACGCACTTTTCGTTCCAAACCCATACTGTACATACTACAGTATGGTACGTGCATACCACAATACGGGTGTGGAACGTAAGTGCCACTAAACAGCCTCACAATCAGCAGCCCGCAGCGGACACAGTGTGCTCGGATCCGCTATCGGACAGTATGACGGTATGAAGTTATGAAGTATGAACCTTATATGATCTACTCACCAACTAACTATAAGAACCCCCCCCCCTCTTGAGCAACAATAAAAGCAAAAGGTTCAAACATTATCAATCAAATCGTTCAAGTATTTCTCTTCTTTTTTTCATTTCCCAACATCAATCAAGTGTCATATCAGTGCGACACGAGCCTTTAACGAAGACGAATGGGTACATTTACCCGAAATGATCAATAAGAAGAACTTTGAATGCAAGACTGGAATACGCAAAGACTGGAAGTAACGCAAAACTTCGCGGTCGCCAAAACTGCAGCGGGCGCAATTTGGTTCAAAGCCAGTTGGCACACATATGGCGTACCTGCCGCGTGACAAGTGTGTGCCATACTTTCGCTGTGCACAATTTTCAGAATCAGGCACGCGATACTCTTAGCTTAGCTACAGTACACATTGCTGGATAACCTTTGCGCACACTAAGAACCTATATCTAATAAAATGTTAGGTAAACGTACTGGCGTAGGGTGTAAAAGTCGAATATCGGCACTGGCCAACTGATCGCATCTAGCCGAGTCAAGGAGCATCCACACAAAACGTTGACCGAGAAACCTAAAGGAACTTTTTTGAGTAAAATGCCGAACATAAAATATATTCGGACATGTGTTGATCCCCGACGAAAACTGGTGTGGCACCTTTTTCGCGCCACACGCATGCGAAGATGTTGCCGCTTGCATCCAAGCTTCACGTCGATCGTAGACGAAACAATGACGCACGGAACGATCGTAAGTAGGACCTTATCTCATACGGTAAAACTAGCCTCTCGTGTCCGCACATAAACCCATTCAAACTATATCATCGCACGCATTTTTAAGCAAACATTCTAACTATGGCAATGCAAATACGTATCAATTGTGGTTATACTATGATATGAACAAGAACGTTTACATAGAGAGATAACATAGAGAGAAATAGAGTAGACACAAGAAGCACGTATGCATAACGGATACTGTAACACATATGCAACTGATTAGCGCTAAAAAAATCAGAATGAATATAAGAATAATAAAAAGAAGAATAAATATGCGAAAATGTACCTCAAACAGCATCACAATCATATGCGAGAAAACAGCGTAACAAAACTACGCGAGCAAGTAAATACACATAGCTAGCAAATGCAAAACTATTTCAATTGTGGGTTCGAAATCTACTCCAAAAGTGAAAAATATTCTGACAATCATATAAACAACAATTTTGAAAAAAAATAAGAAAATCCTACCTTGTACATATTCGATAGGCGCAATAGGAACCCAAGCCCGCAACGAGTAAAACACCAGAGGCACGAGCTGGAAATAGATCGAATAAACATTGAGAACGAAACCAATACAAAGAATTCAATTCTCCTTAGGTTCTTATTTTAATAAAGTAAAATTTATATAATATTTAATACAGTAACCTATAATTGTCCTGAAATTCTACTTTTTTATGTTCTTTACTTTTACTGACAGACAAAAAGAGTCCACCTTCTGTTCATCATTAGGTCTGATCAACTAATGAAATGATTTTGTTTCTTCAACTTAATTACATTCAATATAAATGAAAGTATGAAAGAACCAAAAAGGGCTACAAAGGAATTGGTTTGCCACGTTTTTTTGGGAATTTACAAGGAGCAAAACATATAGCAATGCTACTAGTAAGGACGAGCCAAGGGCGCGTGAAAAGTGCATAATTCCATTCATCGAGCCTGTGGCGCATTTCTGGAGGCGGTGCACGCACCTGCCACGTCCCCTCCAAAAAGTGTGCCATAGGTGCGCCAACTGGAACTGTACACGCTTCGCGCACCCACGGCACATGTCTCTTACACTTGGCGAGGTCCGGTCCGGACAATAATTAATAAAAAAATAATTGAAGGATGCGTGAGCACTTACAAAACCAATCCGAATCGAGTACCCGCAATTTTATAACAAAAACTTTTGGCTGGACTTCGTGGAAACAGCACATGATCACATCTAATAAAACAAGGTTTACAATTCCAAAAATAACAGACATAACCGCGGCACGAAATTATAGCAAACAAGACAAAATGGAAGTTGAGGCAAATAAAAAATTTCAGGTAAAACGAGATATTTGTCAGATAATTAGAAGCAAACTAAAAGACTAGAAAAAAAAGATACAAAAACTTTTGTAAAAAAACGTCATGCGAAAATTATATATCGTGATGGATCAATATTTTAAAGCGAAATACCGGCCAGGTTTTGAAACGCATCGTGGACAACTGAACTCTTACGAATTTATGCTAATTTGCCCGAATTTAGCTTGATTATTTTTAATGGTCATTTGCATACGCTGCATAGGAATACAAGTGTACTTGATGTGTTTCAAAAACCGGCCGGTATTTCGCTTTAATGCTTGTTGAAGATTTAGCACAGAAATAAATAGATAATAAATACAAAGCAACATTCAATATCCAAAGAAAAATCGATTTGCCATTGTATCTGTAGTCTAGGTCACTGTCTCACAGAAAACAGAAAAAGAGGGGTGAGCGACACAAAAGCCTGGAATGCAAGAGGACTAGCCCAGAAATATGATAGCAAGCCAGAGAACGAGTAAAAAGTGACTCAACTTTAAAAAAAAACCTACGTTTATATAAGCTAATTTTCTTATGGTTAGTCTTGGTTTTTTTAGTCACAGTTTGCATGTTTGGATGTGTGGATTCGCGTTACGCTAGAAATTTGTGTAAAAAAAAACAGCCTCGGAGGCGAGAGCGTAAATGGTAGACTCTTCTTACTCGTTATTATGCTAGAAGATTTTCTACCGCTAGAACTTACAATTTACAATTAGTAATTTATCAACTTTAGCTCGTAAAATTTGTATTTTGCCGCAGTATTTCTTATTTATGCGTGAACTCACCAATAAACGTTATATTATTAAATGTAAAAAAAAAGAAGAATAGAAAATTACCCTCTTGTGAGAACCTGACCCCAACTATTGTCAGAAGTTCAAAATAATATTTACAAACTGCCCTGTCCGTTCTATGAAGTTCCAGAAAAAAAAAATATAAAAAAATCTTTATCCGAAAACTTGCAGACGTGAAAAGCATAACCCCCGCAATCATTTTGATAACAAAACCTTTGGCATATGGCGGAACGCTGAAAGTCAGCAGATGTGTGGAGAAGTATGAAACAAAGGAATTCGATCAAATACAGAAAAAATTATGCATAATAAGTTAAAGGGCAGGTTAACCATGCACCTTTCTACGACTCTCTGGTCGCATGCGCGAATTTTTGCCATGGCGGGGCTAACTAATAATTAATATTAAAATCATATATTCCAGAAATAAAACTAAATTTATATCCGATACTATTAGATGACCTTCGACAAAGAAGACAACGATAATAAAGCAATAAACCCATATATAATTGAAATTTCATATGAATAAATTTCATTTCCCGTTGCAAAAACTCCCAACATTTACTGACACATGGTCAAAATTCAACGATTTTTCAAAACCCCAAAACAATACCCCCGTCTTTTTTCCACAACATAATAACCCGCAGGTGTCATATAAATTTTAATGTTTATTTTAAAGCGAAATGCCAGCTCCTTTGGAAAATTTGCATAGGATAAGCAAATCCTATGTATCATATGCTAATTTTGTACGATCGTCCACGGCAATCGTACAAAATTAGCATAGGATACATAGGATTTGCTTATCATATGCAAATTTTCCAAAGGAGCTGGCATTTCGCTTTAATGACCATCTTCGCAATAACTTTACTCGTAAAAACAGTTCATAGCTTTGGGCATCATCTTTCGCTTGCGAACATAAAATAACGCAAACAAAACGTCTGCGTCAAAAAGTGTCTTCCGCAAACAGAAATGAAGAGTCAAGTGTGAAATATAGGCAGTAAATGAGGGCGGAAAGGTGTAAAGATAAAGATAACGAATAACGACCCCGAAACTACTCTAATACCCAAAACCTAAACTAACTAAACTATCAGAATTAAGAATGCAAAAGATAAACAAGTTTCAACCCTGTAAGATAATAAAGTATCGGGATCTCGGGCTAATTTCCAAAAATCCAAATACACACTACTTAAACTATATTTTTAAACTCTCTCTCACCTCCCACTGGGAGGTGGGAGCATATTCCCGGTGTTCGTGCATACGGCCACAGTAGTGGGAAATCTTATAGTCCAATTTCCAACTATGCACCTTGCAAATTATTATTGCGTAATTTTTCCCTTTGACTAATTTCAAGATAAGTATAAGCTTCTCACAAACTATAGAACCGTCAAATTATCCCCTTTCTCAATTACAACCCGGCTATAAACAACAAGGTCAATTGTAACAAAATGGCCACTACTCCATCACTCATTGTCCTATTAATATCGCACTGTTTTGGCAGCTTCACGTACTGAAAACACACAAGAAACAATCAAAAATAATCGATGAGCTGAGAAGGAAACAACGAAGTAGCAAGAATCAGAAACTTTGAAAGTTTACATGTTTACAACGGTCGGAAATAGCTATAGCTTTTAGAAATAAGATCTTGGGGCAGAACTTTGCAAGGAAGGAACGAAGAAATAAGATAGTTACTATATGCTTAAATCTTAAATCACTTGAAACTACTTGAAACGCTTTAACGTATTCTCAACATGGATACCTAATTAAGTGAAACACGATAAATAGAAAATAGAAAATAGAAAGAAAAGGTATAATTTAAAGCGAAATACTGGCCGGTTTTTGAAACGCATAGATCAGCGTTCTTATGCAGCTTATGCAAATTAACAAAAATTGGAATAAAAAAAAATCGTGCTAAATTCATAAAAAAAATCGTGCTAAATTCGAGCAAATTGCATAAATACGTAAGGATTCAGTTGTCCGCGATACGTTTCAAAAATCGGCCGGAATTTCGCTTTAAAATAAATAATAATATAAAAAAGTATAATCCACCTCGGAACGTTTGATCTGCGGCAAATGGAGTGAAAAATGATAGGACAATGCTGGAACGGCGTAAATCAAGGCCGATTTCTGCGGATGCCGCCATAATAATGGGATAGCATTGGTGGATAATAGGCTATAGCAATAAGATTACCGGAGTGTATGGTTATCACCTGCACCGGTATCAGATCTTGTACTATCGTTATACTATTCACACAAAGAGGAACCCTTCTGTACGATGTGTCGTAAAACTCGAGTAAATAAAGGGTAGGAGGTGTTCACAAACAAGAAACCCTCGTAGCGTTAATCGAACCAGAATGTTGGGAACCTTACTCAGATCAGGTCTCGAACCTTGTCAGACTCAGAAAGCACAGGTCCCAGGCTGGACCTTGCTTAAAAAAACCAAAATAGCAATAAATCTGGATCGTTGCAATCGGCTTTCGATCAATGATGCAACAGAATGCAAGAGCAACAGAACGGTGCTCAGCGAGTAGAAAAAGAGGAAATCAAATAAACTCTTTTTGCAGGACTAGCAGAGACTGCGTTGAATAGTTCAGAGAATAGGTCTCTCTTTCTCCGCGGCTCTATTAAGCCTGGCCTGGCAGACAGTGATACTGTCTGACACCGCAAATAGACTCGTACTAAGATGAAACTAGATCAGTCCTGCGACGATCCAGCACAAGACTGAGAAATTGTTATCCGAATACTTGAATAATTATACAGTATGCCTTAATACGGTACGGTATGCCTTAGTACGATACAGTATGCCTTAGTACGGTACAGTATGCCTTAGTACGGTACAGTATGCCTTAGTACGGTACAGTATGCCTTAGTACGGTACAGTATGCCTTAGTACGGTATTGTAGGAATGTGAAGGCGTAAACAATAAAGTTGGTACTCCGGAGCTGTGAACCGGTGCTCAATGGTTTTGATCAAGCCAAGAGTGAGAAAAGTAGAGAGAGGCGGAGACGGGAGGGAGGGCGATGGGGAAAAGCGGTGACTGGACATTGATTGACAACCAGAGACACAGATCGGAAAGTGATCGAGAGATGTTTGACAACAAGAGACACAGATCGGAAAATGATCGAGAGACTGACAGAGACTGTGGACACGCAGACACTGGAGGGAAATAGAGAACAACTGTTAGTTAAAGGGACCCATTCAGGATAGCAACATCCTAGACGCCGGAAATTGGGACCGGGACAAGTGTGACTATAATTATAACAATAACAATTATATGTATTGTTAGAAAAATGATCTGGACTTTAGACACAAACTAGTGTAAGTTAAAACCTCAAAACGATATGACACAAGCTTTGTGAAACGCATGCTGGACGTATTTGCACATTGAACTCCGATACGCACCGGAAAAAACGAGGACCACACAAATTTGCATATACTACATGAAAATGCAGATGTTCAATATATGTTGCAAAACCACGAGCTATACCGCTTCGAACATGAGCATATAACCTTTACATTCGTGTGAGCATGGTAACTACTAGAATTTATTCTTCTAGATACGGTACGGCGGGGACCACTGTGCTCCACTTAAAGGGAATGATTTCGCAAACTATCCACTATATACCGTGTACAACAGCTAATTTGCAACAGATGCTTATCTCCCTTGGAATATTCGGAAACCGATGTCACTACGAATTAAGCATTGTAAATCAGGAAGAAAAGAAATAAGATAGAGCAGAAAAACGTGCAAAAGCGAGAAAAACAAGAAAATTAAAGGAATTACTATTTCAGACAGATTCAGGATAAAGCACGATAAGCAAATATCACCCAGCGCCAACGTGAATTTACACGGAGAGCTGAGTAGTACCAACCAAACTTTATTCGACCTACCACCTAGCAAATATTTAGTTAAAATGTATTGTCCTACATGCACTTCTGCAAATTAGAATCTAGTGTCCAGCACAAAACGCTATCGATTCTAATGTAAACTAAACCAAATCGCTTCACTTGCAATCTTTTCCAAAATGTCAGACTGACATATACGGTGTACGGTTTACATACCAATATCCCAACTGACATGTTCCAAAGTCACATAGTTTAGCTTACGAATCCAATCCCAATTAACCAATACCTACGTGCATTTCTCAAGATTCAATACATCAATTTCCTATAAAATCAAAAATTTCACGTATTCTATCAAAAACACGGCACGCAAATATTTACTTTGAAAGATTGGCCAGTCAATTAAAGCCGAGTACTTACGTACAGCCATCCTCTAGGAAAACATTTGATAACGGATCAAGAAGTACTTGAACTGGGTGGGTACGATAGGATAGTGTTAGAGCTAAAGGCTAGCAGTTTTTTTCCACGCAGCTTCCGCTACCGCAACGTTGCCGCTTGCGCACCGATTTACGCGTTGTACAGACTACTGATACTTACTCTACTTCAAACGATTAACATAGCTTAACGTCAATAATAGATGCGCACAAATCTTAGTTATGAACGTTTTTTGACCACTGCTGCAAAGTTACTTCCACTATGATGTCATAGTTATTTCAAGATGTGAAAAAGTTCCAAAAAACCCGACAAGCACGTTTTTTTCCTCAAAAAAAAATAGGATACCTTTACACATATAATTAGGAAGTGGGTAATCCGATACTATACTGACTATACAAGAATCGACGGCCAACGTAACGCAGAGAAAGTCACGGAAAATTGAGTAAGCAAGGTACTAATAATAGGAATCAAAGAAATGATCTTGGCCCCGAACAACAAACATAACTACGGGAAAATTACGTGTTACCCAGCTGCATTCTACTTGCAAATTGAGTTCCATTATGTGCGGAAACTTGTTTTCAAGTTTCCAAACCACATGCCATATCGCTTTAATGGCTAACGCGGTGATCTTCTAATTGCCACCTGTTTGTATTTACGTTAGTGACTAATGGAAATTTCACATTTTAAGAGAGCAACAACTATTTAGCCGTCACTGCCTAGTCGGTCCTTTATGGTACTCAGAGTCCGAGTTGAATAGTTAAATGTTCTACAACTAAACATTGAATTTAAAAAAAAGCTTAGGCAAACAATAAACTAGAAAACATTATCATTAACTAAACTTACTAAACTAACGTTTTTTTCTCCGATTCATAATTTATAATTTATAACTAACATTAATTGATAGTCAAACTATTCCGCTCTAGCCATACATATTACAGGGAAAGGTCGTCCTCCAACCTCTCCTTGTGGTTTTAAAGCGGTAAAAGTAGGTTGAATACCTCCGTTCCCATGCAGGATGTGAATGAGCATGATAAGACTAAAAAAATCTACTTCAATTTGACCTCACTATTATCCATTAGCATAAATACACTGAAATGATGTTAGCCAACGGACGTTCCAAAAACCGGCTGGTCTACCGCTTTAACACTTTTTGGCATCTGCCTAAAGTGTAATGATATCCTATTTCAGGGGAATTTGCAACAGAATCTGCTCCAATTTCCGATTGATACAGAATATATACATATCAAAGTAATAGGGACCAGAGCCCATATTCACCACTCAATTCCCCATGGGGAATTCCACGTCTTTTTCTCTGCGTGTCTCACATTAGAATGCTATTTTCTGTCCCCAGGGAATATTTCCCCGAGGGAATCGGAGTGGTGAATATGGCCTCAGGACCACTAATCCGTAGGGTAAATCAACGATACCAATTCAAGCTTGCAAGCACAAAAACAAACCTCACTATTAGTAGTTATAAAAAGACATTAATATTTCTAATAAGAATTACAACAAGAGGAACTCGTTCCGACTAACAGCATATGATAAAGTATAAAATATAATTCTATACAAAGGGTCCACTGGTCAACATTAGTTCCGCTACGGCGGACAACCCGTAACGGTGTACTGAGCCGGCGTACAAATATGCAAATAGTAAAGCTAACAGTGAGCGGGACATATGATCCGCCTTTGAGGTCTTGAGCCGAGGCAATTGACCCCAAAGTGACAAACAGGTGGCAATTAGAAGATCACTACGGTAGCCATTAAAGGATACGGCATGTGGGTTTTGAAACTTATTGTTGAAAAATATTTCGGCACATAACGGAACTCAATTTGCAAGTAATACATTGGAATGCAGTTGTCCACCTGCCATACCGCTTAGAACAAGAACTAGGACTAGGGACGAGTACAACCTTCTGCCTTATGTGTTATTGACACTCCATTAATATATTAACATACTATGATTGAATTAACAAGGAACACTTCAATTTCGATCATCTCTCGTATTACGAGAAGAAGCAATCAATCAATTATATTCCACGAAAGAATTATCGCGCACAGCTGTTTCTGCATATCGGAATATGCACTAGATTAACGGACATCCGGAAACCGCTAGAACGTAAATTAGAGCGACCATAAATTAGGAGCATGCATAAGGGTGATTATGTTCTCTCGACCCCTTTTATTGATAAGCAGTAGACGAGTACCCCTAAACATAAAGCATAAGTTAACCCTTCCAAAAGTAAGAACTAGACTAGGATAACACATAAAAAGTTTACTTTCTAATTGACTCTACTTCGCAACGATGACATTTCCATTGAGCTTTCTCTAATACATGCAGAGTTACTTTAAAGCGGTAGGACCCGTGCTTTTGAAAAGTATGCTGGAAAACAGCATTCCGATTTATTATGTGCAAATTTCTGCCTATGATAAAAAAGCACAAAATAGAACAAATTTGCATATAATACACAGGAGTGTATTTGACGGTGTTATAGTTGAAAACAAGAAAACCACGTGTCCTACCGCTTTAAATTTTAAAACGAGAGACCCAACACCAATCCCTAAGAATTCTCTTTGGTGACAAATACTCAGGGGGCAATCTTGGGCAATTCCTTTCTCGAATGCCACTTACAACACACAAGGAAATGCCTCTACAAGCAGTCCCCTGGGAATTCAGAATTGAGAATATAGAGAGAATAAGTGGCTGATAAATATAAGGAGAAATTGAATTTATGTACCCCAGGAACATCGAATCGTAAAACTTTAAAGGTCAAGAGACGTCACTGCATAAATGTGTTATGTGAGAACGTATCGTGCGAAAAAGTACACGTAGCCTTCGAAATTATAGGTAGAAAAAAATGTATGGTTAGCATAATAGGATTCGTTCAGCAGCAAAGCTTCCAGGTGGTTTTACTCAATTAATCGAGAACCCAGCGAAATCTCAAATGGTCTGGGTCTGGTTTAAACGAGTACTAATTTAGTTCTTGACATAGCGCAACTACAAGTCTTAAATTCACTGCCACAATTACTGCATCAGTCTTCGCAATTTTTTAAAAATAATATTGTTTCTTGGTTGGAAGTTGGAAGATAAAAGATGATACTTTGCAGTAAAGAAACAACTGTCCGCTCCAGCCACCACAAGAAATTATCATAAAAAGGTGAAAAATGATTGTTCCCCACCACATAAATCAAACTAATGACAAGAAGGAACCTCAAACAAAGTGCTAATTGAGATACGTATGGGTGTGCAATGTGCAAAAAAAATCGGGCATGAGCGTACGAAAAAGTCCCAAAATTCTACAAAAAAACGAGCTAATAAACTTATAAGGCTTTTGACTTTCACTAACTTTCATAAATATTCATTATACATAAATGCAAATTCTACTACACAATAGTATAATACGAAATAGAGAGGAACGGACACCAAAGGGACACCAAGGCCAGACAGACGACATAAAACGGAAATTCAGAAATTGCGTTCGTCCATTCTTACGACAGCGAAAGCGTATCGATTCCACCCCCATTGTGCGACACCATTATGTTCGGTTTTCCGAAAGAAGAGACAAGGACAAAAAGTAATTCCTATGCACTACACTACGTCACGGCACAAACAGCTGATTCGGAATGTGAATTTTTTGTAGTTTTTTTAAACTCCTAGTAAGGAGTTTTAGTTCATTTGAATACACATCTATTACTCTCATCAAAACTGGTAGCAGTGCCAACAAAAAGATCACTAATTAATTAACATCATTTAAAGAAAAAAACATTTAGCTTCAGTTTAAAGCAACTACAACCACAGTACCTCATAACACAAGCAGAAGTTGGAAAACAATCAATAATCAATAAAAACAAATCAACCGATAAATCGATAAATCAATAAATGAGACTTACTAAAGACTGCGACACTGCAGTCGGGGGCGTCGACAGAGATTCCGAGTTGTGAAATAATTTGTGCCGAAGGATGTCCTAACATGCGGGCCTCCAGAAAAATCACCGGAAAATTCGCGGCGCCCGATGGAATCAACGACATATTGATTGATTTTCGCAATCAATAATCAATCAATAATAGGATAGAGGGAAATCGGGGGTCATCAGAGTGACCCCCAGGGCACGAGTCCTGAAATAGAACACTATAAAACGTGGTTTTTGTATTGTATGGAAATTTTTAGGTGGCCATACGGCAAAGAATAGCACACAATTTGCATAAAATACATGAGAATGGATTTTTACCACGTGCCGAGAATATGATGCATAATAAAACAAAACACTAACTGTACAAAACAAAACGCGAATACAAGAGACAGAATAAAAAATTAGACAAACGTAAAGATTATTTAATGAAGAACTTTGTAGTTAATTAATATTACATTGAAAGTCATCTTCTGCAAAAAAAAGTTTGATGAATTCAGACTGTTCAGGTTCAGAACGAAAGTTTTATTTTGAATTATAAATTCTGTGTCATTTAAAAAAAAATATGATATGATATGATATCCTACATCAGCCAAATAACATTGTTAAAGCGCATATGTAGGCACTCAAAATGAGCAAAACAAACGGAAACTAGAGTTTCCACACCAGACGTGAATTTAAATAGGCAGCTGAATATGCAAATGCGAATATTCGAATTTGCATGCGCATATGTCTCTGAATAATGCTATTTGACGATATCTGCATGTATATTTGAAAAAATTTACATTGACCCCGACGATGTATGGCATCGTCTCAAGTAACGCGTTTACTATGGAAAGGGTGAACTTTGTAGTTTATTTTCTGTTAACTGGGAATCTTTGGACAACTTTTGTTGTTGTTTCCTTAATGGGGAACATACATTCTATCAACACAGCTTAACTTCAAAAAGGGCCTACATATTCCCTTTAAATAATATTATCAAATTTAAATAATATATTATCTACATATAAAACACATATAAACCATAACAGTTATTCAGTTGTTCTAAAGAAGCTAACTCAGAATAATAAAACGCTGTCTCGGATGAAGAACATCAGTCAGTTCTAAATCCTACACAAACAGCGTCGTTCCCCCAAGTTCAATTAGCTTGTTTTCCCATTCAAAATGGGCAAATCTCTGTGTCTGGCAGGTTTTTGACTAAAAAGGGATGGGATAGAAAATAGACAGAATACTTTCATTTTTTATCGACCTACCTAGATTGTAGATTAACATTTTCGTAGGCATGGTAGCCGGTTGAAACGTACACCGGCCGCTGGATTCCGACGTAGTGTATGAAAATTACTGCACGATTATTCTGACTATAGATCGGAATTTTCCAAAATACGTTTCAAAAACCGGCCGTTATATCACTTTAACCCTACTATCCCGACTCTTCTAATTGTAAGCACTTTTATCCGTTGGATAAAGTATGTATATAATTATTGCTTTTGAATAAATAATTATAACAAAAAATACAGTAAACTAATACGAGTTACACTCCACAACAGACGACAGTTTTAAAATAAAAGTCGAAAGATATGAAAACTCAAGTCATAGCATAAATCAGAATACATTACGAAAAATTTGCATACATTTTCTGAATGTATTCACATATGCAAATAACGAAATAACTTAATTTAAAAAAACTACAATAACAGAGAGCAACATACAGATACCATGAACACTACGAAAATATTTTGTTTGTTTCTTACCAAATATAAAAAAGACCAATAAAAACCTAGTGAAGTGAAACACCCTAGCCTGCCTAAGACCGCACCTTGGCCCACAAAAAGCCCGGCTGGAGAACCCGAGCCAAACCCTGAATTACTCCCCAAAGCACTCTCCTCAATGGGATATGTATGGATAAGCAAGGGGAAAGCAGGGAAACGGGGACAAGATTTTCCACAAAAAATGTCTTCTTCAAAAGCCCCCTCGCGCTCTCTCTTGCACTTTTTTGCTATGCAAACATGAACACGTTTTTTTGCGTGTCTTCGAAGTTCGGAGTTACGAAGTGAGAAAATCAGAGGCTCAGAGGAACGCCTGCAAAACATTCTTTATGGGGTTTACCGTTTACAAGTATCCCAAAAATTTCGGTGTGATTCTGTCAATACTACCGTATTTCTGCACGAAACCTGCATATATATAATATGAAAAATTAAAAAAAATGTTATCGTGTACTCCAAAATACTGTAAATTTTCAGAATTTGGAAACCCCCTAAAGCCGTGTTGTGCCTACTTTGGGAAATTTGCATATGATACGAATTTCCTATGCAAATTTTTGGTGCCCAGGAGCTTCCGGCACCAAATGAACTAGGATACAGCATATTCGCATCACATGCAAATTTCCCAAAGTAGGTACAATACGGCTTTAAAATACGTTACTTGGTATAAAGTATGCAATATACATAAAAATGTCAGGCATAACTGCCTAATGACTTTTAAAGGGTCAGGCTCACGAAGAATCAACATACTGTAAAACGTAAGTGTATCAAAAAACTATGGTGAGGTCGTGGGTCGTGGTCCTGATCCTTTAAAAATGCTTTAATAATTTCGAATCCGAAACAAAGAAATAAATCCTTGGTTTGTTAGAACTCAACACAACAATTAACAACAATTGCTTCACACAACAATTTTCTTAAGCTTTCAGTGGTAAAAAAAATAAAAGCGCTTAAATTTTCGAGAAATTAAATTATTCAAACCAGCAATTACAATTATCCGCTCAAACACTGGCTTTTCCCTTCTAGCTTCTAGTGTGGGGTTCGAATAAATAAATTAAAAGAAAGATCGGGTTTCCGCGAATAACATACCAAATACTAAAGGAGAAAGAGAACAGACTCACCATTCAATATGTACTAAATAAGATTAGGAGTAATTATTTAGTTCTTATTATTATTTTAGAGAACTAAAGTTATTAGAGATGATGTACATAAATACATCTTGCATTTAGTATTATTAATATAACGAGTGAATGGCCAAAAATCTCAAAATACGACATTGCGCAGTTCCTATTATCCGCACTACTGCAAAAAATATATATATAGAACAAATAGAAAATAAAAATATTAGACAGATTAATTATCAGCAAAAAAATTAATCTTTTGTTCAAATCAAAAACTTCAAATCAAAAAGCGCATAAAGGAAAACCAAATGTTTTTTAAATATTAATAGTAGAAAAATATAACCCGGTACACTTTATATTTAATAGAAAAATATTCCATTTCGAGGTGCGTTGACACAGCTTTAAAAACGTTTAAAACGTTTAATAACTTCCAAGGCAATTCTAATATATATTGATGGCAGGACGCAGGACGTTTATAAAAAAATATAACTAAAATAATTTAGTGATCTATTATTTTTCGTACACGTTCAGGAAGTACTGGAGAATAAGAAAGAAGAAAGCCTAGAGGGGCGCACTAGGGCCAGTGCTGGGTCCAGAGAGTCGGGCCCTATACTTTGGGACCCTTTTTTAGTCTCGGTGCGTCTGGAGCCCGCTTTTCTGTATAGGAAACAAGGCGCACGCACATCATACTCATTGATTGGACCCCTCATTTGGTCTAGTTTGTTTAAGCTTCAAGTAATCAACATATTACATACATATATGCATATATAGAAAGTAATATGATAATATGTTCTGCAAACATCTGTAGTTTGGAGTCTGTAAAGAAAAAAACCCAGACCCTATGAAATTTAGCATTCTATACTCTCCCCATAAATGGATCTCTATAGCTACTGAAATATTCCACATTTTTTAAATGTAGAATATCTATCCATAATATGATTTGCATTTTGATTTCTGACTTTTTGAAATGATTTAGTTTTTATATGACTCTATACAAAAAAGAAGAAAACGATTTCCAGCGACGTGAGACATAATAAATATTTTCGGAAGAATTAGTACAGACCATTTGAAAACCATCCGTACACTAATACGCATGTAAAAACCAACGTCAAAGTAAAGCCCGACTCCACGCGACAAAACCGATTTGCATACTAAATTTGAAGAAAAAATCCCGAGGTTTGGGTTTAGGCCGAAAACAACTTTGATTCGTTTGGACACATAAATATTTTTAAAAAAAAAACTTGTTTTTAGATCACTATCACTATGTCACTAGGAATGAGTGTGCGTGTACTTCGCTGGATAATAAAAGTATTAGTTAAAACTCAAAGAACTCGGACGAAACCCTGCAGCACTTTACGCAAAATGAGGTGACACAAACACATCAATGTACTACTGTACTACAGCAAAATTAAAACTGATATCCTAAGTACATTATGCTATGCAGCTATACAATAAGCGTAAGTAACCGAAACTTGTACAGTATGCTGAATAATTAATTATAAAGTAAAACGTTTGGTTCAAAATTCCTAAATATTCCCGCAATTTTGAAAGAATTCCTTACTAAAAAAATCGCAGATAATTAACGAGATCAAGGGTCCAAATTCGTGAATAATTAAAAGAAAATGCGAATATTAATACAACATTGGCTAATAAATCGATTTTGCAAAGGGAGAGAGATGCAGCTGCGAAAATAAAATGGCGTAGCGAAACTGCCGCGCGGTCGTTTTCCGATGCACAATGAAATGCATTAAACAACGCGGAGAACCCCAGACATGTAGAGATAAATAGAGAGTCCGGAATGACCTTCAAAATGAACCACTAAAAGATACGGGCCGAATTTCAAAGTACATAAACCAGAAGGTGATTAGTAGATGAAAAGTGACCTGTCAACTTACTAAATTCGCAGACAGTGTTTTTTTATGATATGCTAAACACGCAGCTTATACGAGCAAAGTACTGGAGACTAAAGGAAAATGAGGGAATCAAACCACCCCCACGCAATGTAGTTACTCCTTAACTATAACCCCGCAATAGTAGGGTCCAGCATAAGACCAAGTAAGCAACTGAGACCAAGTAAGCATAGACGCAAGCGAGAAACTGAAATTAGCCACTACATAAAAGGCACCGTAGTCGCTAAATCACGACAGGAATTTGTATGTGGTAAACGATCAACTGCATATATATAATAAACTTTAAAGCGAAATACCGGCCGGTTCCTGAAACGCATCGTGGGCAACTGAATTCCTACGTATTTATGCTGATTTGCTCGATTTTTTATTCTAATTTACGTTCATTTGCATAGGCTGCATAAGAATGCATGTGTACTCGATGTGTTTCAAAAACCGGCCGGTATTTCGCTTTAACATAGAAATTATGAAGTGATGTCAATACACCAATCGCCAACACAGGTCATTCTTCACAAGCCACTAGTAATACTAGCAGATGGATACATAGCACATAACCTGCTAATCACTGACAGATGGTTAGATGGTTACTCTTACTGTGGTCGAAACCCTCTCACAAGAAATATTTATAGGAAAATCCGTTTGAGTTCGAAATTCAAGTCAAATCGCTAACCCGCAAAAAGGAAAAGTGGTTCCACTGCAAGTGGTTCCACTGCATGCAAGGTGAAAGCAACCATATACCACTTTTCTGACATGTAACGAAATGTGCAACAATATAAAGCATGCTGGAAACGTCCCTCCAACTCCGTAATCAAAATCCAATACATAGAAAAAATAGGTTTATTTTCTAAACAAAAGAAACCGTAACAAGCGATAACAAAGGAAGACAAATAGGTTCACCTAAACACACACAATTAATGGAGATGTCAGAATCACAAAATAGTACGGATTATGCTAGCCAAGATAAACTTAGACTATCTAAAGGCTAACATAAAACATAACCATAACGTGTCCACCGCTAGGTTCAATATCCTATATTCATCGAGGACATTGGCATATGAAAGAAAAGAAATAAATAGATGTGACTTATATAGCTGATACATGATACATCCTACTGTATATACGGAATAATGAATGATTAAGGAACTTTGATGGCAATACCAAGCAAAACATCATACCGCTCGAGATAGCAATACCAATATTAGATAGCAATAGAAAACAAAGGAAATATTATACCGCACGAGAAACAAATAGGCAGTTGACAAGAAAAAAAAAGCAAAGAAGCAAAACAGCAGTAGTAACTTGCACCGTACGTACAGAGAGAAAGTAGAAATACAGTTTTTCAAACCATCTATACTCCTAATTCTAAATATAATATTATCGTATTATCTACTACTACACAAATCCACACGTCCCATGAGAAACAGAGCAACTATGCTGCCTGGCATGCTTCGTTATTAACTAGTAAATCATTATTAATTTTAGTAGTAAAAGAACACGAAATTCTAAAAGTGGTGATATGCTCTCATCAACTAATCTTAACTTCAGCCGCAAACCGAAAACCGAACTAAACCAAAACGCCAAATCCCAAAATCAAGAGCGCAGAAGCGCGGTATGGTATGGAACTACGAACACATACTACTACTTAAAGGGGTACAGCACGAGACTTGTGAAGTGTGCATCCGTGAGCACGTGGTATGACCAAACCATGTGCCATACGGCTTTAGAGATGTTAACCCTATTCCTATAACACACCCTAATCAGTGTCCAAAGCCTTAGCTTTGAGCACAGCGGGGGCTGATGACGGTGGTAGGATTCTGATATCAGTAACAATTGCCGTGACTAAATCCGCGGGCACTAGTTCCGCATCCTCCCTTCCCAATAACGACATCCGCCCATAAGTTTGCACCTGGAAATCAAGGAAATTCGATGTGTAATAGAGTACTTATGTTACGGTTTCGCGCACTTTCGCATGCGAAATTGCGAAAGTATCATCCATGTTATCGCAGTTTCGCATAGTAGAATGTAGAATTTTCCCTACTGTAGGAAATTTACATACAACTCCAGCGTTTTTTGCATACACCTAATGTAAAATTGCTCGAAAATGGAAAAGCAGACTTGGATGGTACATTCGCGGCGAATTCGCGCGAAAGTGCAACATAAATACCTATTACATGAGGCTAGAACGCTATGTTTCGAAAGTATACACATCTTAAATTGGTTCCGGACATGGTCGGTATGGAAAAAAGTGTGTTTCACCAAATTCAAATTACCTATAAATTATAAATTGTAATGGTTTCCGGAGATGGTCAGACCAACCCGGAGATGGTAGACGTGTCATTTTACGCATTGGTCTATGCCCAGAAGGACATTATGTTGAATATTTTATATTTTAAAGTTTTAAAATTTTATAATTTCTTTGTGTAACTAGGTCGAGCCAGTTCTGCAAATGTCTAAAGCTATAAAAGGCACATAAAACGCACGGGTAATAATAATAGTAATAATAATAATATGCAAAACCAGAAGCGGGGCGCGCACGTACACAAATACACGTGCAAACGGAAACATATAAAACGCGCGTAGAAAACTTGCTAAAAGTACCAAATATAAAAAAATGACAATAAATAAAGTCCATACAAACCAAACAACCAACCTTATCAACAAACTTAAACGTTTGAGCACAGACCATCAATGGAATATTATTTGCCTTTGCCGCGAGAGCAATCTGTAAATGTAAAAAATCTCATTGGCTTAGAGCAACTAAACTCTCGTGTTGTCTCGTAAAATAAACCCCTACTTTGAAACACTGTGTTTTATTAGTTTCGCAAGGTGCAAGACGGTCGAAAGTGCCAGACGGTCGAAAGTCAAAACTCAGTAACTCAGCTAGAAGTAACATAGCAATTGCTTCGTTTAATGACAATGACAAGGGAACGCGAATATAATACTACCGTTTCAAAGCAATTTCAAAGCAATTTCAAAGCTATTCTGAAAGGCACGTGCAAAAGTTGTACAAATGGACACGTGACACAAATTATGATATACGATAAAACATAACTACGGTGCCTTTTATGTAGTGAATACAGTACCTGCAATGATCCCTTCGGACAAGCCACACATCCATTTGAAAGGACTGCCGAGCATCCAAGTAGCACCATATTACACTAAAAAAAGTCAAAAGTCGAATTAACCAATAAAAAACGAAACACGAATTATGTAAAGTGCGGTGCGCAAATAAGGACCTTTGCCTTACACACTCTCTTTTAGATACACAAATGTGGACCAACCGGAATAGCACTAATTTCAATTCATAGCGAAATTCACAGGTAGCATATTATAGCAATAATAATATTAATAGACAATAAATTACAATAATAACAATTGTTGAGATACGATCCATTATAGGAGAAGATTCAGTAAAGACACTTTTACATATGTGTCTTTGATGTTTATCCAGGGAGTCATAAATGTTCGAAGATATACCCTTACTAATAATAACAGTACTAATACTAATGCGAATAATATAACTATACCTTTTCCATTGCGGATCCCAAGGACCGCAAATCTCCATATTCAAGTTTTGTGGTTGTTCTCCTGCCGATCAGTGATTTGATGTGCTTCATTCCTAAGATACGACGCATCCACACTTATCAATTTATTAACATTAAAAGTGGTAACTCGTATTTATTAAAGTCGTATAACATGCTGATTTTAAACGTAGAGAACGTTGGTCAACTCGTAGAACACGTTGATTTTACGCTGGTCAACTGCATTTGCGGTATTATGTGCAAACTTTTTTGCATATTGTGCCAGAAATGCCGAGAGAAGGGAAAGGAAATCAGCGTGTCTATGGACAATTAGGGCGGCTAATTATCTCGTTTTTGCCTGACCTCATCAGATGCCCAAGCCACATACATAGTCTATACCTATAAGCTTATAAGATACAAACAAATTGAAACGCAGAAAAAAAAAACTCTTACAAACCTCTTCCACTGAGTTCCTTATCGAGGACAACAATTAAGTGGTGACGACCCGCGTTTTCCGTCTCTTCGCACGAATCCAAGAGAACGCGATTCACGACCGGGCACCTGTTTTATAGTGTTTTTTTTTGAACAATGAATATGAGAAATTGAAATAATCAACTCGAACATTGAACTAACATTCCTATAAAAGTAAGTAATCTAAAACTATAATAAAGACATTATACTGAACAGTGAACATTGCAGTGTCTGAAATTCGTACACACGTACACAGGCATTTTCCAATACTCATCCACAAAATGTGTTTAACATTTCGCAAAGATGTATGCAAAGTGACGTAGCCACGAGACCCGCGACCAGATAAACGAAATAATAGAATGTGATTCCGACTCGATGTCAATAGTAAACAATAAGGCAAATAAACAAATTAAATATACATACCAATCATACGTAACAATCTTCTTCGCCGTTTGCATCTTTTTCCGCAAATGTTCCGAAATTGCGCGCGTTCCGTATTCAAAGCATGTGGACATTGCATCGTCCAGCCACTGTTGCAAGTCATCCAGTTTCTGGAAATTAAATTAATATTAAAAAAATAAGCTAAAATAAAAACATTAACAATCGAACGTGCAAAGGAGTGTGCCAAAATCATCGGGCTAGAATCATAATGTGTCATCAGAAGCCACATTCACCACTCAATTCCCCGAAAGGGAACTGTTGTCTCAAGTAAGAATCCCGTTTTCTCTCCAAGGGGAATATTTCCCCGAGGGAATCGTAGTGGTAAATATGGCTTCAGACTTCAGAAGTCACTACGCGTACGCGCAAAATCGTTCGCGCACATTAAAGTATCATGCCGACACGAAAACGAAAATGCATCCCACAACACTACAGGCTCCAACACTCCACCGCTTACTATTGAAAAACAAAACAAAGCATTATTTCTCCTATCCTTCTAGCTTCTGGCTCTACTACCCTGCCACATAATTAACATCAAAAGAAAAAAAACTAAACTAAATGGTGCGGTGGGACCATGGAATGGTACAAGGTACAATTTCGGGGAACGAAGGTACCATATTGTGTTAGTAAATGAGGACTGCGGGAAATAACGAAAGGAAAGGAAATGGGAAGAGTTTACACACATAAAATAAACAAACGCCTACAATGGAAGATGTACTGCATTCCTGAAATATTCCTGTTTACCAAACCTATTTGCTATTTGCATCACAAAATAATACATACAAAAAGCGTAAAAAACAACTAACCTGGCTACCTCCAGGCAACGGTGGGGCCTTCGTGCAATCGGGCTAAACAAAACAAAACGATTAAATGAGTGATAGACTAAATGAAGGGGTAAAAGTTTTTTTGATTTTCAAGTGATTGCTTAGATTTCTAGAGATCAATCAATGTCAAGCCACTAAAATGTTCCTTAATTAAAGCGAAATACCGGCCGGTTTTTGAAACGCATCGAGTACGTCAGCATTCCTATGCAGCACATGCAAATGAACTTAAATTAGGATAAAAATCGAGCTAGATTCGAGCCACTTTGCACAAATACGTAAGAATTCAATTGACCACGATGCGTTTCAAAAACCCGCCGGTATTTCGCTTTAAAATACTATCCATAATAGAAAATAGAACTAAACTCACGTTCAATCTTGCATGAGTGTCCGGAGATCCCAATTTCTGTATTTCCTTTTTCAACTGCCGCACAATGTTGCCAAGCGCGTAGGGAAGGGGCCACTTGCCTACAAAAAAAATTGTAAATGAAAGCGGAATCTTTGTCGTCTAAAAACACTTGAAAATGAGCTAAAGACCAAGGAACGGGTCTAAAAGTCTGTTGCATACACTAAATTTGCTTACGCTATAGTGGTAAACTCTGGTGAACAATATTCTACCAAAATCATATACAACTTCCTACCATCATTGGTCAAATGCGCGAGTTGCGGTTTTATGGCGTTTCCAAGATCCGTGCCCAATGCACTAGATTCCACAGCGGGAGTACGCACCCGTTCTTCGCCCCAATCGGTGACAAACTGAACAAAATGCTGTTTTTGGATTTTAACATTAAAGTGGTACAACACGTGGTGTTGAAACATACCGTAGAATGTTTCCACTGTACGCGTTTCAAGATCACGTGTTGTACCCCTTTAGTTACACTTTGATTGGAGTTGGAGCACTGACAGACTGTACAGGTACAGGTCTTGAAATTCGCAATTATGGATAATGCTAATGCATGTACTGAATTTTCCTCTTTCCCTTTTCTTCGTTAATTAAAACTGCAGAATGCAAAGGATGGGATGAAATGATGATAACATAATAATTCACTCATGGCCTCATCTCATCTCAGCTCAATTAAATTATATTTTCTAATTGGTTTCTTTTTGGTATAACAACTTTTCATCGGCCTGGCATTTTTAGACATGTGGATGGCATAAAAAACTAAATTACCTTTTTGAACGCCTTTATAAATTCTTCACACAAGAGATCGACTTCGTCAATTTCTTCGCGATCGCATCTAAAACACCGAAAAACGTTGTTGGTTTGTTCTTTTTCATTTCAGATAAACGCTAACCTTGCGGGACCATATACTGATCAATATCAATGCTATTTTATGATACATTAGCTTACTTAATATTAGTTTTCCGGTAGCACAATACACAAACAATCTTCACAAACGATTCAGACGGTTGATTGACTGATAACAATAACATTAACATATAACTTTCATATAGCATAAGTGGAATTCTAGAGCCTACAAAATTCAACGAAGATCAACTCACCTAGAAGCAAGCGTCAAAAATGCGGGATGAATATGCGCAGTCGACGAAGGCTGTTCCAAAGGCTGTTCCACCGAATTTTGAACTGAAACAAAGAATATTTTGATGACCAGCTAAAAAAATATCCATTACCAACTACCAAGTACACTAGGCAGAAGTACATCACACCATCACACAAATGGACTTTTCTCATAGCATCAAGCGCCTCGTCGAATGCGTATTTGGGTACATCTACATCCTGGTCAACACCACTCCTGCCGGTGAAAAAATCTCCAAAAAAAAACAGTCCAAAATCCAATGCTTTATATTCAAAAAAAATAGTCTAATTCATCTTTCACATCCCGCCGAAGGTGGGTACCACCTCCCAGGAATTTGAGTTGCGTCCCTAATTTATGCCCCGGGACTAATGGACTAACTTGAACATATACCTTGACCTAGCTAAATCCGTGGAAAAGAAACCCAAAATCTTGAGAATTTATACCAGCAATATAAAGCATTAAATCCGAGAATTGTGACTGACTGTAAATGGCATTCATGTACGTTGAAATATACAAATGTTAAAAAGCAAGGTAAAAAAACTTACCGGTCAACTGAGAGGGCCTTTGAGTTCCCTGCGCCAGGTTCTCCGTCATTTCAATCGTGTTCGCAGTTAAATCTAAATAAAAAAAATATTTTCTCATTTCGGAACAAACATAGTTCATTGCGTCATACAACTGTCGAAAAAAACACAACGTTGTGGTTATTGTTTCCCCACGGCGATAAATGAGTCAACACCCTAATCAACGAACAAAAATAACTCAGAGAGAATGAAAAAAAAAACACAAACCAAATTGAACCTCTCGGCCATCGCGTTTCTGTGCTTCTCTCGCACTTTTCAATGCGGATTTAATATCCAGATGTTCAACATGACCGTCTCTAAAATTGGGTGGAGATGGCTCGGGCTCCCGGTGGTGGTGTGGCACGTCCAAATGCTCATGACCACCTAAACACTTATGTTGATCGCATATTATCTTATTATATAAAAGAATAACTGTAGTGTGCTCTAGCACTCTGTGCGTCACGGAAGTTCAATTTGACTAAGATGTTACGCAGTATAAAAAGGGTGGAGAAGCAAACGAGCTCATTATGCAAAAGAACAACTTTGTGGTTGACTTTTTCACAAGGGTTTCATCTACGTTTCAGACGTTTCATAAGTGAGGAAAGTCGCCTCACTGGTTATTACATAAGAAACTCTCCATATCCCTAACAACAACTTTTCCCGTTATGGTTTGTTTCTTAATAACATAAACATAGTGATGTCATTTCAATATCAACCCCACATCTGGAAACAGGACAGAACATGAGGGTACAGGTGGGTAGAGAGGTATGAAGTAAGAATTATGAAACAGAGCATACCTGGCGTCGGACCCTGAGGCTTCTGTTGTGCTTCTCCTTTTTGTTTCGGTTGCTGTTGTTGTTGTTGTTGGCCTCCGGCAGCTTTTTTTGCCTCGGCAGCGGCGGCTAGAGAAAAAAATAAAAGATGCTAAAGAAATGACAAATATGGTGAAATAAACGGCCGATCTTAAAATGAGTGACACGACGGTGGACCGTGTCAAACAAAAAAATTTCGTTTAATGGTTTAAATAAAGTGTCCCGTGTTGATAGGCATATATCGCTGTTCAACTCTTCTTTGAAGTGGTATAGCACACTTGTTTAAATAAAACGTATGTTGGACAACTGCATTTCCATGTATTATACGCAAATTATGCGATGTTTCTCCACAGAATGGAACGCAATTTGACGGGAATGCAGTTGTCCCAGTATAGCCCGACCCACGTGCAATACCACTTTAACAAATAGGGGCTTCCCACGGCGAATAAAGTAAATCCAAAAATCAAAAACCTTTAGCTGCCTTTGCTGCAGCTTTCGCCTTTCTCTCTGCTATAACTTCTTCCTTGCTCTTTTGATGCCTGGCCAGCTGCCCCAATTCCTTGGCGCTCTTCTCCGAAATATTAAGTTGTTCCACACCATTGGTTAATCCAGAAATATCCGAAACCTAAAAATAATATGAAATGAATACTACTGAGCCGGTAGAGGGTAGGCGTAAAGCGGACTTCGCTACGGAAAAATAAAACTTGGTAGGTGTATGTGCATGTTATCTGTTATCTTAGCGAAGTAAATAGCTGAGGTAAAGTAAGGAGCTTCTGAACGTGTTGTACTACTACTAACCTTGGTATCCAGTGAAATTACGGGCTCCGAGGGTTTTGCAGGCTGTTCACCAGGTTTGCGTGCCGCAACACTAGTGCCTCCTCCCTTCTTCTTTCCCATAGTAAGTATATACTAAAATTATTTATTTATGTATGAACTGGAACAAGCAAATCCATATATGATGGTTAACAACGTGACGGACGAGATCAATGCGGTGATATTGAAACAAGTAAACCCGATGATAAAAACACATATTCTAAGAGGAAGACAGACAAGGCCAAGAGAAAAGCCACTGGACATTTAAATGAGCATATAAGAACATAAACCCGCAAAAGTAAAAGAAACAGAATGCACCACGCTAAACAGCAAAATAAGTAACTATGGCCAAAGATCAAACAAAGCTAACTAAAACAATTGTATCTCCCTTTATCAAGGAGCACATAAGACTACGTTGATATACAAGTCGTCCATTCCCAATTGGTAAAGGCCATAATGAATTGTCGGCGATTTGCCACTGTAAAAGCTCCGGAAGAACGCTTTCGAATTTACGTTTTGATTTCCGTCTCGATTCAAGTTTTCCAGGTAGAAATAATTCAACTGCATCACTTATAATAATATTCATATGATAGTCAAAAGCCGTAACGACGCCTCTAACAATCCTGTCGATTTGGTGGTGAGCTCGCATCCTGATTTCTACCTTCCTTCGCGACCTCAACGCCTTAGTAAGCAGGGCTAGTGGTCCCTCAACCAGTGTGTGCATAAATTGTACTGCGGTAGACGTCGTATTCAGATTCAGTTTCACTTTCTTGACATCGAAAAGTTCTCGTCCTCGAGTCGAAGCCAACGCGGCCAGTTTTGACTCTCTTTCTCGACGAATCGCGTTTTTACTTTTGTTGACGCCACGATCAATCTCACACAATTCGAGTGCGATCTCGGGATAATTTGCTATCAATTGGTGCTCGAAATCATCGACAGAAAGGAGGGATGTTCCTGGTTCACTAGAAGCATCATCAAGATCACTATCGGAATTCGACAGTTCCAGAAGAGCAAGTGGATCAATTTCGCCTAGAAACCTTTGTTCCATAACTGAAAAGCACGAGAGATCGAATGTTTAAACATAAGCACACTAAAGATACGCAACAAAAACATATACTGCAGCACCCCCTGGACCCAGAAGCACAGTAATTGCATACGTAAAGAAAAATAACGTTGGTTGTGTAAAATAAACATAATAATAAAATGATGATGTAAATTCACAACTTGTGAAATGCACTTTCGCCGCAAATGTGCGAAAATTGCAAGGAACGAGAGAGTGTGCATATTTGGAGTAAGAGACGCAAAAACAAAAATTACGATATCTACGGCGTCTTTCAACATCGGCACATGAAAGAATTGCGAACATAATTTCAAAGCTAAACCTTGTTTGCACACGTCGCGGCCACTACATTTCTGCAGTATGGAGTTCACCAAAAATAAATAATCGTACAAATATGTTCGTAGGACAATTCATGTGTGAAGTGGTGGAGTAGAATTCTACAATTGGGTAGTACATTTCCCAGGGTAACATAAAGCCAGGGTTACGTACAATAGTATCCATAGCCCGTATTCTCGGGACGACGGAAATGTTCCGTTGGGGAACTCATTTGTATGCAAATTTCTCGACTATCTAGACTACCTTGAGGAAAAATTTGCATACAAATGAGTTCAAATGAGTACAAATACAAACGGAAAATTTCCGTCGTCCCGAGAATACGGGCTCCATGTGGTAGTATACGTTTTCAGTGGTAGTATATTTGAAAGTGGGGTAGTCTTCTACAATTCTACCGTCAATTCACGTGGCAACAAGTGCGCTCGTCACTGGGAAAGGGAACAATTGCTGAAACAACAGAAAAACCGTCGCTGGACCATCACCAAATGGTTTTAAACCAGCTGGTGACTGGTTCATGACCATTTGGTGACCATGTTATGACAGTTTTCGATAACTTGGTCAAGTTGGTCACCAAATGGGCAGACCCACGAAAAAACCAGTGAACCGTCACCAAATAGGTTCACCCATTTCCTATAGCTCGTGTTATTATGTTGGACGACTTTGCTGGACGGGCTGATACTGTCGGTTGAGCAGAACAAATCAAAATGAAATTTGGACCTTCTTTATAAGTTGTACTATTTACATGGGATGTCTTTGTATTGTATACGCCGTATGTTATTACCGTAAAAAGCGGTAGCCATTAAGGCAGAACATTTATTTTTTCCAGGTCTCTGCCTGTCTACTACTCACGTGTTTGTACATTAGGCATAAGTAAACCCCAGACATGTTGATTTCTACGACATATTTTATTTTAGACATAACCACATAATATGCCTCAAGAATTACCCACTACAAAATTGTTTCCAAATACAATTACTAAAACAAGAGAAAGTTCAACCCAATGGCAATACAATCATATTTGTGCAGTAAATAGGTCTGCACTCTCAAGCAAGAGTACATTAATTTCTCCTGTTACTCCGTGCCCTTCGCACTATTCTGCTTAAAGCGAAATGCCAGCTCCTTTGGAAAATTTGCATATGATAAGCAAATCCTATGTATCCTATGCTAATTTTGCGCGATCGTCCACGTCTATAGGATTTGCGCGACCGCAACGCCTTAGTAAGCAGGGCTAGTGGTCCCTCAACCAGTGTGTGCATAAATTGTACATACGATTTGCTTATCATATGCAAATTTTCCAAAGGAGCTGGCATTTCGCTTTAAAGGAAGGCAGTCACTTCAAAATCAATTTTTTTATTCGATTTTTATTAGATGCAAGCAGATTTATAAAACAATATGCAGCCCATAAAAATCCACATAAAATGGAACTCAGGGAGAGAAATCAATGAGAATGAGTTTTGATAAATGACCGACGCCGGTGCATATATGCAATTGCCAGGGGTACTTGGAGAGTGAACAGCCTGCAGTGTTACACCTGGCGCGTGGTTAATCACTGCAGGGTATTTATTATGAAACTCTATACGGGCAATTATAAACTACGGTATATAAGTAAAAGTCATAAACAGGGATTACTCTCCCTGAGTTCGTTTTGCCGTACTTTGGCGCTGGAATCGTCGTTTTCTTCACATATTTGAACAATTAATGAAAAGCGAATAAAAAATACGAATTTGTAGTGACTGCGATCCTTTAAAGAGAAATAGCGGACGATTTTTGAAACGCATCGTGGGCAACTGAATTCCTACGTATTTATGCTAATTTGCTCGAAATAGAAGTCGGCCTAAAGCGAAAGCACTTAAAATAAAAAATCGAGCTGCAGCTCGATTTTTTTATTCTAATTTTTGTTCATTTGCATACGCTGCATAAAAATGCTGGTCTACTCGATGTGTTTCAAAAACCGGCCGGTATTTCGCTTTAGTCTGAAATCCTGTATGTACATTTGTACATATATTAATTATAGGCTTGAATTTAACATTGCATGCTATCAAATTATTACAATTTACCCAAATTATTGCTAGCTCCATTACACTCCGGGAAATAATTTCCCGATTTTTTGCTGTGTGAATATTTTAATTTCTCACCTCACTGCACAATTTGCTAGATAGAAATTATTCCGTTTATGTTTATGTTACAGAATTTTTGCGGACGACATGGACAGTCCTATTCACCTTGTTGTTGGGTTTTCTCTGCTTATTTTATTTGGTGAGTTATTTAAAAAGAAACCAAAAAAAAACTTTTCAGTGCACAGGAACGGAATAATTGCCAGAACCGCAGAAAAAACGTGGCGAAAACAAACATTTGATGACTGATTAATGACCAGGTGGTGACCATTCGGTGGCCAATTGATGACGGTTTTCGTTGAAACTTGGTCCCCACCTGGTCATGAAGTGGTCGCCAAATGGGCTGGCCCACGAAAAAAGCAGTGGACCGTTACCAAATGGGTTCACCTATTTCCTATGTAACGTCATACATGATACATAGTGCCGCATTGCTTTGCTTGAAATTATGTATTTCGCGCTGCTCGATAGCTAGAGTCTCAAGGTCTCAAGCCTCAAGCGAAAAGAAAATCATTCTCGAACGTAAAAATATATATTTTTGTGCTCATCATCATTCCGCTACACTCTCGCTAATAAAGGATGCAATTTTGAAGGGACAGGCCCATCAAAGTAAACCTATATTTACGATGCGTTCATAATGACTATCAAGCATTTTTATTACAATATATACAAACTAAATTTCACATTTATTTGCCATGGAAAACTTTTTTACGATGCGCTCAGCTTAAATGTATATCATAAAGCCGCAAATATCCTTGTCGTCTATGCAAATTTATCGTGAAATTATAATGCGATTAAAATTTGAATATATATCTTTGAAATCTGCAGTTTTATGTTATGGTATACATATGCGTTGAGCGCATTGGAAAAAAAGTTTTCCAGGGCTAATAATGGTGAAATTTAGTTTGTATATATTGTAATAAAAATGCTTGATAGTCATTATGAACGTATCGTAAATATAGGTTTATTTTGATGGGCCTGTCCCTTTGAGGACACAAAGTTTAAAGCTAAATATCGGCCGGTTTTTGAAACACGTCGAGTTGACCATACATAATTCGTATGCTGCTTATGCAAATGAACATAAGTTAGAATACAAAAAAACGAGCTAAATTCGAGCAAATTAGCATAACTACTTAGAAATTCAGTGTCCACGATGCGTTTCAAGAACCGGCCGTATTTCGCTTTAACTAAACGATTAGCCCAACTAATTTCAGGATCACTTGTAATTGCCTGCGATCTACCGTTGATTCTACTAATTCTAACAAGTCAACAACTTCGTAAAGAAAACGATATTATACTGATATGTTTCATGACAGCTTCCGATTTTACACACGCATTAGCAAATGTTATCGGGGGTTTCGTACACATATACCGCTATTATGACGGGAGTATATGTGCGTTTTTTTCATTTAATGATAATAATAATAATAATAATAATAATAATAATAATAATAAAGGTTTATTGATTACATAAATAACATATAATCAAAAGGCGATACATGTATTTGTATAAATCCTATACACACATTTTTTAGTGAATAAGAACAGTGGTGTAATTTTAACTTTGAATTTCAAACAGGATTACCTTTCCTTTACTATTTTGTCATGTAGAGTTCGTAAAAGTCGCTATCCATGCATCTCGCTCGCGCATACAAAACGACTGCATGGGAAACCAAAAACCCCGATTTCGCCCCGATCAAGTCCCTCAAAAAATGCCCCGGCGCGCCGCTGTGGCCAAAACGGGGACACATTTATAGGATTATTTTTTCTATCAATTTCAGTATCTACTTCTACGAACCATGAATGCCTATGTACGATATACCCAGTTATTTTTATCTTCAGTTATCAAATGATTGGCTCATCCACGTTAGCTGTGTCTGTAGACCGATTTTTTGCAATAAACCTTCCGCTCAAGTACAGAAATTTTGGAGGAAATTACGCATATCGTCTCATTGCAGGCAATTTATCGATTTTTTTTTTGATTTTTGAACTAATCAATGTTCCATGGCCCTAGTTAGATAGTCCGAAGCCACACAACCCTATGAATTGGAGTATCGCTTAGACTATCGATAGGAAAATATCGATTGAAGATTGGAGCACTATTAACGTGCCGACGACTATTACTATGTATACAAGACTATACTTATTCAGCTATAAGCATCTACATTGTTATCAGTTCTGTGGCTGCAATTATCTGGACAATTAACGGTTCCGCGCTACCTGCTTCGGGGCAATGCTTCACAGCAGAAAGTTATAACCCTACAATATGGGGATATTTGTTGTATTTCCGAATTACCACCATCATATGTAGTATCTTGGTCTATTTGGCGATATTCTTTCGCGTGGTGTGTTTTGTTCATAAATGATTTCTAATACTGAAGCGAACACCAGGTTAGGGTAGTGAAATTTTCTGTCAATTAAAGCGCAATACCGGCCGGTTTTTGAAACACGCATTCCTATGCAGCTTATGCAAATTAACAAAAATCAGAATAAAAAATCGAGCTAAATTCGAGCAACTTTGCATAAATACGCAAGAGTTCAGTTGTCCACGGTGCATTTCAAAAACCGGCCGGTATTTTGCTTTAAAATGTCTTTCTTTTCAGTTTCACGAATTCTCTACACGAAACAACGCAATCACCAATCCACATTTTTCAAAGAATTTTCTAGCGATTACAAAGACTATTGGTAAGTCTCAAATTTCCAAAAAAAAAATGCACGTAAAATTAAGTGAAAGTCCACTAATGGTCACAATCTTCACGATACAAAAAGCTCACAATTGGTTTAGGCCTCCAAGAGGTCGACTGAGACAGCAAAACTAGGCAAGTCCCGCCCACCCGAAAATGCAACCAACGCACGCTGTTTTTTCCACTTTTTGGCTCCGCCTACCTGTTTGCCAAACTGGAAAAGTGATTTTTTTCGAAAGAGAAATTGTTTTGGCAGTGAAAATGGCGAACCATGGTGAAGGTTTAGTGAAATGGGCCAACTCTAATGAAGGCTCAGTGAAACTGGACAGGCGGAACCTTTTTTAGAAGTACTGATGATCCTAGTTTTAGACAACGCCTTCAAGCCTCACATTTAGAAAAAGGCTCAGTAAAAGAGGTATTGTTGTACGCCTCTCAGATTTAGATGAAGGCTCGGTGGAATTGTTTTAGTGTATTTAATTAAGCAACAGCTTGAGATGCTATGTTCCTCACCGACCCGAAGTGCCGACCCCAAATAGGAAAATGCCGACGCGTCATTCTCCTCGTGCGCGCCCCGTGTCAGTAAAAGTTAAAGCGGGTCAACGTCGTGTCGGCATACCGACTCTTTGGGGTTAACGTCGGGTCGGCACATCATTCTTTGGGGTCAGCGTCGGGTCGGCACACTAGCTCGTCGGGTCAGCACTGGGTCAAAAAATCATTCCACACATAAATACCGTAACCTGACAGTGATCAAAATGTGTATAAAAAACGTTTATTGCGCATATGACATAGAAAAACATAATAAAACGTAATAGTATAAAACTAACAAAGAAGTGAATAGTATGATGCAACGGTGAAAACTAACAACATAACACACAGTGGATAGTGAATAGGTAAGAAGGAACAGTGTAACTTGTAAACAAACAACAAAACGAACGATCTATCTAAGGGATTGAGAGAGGGTGAATGAGCTGACCAGCAAGAGTGTAACAAAGTAATAAACAATAAACTGATAAATGGATGCTAAAGAACTACAACGAAACTCAAGAGTTGAGCGCGGCAACAGTTTGGGGGTGTTTCCCGCAAAAGGAACGCATGTGAGATCTGTGCTTGCGGAAAAATATTAGTACAACTACTGCACTTACGGCAGATCCTCCGAGCGCTTTCAAAAACGTTGCCGAAAAGGTGCGGAAATGGTGCGGGGCGCAAGTTGCGCGCCGCACCATTTCCATTTCCGCACCATTTTCGGGAAACACTTTGCGCGCCATTTCTATTCCGCGCGCATTTTGTTTCCCATTCCTTTGCGGCGCGCATTTTGTTTCCCGAAATGGTGCGGCGCGCAACTCATCGGCTCTCAGTGTAGTCAACAATGGGGCTTAAGTATCTCAGAACTGAGGCCATACTCATCAATTCACCACACCGATTCTCTCGGGGACCGAGGAAATATGCCCTAGGGACAGAAAATAGCATTCTAATGTGAAACACGCAAAGAAAAAGACGGGGCATTCCCCGTGGGGA
The DNA here is from genome assembly GCA_036852015.1 of Pelodera strongyloides. NCBI lineage: Eukaryota > Metazoa > Nematoda > Chromadorea > Rhabditida > Rhabditidae > Pelodera > Pelodera strongyloides. Next base: position 496,994 of record JAANDG010000025.1, read on the forward strand.
ATTGAGCGGTGAATATGGCCTCTGGAAGCGGCAGTCGGAGGTGCCTCGGTATCCGGATCCTCGGTCGAAGGAGTCTCCGAAACAGCGGTTTCTTCATCCAGATCTGGATACCCGCCAAACAGCTGCAAAGGAATTGTATTGATACATTTATTGTCGTGTTTTGTTTTATACTTAAGACTACAAAAATCAACCTTTTCAGTAAACGTGATGTTTTTTATTGAAAGGGAAAAAAGCATTGCGTTCTCTGATAATACTAACCGTCACAACCACGCTATATTTGTTCGCGTCTTAGGAAAAAGCGGTTATACCACCAGACAACATTAGGGAAAACGTCATAACAGACTTAAACTGTGAAACTGAATCACTCGCAATCAATCAACAAACTAACGCATGATAAATAAGTGAAAAGAACTAACCTATCACTATCATCCTCTTCACAAAGTCACACAACGTCCGCATGCATAAATGTGCCATCCCATCCCACATCCCACATTTTCCCTACTCGCGAGTCCTATCCACAGCTGTGATTTCCAAACGTAAGACGCAGAGATGTCGTTCAGCAACCTGAAAACACATGGTGAACACATTTAAAAATAAAATATAAAACTGATCTCACCACTAAATCTCACTAGTAGTCTCCTGATCTCGCTATATACTATATGCGTACTGCGTAAGGCCAAAAGCGAGACATTAAGATGTTAAGGGACACTAGAACATTCACATGTAGCTATTGAGGGATCCTACAATTTGAACAAATAATAGCACCTCATTGTCGATATATATATGTTGGTTCCAGCGTCAACCTAAAACACACATCTCTCCATTGTTCAATCGGTCAGGGTGTTGTAAGCGCCATAATTATCATATGAACACAGCCCGGTGAACATGCATTTGAACAACAGAAAAGAGTTAATTGAAACTGCGAAATAACTACCTTAGTTCTCGTTCGCCCAGCACCTCCAGATTCTTGAGTGAAAGGCCGAAAGTATCACAACAGCAAGTTGGAGTCCGTGTGTGCTTCAGAGCCTAAATTAACTATGTTTAAAGTTTTAACAGTATGCGAAGGACGATACATGCATTACAACGTATCTTGACACACAGTGAATGTAACTGTCGATTGCTATACAACTCCATGGTAATAAGACATTTCAATTCAGTGCAATCAGAACACTAGAAAACTAAATTAACAACTAAACCTCGTTCCTTACGCTTACAGGGAGCATTGTTCGCGGTAGTATTTATTCTGTAGCACATCACCAAGGTACGAGTTGCGGGCTGACGGTCGGACTGTCAGCTCTAAAATGAAAGAAGTCAGGATAAGAAGAGGGAGACATACCAAGAAAACAGCCACAAAAGTACAACAAACCTCGTATCGTCCACGACAGTGCACTGTCCCATTATCCCACACGCTCGTTCTAATAAACAATTAACGTCCTTATCTCCTTATTTTTCATACATGGGTTAGCAACTTACACCATTACTGAAACATTTCAAGTTACTTACGACATTTTTAAAACATTTGAAGAAAAACTCACACTCGGAAATACTTCTTGGGAGGGGACCTCCCATCTCGAAGATCCTGGTAGGCTCACCAATTCCCGCTTCCTGGACCGTCCTGAAATTCTAAAAAATTAAATACTGAAACAAAACTAAAATGTTGGTTCAAGTTCTAATGTTCAAGAAACAGATTATCTTTGAAAATGCAGATGTCCAGTCGTTAAAAACAAGTTGCGATGTTCTTTAAAATAAACCTTTTATCTTTGCCAACGTAACTATGATCATCCATCACGGATCACGGCCCAATCTCCTACAAAATTACTTGCATTATATACTATATACATACTAAGAAAATAAAGGTCATAAGAAGAACACAAAACTATACTTGCTACTGGCTTAATACTGCGCAAACTAGATTGTGTGTATTCTGCTCTACAGTGGCTCTACAATAAAACATTATGCCAATGCGCAATATCATAGGTGACTCTAGGCCCGCAGGCATGCATTTAAGCAAATATGCCCTAGGGCGTGCCCTTCAATTGTAGAAGGCCGGGATAAGGCCACAAACGGGGAAAATGTCGGTCCGAACCTGGGGCGTGCCCTTTACATGGCACTTTGCCGTAGCCTTGCATTTTATAAAGCGCGCGAAAATTGGGATTTAAATTTTTGTGTAGCAGCAGCCGTAATATTTCGCAACCAGCAGAGACGACCATACGCGGTATGGCCGAGTGGTCTAAGGCGCTAGTTTGGAGTACGTGTTTAGCTAATGTCGCAAGTTCGATTCCTGTCCGGTGCATTTGTCTTGCAAAGTTCTAGGTACTTGTATGTTGTGTTTCCGGGTGTAAGTTCGTGGTGGGTTAGCTAAAACAGTGTATATTCCTTTTCTTCCCGGTTGAAAATGGCCTGTTTGTGGCCCTTTATTATGCCCTCTAAAACTCACAAAAGCCCCAGGGCGTACCCTGGGCACCCTCTAAGGCCGGTAACGGGCCAGCCCTGTTCCACTGAAAAGGGCATGCCTTCGGGCCTAGAGTCACCTGAGATATAATCCACAAAAGTAACAAACAAAAGAAGAACCGTTGGACTTCTGAAAATTCAAAAAAAATTCCAAAAAAAAAATAAAGTACGAAGCGTACATGCTTACAAATAATATAGAAACCTTCGTAATTTGGATGGCGCCGTACTTCATGTTTTGCAATAAACGCGCGGACAGTTGGGTCGGAAGAGCGTCAGTTGGGGTCGGATACGGGGTCAGTTTGGGGTCGTTTGGGTCAGCACGGTGTCAGTTTGTATATGTAGGGGAAATCATAGTGTCAGTGACTTAAATGGGGTCGGCATTGGGATATTCAGTCATAGTGTGGGTCGGCAACGGTGTCGAAAGCCATTCTTGGGGCAAGCAGCGTGTCGGTCATGAACAGAGTGAAAGGTTCGGTGAACTTGACATTGACCACGGTGAAGTGAAGACTCCGTAATATTCTACAGGCAGAACCTTTTAGGTACAACTGAGACTCATCTTTAGATCGGGACTCAGTGAAATAATCCGTTGATAAAGACACAGTCATATAATTCATCATTCCATACCATTTCACAATTTCACACAGTCTTTTTCATTTGTTTGAAAAAAATTCAGCTCAGCAAACGCATGTTTTAGTTGGTGGGCGGAGCCAAAAAGTGGAAAAAACAGCGTGCGTCGGTTGCATTTTCGGGTGGGCGGGACTTGCCTAGTTTTTCTGTCTCAGTCGACCTGCCTCCAAGGGGGTGAGAAATATAGAAAGTCTGTAGAAAGCTACCAACTTTCAAAAAAGTTGTTGTTCATGCAATGTAGACTGTTTTCTGTTTCAGAAGTCTTCGGTTTATTAATCCTCTGGTGAAGTATAGGTGCTCAATATTAGTTTAAAGCGAAATACCAGACGGTTTTTGAAATGCATCGTGGACATCTGAGTTCTTACGTATTTATGCTAATTTACTCGAATTTACCTCGATTTTTTATTATTATTTATGTTCACTGCATACGCTGCATAAGAATGTTGGTCTACTCGATGTGTTTCAAAAACCGGCCGGGATTTCGCTTTAAAGTCAACACAGTTATTTATCCAAACTATTTTAATTTTAATTAATACATTTTCAGGTCTCATAGTGACTGCCGAATTCACGTTTATCGTCGTGCCGGACCTAATCCTAATTTTGGATTTATTTGGGTTAAGACGATATCAAATACTACTCTACATGATACGTTAGTAGTGCACACTTTCTTTCCTTAGTGAACAAGAAATTAAAAATGTTAAACTTTGTTTTACGCTCCAAGAGCGTGCACCTTTATTCAAGGGAGTTCAAAGTTCAATTTAAGGTTTGCTTATGACATGTTCCGCAGAGGTCCTGAGCAGTGTAGGCGACGCGTTCCAGATGACAAATTGCTCGACGGCTTCGGGCTAGGGCCAGGAGGGATAAGAAAATAATGTATACTCGGTTCATCTTTTCGTTTGTCAATCTTCCAATCCTGTTCCTTCATAATTTTTAAATTATGCGTTATTCTAGCCTCCTCTTGGAGGGATATCTTTATTTTATTAATATTATATATCATTAATAATATAATTGCTCAGGACCTCTGCGGAACATGTCATAAGCAAACCTTTAAATTGTTCTTTGAACTCCCTTGAATAAAGGTGCACGCTCTTGGAGCGTAAAACAAATTTAAAATTTAATTGATACTTTTTCAGACGTTTGCAAGGGCGCAGTCAATGTGCTGCTCGTATCATACCGACATGAAGAAATTAAAAAGCAATTAAACGGAAATTACGCCTAAAAATGAAGTCTTCGACTACCACAATGGTCACAGTTGGTCACAGGAGTATAACAATAAATTAGAATATAAATACATTTTATGTGTTATTTGCGTTGAAGATAAAACTGAAGATGTGTCCAGAATCAGAATGTGTTCGCCGTCAATGACTCCCGAGCTTTTTCCGAGAGACTATGCGTTTTCGAGGTTTTCCGCCTATTTTCCGAGTATTCTCCGAGAACATTCTCGGGCCGTGCTCGGAAAATTGCCGGGCCGAGTTCGGGAGCAATCTTTGTCCGTTTCAGAGCTTTTACCATGGATTTTTTCGAGATTTTCCGACAAATTTTCATAAATCGACCTCGATCCGACTAAACACCTAGTAGGAAACTAGTAAAACAATTAGCTGGTTTTTCCGCGGGCCGAGCTCGGTAACAAAGATCAGACGGAAGAGGTTCACAGAAACAGAAAAAGAGGAGAGAACGCGAGTGAGAGAGCGAGAAACCGAGATAGAGAGAGAGAGAGAGAGAGAGAGAGAAAGAGGAAAAGAGAAAACAGAGAACCGGACAGAGAGATGTGTGTATAGTCTAGTATGTACACTGTGCGTGTATAATTTACAATTTGCACTAAATATAATTCGATTGTACTTTGTGTCACACATTTTAAGCGCTATAACATCCGGTTTTTGGAACGTGTGTTGGACATCTGCTTTCCCATGCATTATGTCCTATGTGGGGTCGAATCCCGGTCGAGTTTTTTTGACAAAACAGTTATCCAAAATATATTTAAAGAAACCGGTTTCCGGCTGTTATACAGTTTTAAAAACATTCCGTTCTCGATCCAGGCAAATGTGGAAAATATGGAAAACACTATAACTACAAGACGTATTACACTGGGAAAACACCGCGGCTGCGCGGCGCCACTATGGCGCAAAGTGAATGCGCCGCCCGGCTGTGGCGGAGTCTCTATTTAAGCGCGGCTATGGCGCCAATGTTGCGCGACGATGGCGCGAAGTTTCACGTTGTATAGAAAATGCATCCTAGAGAAAATACCTTGTTTAGCTTTCGGATACCTATATTTCACCGGGAGAGTCACCCATTTAGTTCTGACAGTTTTTAGGGAGCATGCGCATGAACGGTACTGAACAAGAACTTTGAACGTTCAAAGATGGAACACACTCAACCCTCTGAGACTCACTCTATTCTCTCTCTCACTCAATTCTCTCTCTCTCTCCCTCTCTCTCTCTCTCTCTCTCTCTCTCTCCCTCTCGCTCTCTCTCTCTTCGCCCGAGTTGTAGTTTGTGAGTTGATTTCATTGATCTCCGACATCGGTTGATTTTTCTTTATTTCGAGAACTTGAAAAGCTGTGTCCCATAATGCAATTTTCTGTTACTTGCCAATTCGCTTTTTTCTCTGTGACAAAATACAGATAGGCCCAAGTAGTAAACCATTATGTCGATCGAAAGAATAAGAATAAAAAGTGTAGTAAATTTATTAAAGAACATGAACCCCCAGACCCTGATAATAAGACCTTCTTTCTTTCCCTCCCCCTGTATCTCTCTCCGTTTTGCTGTACTGCGCGTTGATATTCTGATATGATAAGCAACAAATGATAGCAAGAGATTAGTTTGGAAGGTCACTCGTGGGAAAAACACTGCATATAAGGTGCCCGTGATCTACGGCACGAACTCTGATTAGGTTTCATTTTTACGTGTCAGACCCATAAAACTGACTGATTTCGTATCCAGATACTATGTTTGTTTCTTGCTATTGTTTTTTTTGCCATGTTCCTTGTTTTGCTGTCGTAGGCTAGGTAGGCAATCTATGACAGCTGTGAAAACATTTTCTTTTCTTTTTCTTTACCGTATTGTTATAGTAAGGCATGTCCACTGCCACTTTTCAATTCAACGGAAAGAAGGTTTTGGTGACCGGCGCGAGCAAAGGTTGGCATTTATTTTACAATGTTCTATGATACTTACTTCGTTCGCAAAGGGAATATGTATGCCCTTTTTGAAGTTAAGCTGTATTAATAGAATGTGTGTTCCTCATTAAGGAAACAACAACAAAAATTGTTAAAAGTTTCCCATTTAAAAGAAAATGATTTTCAAAGTTCATCTTTTCCATAGTAAACGCGTTGCTTGACGCTTGACCCCCTGGCTTACACGGCAGTGCTGATGGAGCAAAAATTTAGCATATGTGCATACATCGGCATATAGCATGCAACAGCGACATATTTTCATGCAAATGAGAATATTCGAATTTACATATTCAGTCGCCTACTTAAATTCATGTCTGGTGTGGAAACTCTAGTTTCGCAGTTGTTTTGCTCATTTTGAGTGCCTACATATTCCCTTTTATTTGTTTTCCTTTATTTATTACATCGAATTAGTATTTAATGCATTTTCAATGGCTCTTTCAAACTGGCAGTGTCAACTCAGCAGTTAAACATTTATTCTAGTAACATGTACATGAATACTTTTACAAGATTGACCTAACCGACAATTTTCGCGAATGCAAAAAGTAGAATTTTCAAGCGAAATACCGGCCGGTTTTTGGAACACATCGAGCAGACCAGCATTCTTATGCAGCATATGCAAATGAATTAGGATAGCAAATCGAGCTAAATTCGAGCAAATTAGCATAAATGCGCAAAAATGCCGTCGTCAACGATGCGTTTCAAAAACCGGCAGGTGTTTCGCTTTAACCTCAACCCTTCAGGCATTGGGAATGCACTCTGCCGTGATCTTTCTGCCGCTGGAGCTAAAGTATTTGCAATGGCTCGCGATGCGGCCGCTTTGGAGAAATTGAGTAGTGAGGTTTGTTTCTCAAGTGTTCAAGACAATAAGTTCCTGTTTAGTTCTTCTAATATGAAGTTAAGCATACTTGTTTAGTACTTAGAAAATAAAGAACAGTTGATCGTTCTCTCTCTCTCTCTCTGTCTCTCGCTCTGTCTCTCCCTCTATGTCTCCTCTCTCTCTCTCTCTCTCTCTCTCTCTCTCTCTCTCTCTCTCTCTCTCCTGTCTTCTAGTACTTGCTACCACCTTTACTCTTTCAAGTCGAAGCTGGTGAGCCACTTTTTAATATACTGTGTTTCTATTTCAAGAAATATTCAGGCGGAAAACATTGTTCCGATTGCTTGCGACGTGACGAGCAGTGTAGAACAACTCACAGAAGCTTTAGCACAAGTAAGGAAATTATACTTTCTACGTGATTTGTAAAGTAGGTCGGAGTAGAGAACCGTATCCAAGAACTTCGTAATTTGGTCTAATTTGGTCTCTCCTAGTAAAACAAAATTAATTACAATTACATATGAGGAAGGTGCATCAAACGAATACAAACCGAACACTGAGGAAATTTGGCCGATGCGCGGCCTACATTGCGCCCGTAATGGGTGTGCCGCCGTGTGAGGGCCCACCCATTTTTTGTAGGCCGCGCACCGGCCGTATGCCGGCCGCGCACCGGTCAATGTTTCGCGTTGTAAGCTTCAGCAGTATTTTGCAAGCTGTTTGACGATTGAACGTTTATTAATTTAGTATCAGCCATTTGACTGTCTAGTCAACAATGCTGGTGTCGCTATTCTGCATTCCATACTAGAATGCACCACGGAAGATGTAGACAAGTAAGAGTTTTAACAGTGTTTTAGTCTTAGTCCAAAAACCCGTTTTTGGCTATTTTTGGGAATACTCTAACTAGCTGTGGATCTTCTTTCGCGAATATCTTCCCCAATTTTTTCACAGAGTAATTTGGGAGATTTATCTCAGAAAAATTAGGGAAAACTTTTTATACGTAGGCCTGTGCCTAATAATTTTATCCGGGAACACACAAGCAGACTTATAATCATCTTCTAATTACTGCAACAATTGTGTTCTGATCACCAATCTAGAGCAATAATAAAATGGGTACAACATAATTTTTGGGTTCAAGCGGTTCAAAAGAAATTTTATTCTTCAGAATTCTGACTGTCAACCTCCGAGCTCCACTGATGCTCACACAAGTTGTTGTAAAGGAAATGATCAAGCACAAAATAAAGGGATCGGTTGTAAATGTGTCCTCTCAGGCCGGTTTGAGACCATTGAAAGACCATCCGGCATACTGTAAGTTGACGCAAGCGCACGCACAAGCACACATACACCCGCGCACACACACACATACACAAGCACACACACACGCACACACACACACATACACAGCCACACACACGCGCATACACAAGCACACATGCACACACGCGCGCACACACAAGCACACACACACACACACGCATACACAAGCACACACACGCATACACAAGCACACACACATGCATAACAGGCACACACACCATCACACACACACGCACACAAGCGCACACACACACACATACACCCACGCACACAGGACAGACACGCACACACACACCAACACACGTATATACAAACGCATCGGCATATTGCAGCAGTTCATGGTAATTGGGCAGATTCAAAAAAGTAAATTTAGGTTCCTCGAAAGCCGGTCTTGACATGCTCACTCGTTGTATGGCACTCGAATTCGGCGAATACGGAATTCGTACAAATAACGTCAATCCGACAGTCGTAATGACCGATATGGGACGTATGGTATGATATCATGATATGATTATTGATTATTACATCAGTACAAGTCTAAAGGAGAACTTCCGTAAACTAGTTCCGTAATATAATATAATATAATATATAATATAATATAATATAGTACCTATGGACAATATCGAAATTATACTCAGAGCCACATCCCCACTGGAAACGATAGTCTCATTATTTAGCCCCAGGTTAGTTATGCTAATTTATATTTCCAGGCCTGGGCCGATCCTGAAAAGGCTCGTGCGTTATTAGCAGGAATTCCACTGGGACGCTTCGCAGGTGGGGAAAATTAATGTTTATTTATTTCAAGTAAAATATTCTTCAAGAATTACAGTTGAATGAGAGAGTTCTAGGTCTTTTGGTAGCAAGAAACCACCGTGGTAAGGCCTTTTGACATCAAGAAACGTGGTGAGATTTTATAGCGAGGAATATTTTACCACGTTCTTTTAGAAGGGAAAATAAAAGCTTACCGAATATGTAACTATGAACATAACCTAGAAACCAGAGGCCATATTCACCACTCAATCCCCCATGGGGAATTCCCCGTCTTTTTCTGTGCGTGTCTCAAGTCTCACGTTAGAATGCTATTTTCTGTAACCAGGGAAAATTTCCCCAACATGGGAAACTAAAAACCCCGATTTCGCCCCGATCAAGTCCCTCAAAAAATCGGGCCGTGATCGGGGCGAAATCGGGGTTTTTCGACAAATGATCGGGGCGAAATCGGGGGTTTGTGAAATAATCGGGGCGAAATCGGGGTTTTTCGACAAATGATCGGGGCGAAATTGGGGTTTTTTGACAAATGATCGGGGCGAAATCGGGGTTTTCACTTTCCTGTGGGGAATCGGAGTGGTGAATATGGTCTCAGGAGAAAAGAATGCAATGTTATGTCGGGATAGGGGTATTGCCGTATTGCTAGTTCATATGCATACTTGAATACCTTCATAAAGACCCGAATCTATTTAGAAGTCGAGGAAGTGACTCGTTGTATCATGTTCCTGCTTTCTGATGCATCTGCGATGACAACCGGGACATTCTTTCCGATCGACGGAGGCTACAGCATGGTATAAACATACTGTACATGTACTGTATGATGCAAACTGGACCAAAATAATTGTGAATAAACATATTGTAAACAAGAACTTCCTGTTTCATATGTGCCACATATAATTGCTTCTTTTTGTGCATGATAAAATAGTCTCGCCTATGACTTTTTGTGAGTATAATAAAATTATTAGTATACCAATTTAACACATATCAAACAAACCCAGACATTGTGGTTACCTTTCAGAAAGCTTGTTTACGTACTTAGAAACACCGTGGTGAATTTTTTTTATAGCCAGGAATCAGAAATATTTTGCCACGGTCTGTTGAGATAAAGAAAACACCGTGGCACGGTGTTTTGAGATCAAGAAGCCGCAGTGAGATTTTCATAGCCAGGAATATTTTTCCACGCACTTTTGAGATCAAGAAAGCACCGCGGTGAGATTTTATAGCCAGGAATATCTTGCCAGTGGTTTGATAATCAAAAGACCGTCAATGCGCACCTTGATAACCCAGAAAAACGAAGGCTCAAGACAAATCCCCGGCATTGATGTGGTAACATAAAAAAATCATCTAACACAAACTAATCAAAAACATTTATTATGGTTGCACACTATAGGAATACTGTGCTATCACACGGAGAGATCCAAAGAGTTTCATATTGAAGAGAAATTTGAAGTAGATACAGTAAACAGGAACAGAAACAAGCAACCCTGATAATTTTGTTTGCGCGTTGACCAAAAAAAACTATTGAAAAAAACTAATAAAACAATACTAATTAGACAAACCCTAAAAATAAATAGAAAAGCATAGGGTATTAACGTAGAATACATAAGTTAACAATACCCTATTCGGAAACCTTGTGTCGTTTGTTGTCTGGTTCACTTGCAGAGTCATTCATCGCACCTGAAATAAAAAAACCTTTATACAAACATGTTTTGAAAATATACAAACATGTTTTGTACACGATGGTATGATTTCTCGAGGAACCCCACATAACCTGCAAGGTTCGAAAGAGCAAATCGACTGCACGCACACTGAGGAAACTTGGCCGGCGCGCGGCCTACACTAGGCCCGAAAAATGTGCGCCGCCTACACCCCGCACATAAATGAGAAAGTGGCACGAGAGACACATGAAAGGTGGGCGGCTGGTGCGCCCGGTGTAGGCGAACACACGAAAGACGAAGATCGCCGTCCACAGGCCTACACCAAGCCCACCCTGGGCCTGTGCGCCGCCTACACCAGGCCCGAAATGGGTGGGCCGCCATGCCTGGGCCCACCTGGCCAAAGTTTCTAGTGCAATAGTGCTATTTTCAATTTTCCAAAGAAAAATGGCGAAATCGATGCCGCGCTGCCTCAATGGTCTGCCTAGCCGCGCATTGCTCGTGTTGATTGGTATGCGGTTTCTACTTTCTACAGCGATCTTTCCGTTCTTAGTTTCATGGAAAACCCTTCGGAAAACTACGAAAAGCACAGCGGACGTGTCTTAAAACATAAAAAGCACAGCGAGACGTGTCTTAAAACTATAAAAAGCACAGTGAAACGCGTCTTACCTTCCACAGGACCATCCATTTGTTCTTCTGTTGTTTTCTCGCCCTCCTGTGGTTCTGGATCATCGCCCTGTTCTAAGAGTACCTAAACCGAAACTTGCAGTAAATATGAAAAAAATTTCCGAGGCTCGCAAATTTCTTGAAACATTCAGACCGGAGAGGGCTAGGCTATTATTGCCCATATGCCCACGCGGCGTTCCGTTCCGGTTTGACGTATTGAACAAACTTTCTTTAAGTAAGAAACCCGATCTTGAAGCGTCATTTATTTAATTATCGGATATTGTAAAAAAATTCAAGAAGCACCTACCTCATTCACCAGTGCCATTATCCGCTCTTGCAATTCGTATGTCCGTTTTTTTGACCGAATTTTCTCTATCTTCTTTGTTATTAGTCGTCCTTAAACAAATTCCCCTACAGAGAGTTAACAACTTTAATTCAGCATGATTATTACATTCCATAATCGAGACTATTTATTTAATTTCAAGGTCCTTTTACATTTTACATTTTACGCCCTGCTAAAAAGGAAGAAAAATAAAAAAAAACTAAAACTTAAAACTTACCAAAGAGGCGAAGTTCTGTATCGGTTGGTTCCATAGATAAAACAGCCACACCTCGGTCACCCATGTCTCTTTGCTGAAGAAAAAAGTAATACATTGACTTTAAAGGGATGGGCCCACGAGCCACGGGAAAAATTCTTCCCACAGAATGTCCGGAATTTTAGAAATATTACAGTAAAATCCGCATTTCTTTGCATCTAGAACTCACATAGTTATTCCCCGGCAAAGTTCGGCCAGGTACCGTAGTCAGAATCATTTTTTTTTGCGCTTTTAGGGCACTACAGTATTGGAAAAGCTTTTTTATAATCGTAGGAATGTTTTCATCCGTTTAACAATTATTATGTAGAGAAAGAATGCAAATGGACGGATATAAACAGTAAAAACGTATTTCGATGTTGCTGACTACGGTACCTGGCCGAACTGTTTGCAGGGGAATAACGTTCTAGGTGCAAAGAAATGCGGCTTTCAACAGTATTCTGTGCAACCAAATTAGGAAAACTTTTTTTCTCGTGGGTCTCTTTAAGTTAAGTCCAAACGCAACGGAGACAATGTGAAGGAAATACAGTAACGTAAATTCTGGGGCCGGGTCCTATAAGTTTTCCACACCATTCCAATAGTTCATAATTCATACTACAGTATACATACACATAATATTCAACTATTCAACTCGATGTTGTTGTTGCCGGAGGCAGCCAGTGGTTGATCATCCTCGCGAGATGGGATATAAGAGGCCTAAAAATGTTGCCACCCGCGGCTTATTCCAGCAGGAATCCAGAACGCTGTCGTCAACACGATGGAGGTAGTGGTTCGTGAATCTGCTGTATTCAACTCGATAAAACTTTACCTCGGCGCCCGGAATCTTCACAGTTGGGAATCCGCCCATCATGGGAACATCGTCATTTGCAGCAATCAAAGTCGGATCTCGCATGGCTAAATGTTAGGAAGTGAGCTAAAACGCACTCTATTAGGCCATACTAGACATTTCGATAGACATTTAGCATATCACTATTGTCCGTGTTACCTCGATAACATAAATTAGCATATGAGTCTAGCTATACATATAAGTCGATGGTATTGCTGGTATGAGGTCACAGCCCCCGCTGAATAAAGTCTTCATTTCGTCTTAGTCTGGTGTGCCGCTACAATACTAAAGGAGAAAAAAAACGGTTCCAAAAAGTATTCTAATTAGTAAAGTATCCTAAAGTATCCTATCATGAAGTATCCTACACTATCCTATATTATCCTACAGTATCTAAAGTAAGTATTCTGCGACGAGCTTTGATGGTACGAACTACGAACAGCTCATTGGCTGTTCTAGATACAATGCTAGAGACCACTGTACATGAGGCTCCCCTGCATTTAAATTAAACCATAAACTTAACACACCATCAAATGTCTTCTTGTGTTCAGCAGCTGCGGCTTTCAATGCATCTGGCACCTCATTTTTCTAAAATAAACTGATTTGAAAAGAATAATTTAATCAGGCCTGGAATTGGAATCACAAAACAAAACCCTAGGGCTGGCCGCTGACGATACATCACCATACAAAAGAAAAGAAAAATTCTCACCGACGTCTGAAACGGGAGCTGTTTAACGGGATTGAAGCTGAAGAATCCATATTTTTGCACGGGATAAATCGAAGGGCCGACGTGCGCGGGATGTGGCATATTTAAGCCAGGCACTTTCAGTGCTGTCTGTTGAGCGGAGGAAGTGTTTGTGTTATTCGCATAATTCGCAACTGACTAAATAAACAAGCTAGATTGTCTTAAAAACAGGAAAGTGGAAATCCCGATATGGCCCCGATTATTTTGGAAAAAACCCCGATATGGCCCCGATTCTTCCAAAAAAAAACCCGATCACGTCCCGCAAAAAGCCCGATCACGAATAATCGGGGCCATATCGGGAACAGTTCCCAATATGCCCGATTATTTCAAAAAACCACGATTATTTGTCGAAAAACCCCGATCATTTCCAAAAACCCCGATTATTTTCCAGAAAACCCCGCTATGGCCCCGATCACGGCCCGCTTTTTTGAGGGACGTGATCGGGGCCATACCGGGGTTTTTGGTTTTCCATGCAGTCGCAAACACAAAGGCAACCATATTCAGAAGCCAGCAAGAGTAATAAAGAACTTCTCATTGTTTAACAAATACCTTGACAATAAACACATGAAAACGTACAGGGAAAAATTGTGATTCTGTATGCGCGATGTGTGCCTGAACCTCATCATTGCTGTACATCTGTGGGCCTTCAGCATAAGAGTGGGGTCCATAGTGAACTCCCTCCGCGGGGGGTGGGGGTGGAGGTGGTTGGGACATGTCGGTCTGAGAAGTGAAAAAAATTAGGATGTACACCGAAACGAAGGGATGAAACACAATGGTTACGCTAACGAAGGATCTAAAAGAGTTTGCACAATCTTCCGGGATACAATGATGAAACCGGCTTGACAGCAATGTTAGTATAATGGGGTTTCCACCTTCGAGAATCGAGAATCGCGCATGCGAAAATGTCCAATGCCTGCCCATGTTCCAGTCATTTTACATGCGTCAACTGCCTACCGTAGCCCATGTGAATCGCACACTTGAGCGAAAATGCCCTAGACGCGTGCTATTTTGAAATAGATACACACTAGATCCAAAAACGCTGCGGGACCATTTCATTTACATCTACTCGAACATGGACGACATGCATTTGTCATTTTCGCAAGCGCGAATCGCATACATGGAAACCCCGTAAGAAGACCGAAAAGCTTCAAATGGTCGTGGAATTGCGAAGCACCGGAATAATATGAAGATCACACCTCACGGCGCAATACTGGCTAATTAATTTTCTACAAACAATAAATAAAAATTACCTGTCCTCCGTTCATCTCCCGCTCTTTGCAATCTACAATACAAAATATAATAAAATGTAATAGTGTAATGATAATAATAATAGTAATCATATAATATAATAGTAATCAACAATAACTGATAATAACATACTATGCCGATAAATATTCATGATATATATTAAATCAAGTGTAACAGTCATGCGTTCCACAGGACACTGAGTCTTTCGAAACAATTTATAATAGAGTTCAAATTTCAAATAACTGCACCAATCAAATATTCTTCCAATACAACTAAAAACAATCTAAAACCAAACAGTTTTGCTTATTACACATTGACACAACAGTAACGGCGAAAGGGATATATAGAGACGTCGGTTAAACAATAAATGTACTAGTAGAACCAACAAAGGATTGCTAAATGATGTCGCAAAGGCTAGGTCAAAAGTAGCAAAACAAATAAGATCAGTCATTGAACAAAATTATCAATATCCAATTTCCCAAACTTCCTCCCCGTCTCTGCACCATTCGGGGAGTCGGGCAAACAAGAACAATACTTATTCAATATAATGCCAAAAAATGCTGCTACAGCCGAAAAATAAACAAAGCAACCGTCATACGTTTATAATATTGGGGCTAATAAACTTTAGCGAAATACCGGCCAGATTTTGAAACACATCGAGTACACCAGCACTCTCATGCAACTTAGGCAAATTTGCATAAATTAGAATAAAAAATCGAGCAAATTTGCATAAATAGAATTCAGGAGTCCACGATGCGTTTCAAAAACCGGCCGGTATTTCGCTTTAAACAAGAGATCAAACCTGACACTAATAAAATGCCTCCTCTCTATTTAGATTTAGAAAGTGCCTGAACCACCGACACCAGGGACAGATGCCCACGGATCGTAAGGGCGAGACTGAAAAAGATTCGTTTTCATATTTTCAGTCAAAAATACATTTCTCGTAAGCCAGTAACGTCATAGCGTGTCTTGAAGGGGAACAACAGGAAGACATACCATTCTCCCAATCTTCACAATTATAACAGAAATCCTCACTAACAGTTCCAGGCTAGGTCTTCATTAGTTTTCCAACTTTTCATATATCGAATGTTTTGAAGGAATATACGCAACGCATTAGGGAGCATTCGGGATGCGTTTTCCGAAAGGTTGTCATGCGAATTCATCGTTCGGGATGGACACTTTATCACGGTGAAAGCAAAAAAATACAGTATGAATTAGAATGGAAAAGTACAAATTAGCATGGGTTGCATGCTAAATCATACTATATTTTTTGCTTTCTCCTAGTCCATCCAGAACGATGAATTTGCCTGAGAACCTTTCTGAAAGAACATCCCGAACGCGCCCTTAGGGTTACCGTTTACATACTAACAGAATCAGAAAACGCACCATAAATATTAAAATCCAAATGCTTACCTCAAATGAGCTGTAGCCACCTCCTGGGTATCCTCCTCCTCCAGCACCATATCCATAGCTAGGATGAGGCTGTTCGTTCTGATAGTTAGCCTCCGTTTTCAGCATCTTCGCAGGGCTCGGCCCACTGCCTCTAGATTGGTCACCAGGCGGGGTACCACGATTCTCGGCCCTATTTTGACCGCTTTGATTTTGATTGTCCCGCTTATCCCCATTATCAGACCACTCGTAACTGTTGACATGGTCTTGCTGAGCAATTGCCTGAAATTTCACTTTCGGTGCAAAAGGTTTAATCAATATAGCATTAAACTACGCAATGAAAAAGGCAAACAAGGAAGCACGAAGTCAGAGGCCCTATAGTCCTATTCACCAACACACAGGGAGCCCTCCCTGGCCTCCCCAGGGAGCTAAAGAGTGCGTAGAGAGTGTGAGAGCAGGAGATTCAGGGCGACCGCGAGCCTAGAGAGGACTCCATATGTGTTGGTGAATACGGCTTCAGCAGTCGAAGCACATCAATAAATAATGCGCGAAAACTGTAAATTTATATCACCAAATAGTTTTCAGCAACTCATTAATTCAAATCAAAGAAAGAATAACGGAGACATATATTGACACACAAAATAAATAACAGAAAAGATTTACCTTGTTGATGAGCTGCATGATTTCCGACTGTAAACGATCCACGGTACCACTGTCTCTCAGCTGTTCCATTTTCTTCCACACCATTTTTCCTTAAATAAAGAACAAATTACCGTAAAATATCACATTTGTAGAACGGACCAAACACAAAGAATTCTTGGTTCCTTGTTTGTGCGAATAAAAATGATTGTAAAGTTTTGCTTGAGTTCCAGTTCCAAATGCAGCATCAAGTACAATTTAGAACTTTAGAACTAGTGGCAGGGTGGCCCAAAGGTTTCAAATACAACCACAAAGGGCGTCAAAAAGTTTCAAATCCTGATACTTAAGCGTCGATATTCCGAATTCCCAATACACTTGCAAAATCAATGGTAGGATGGAATATTGTCACTGCAAGCCAGTGAAATCACATTAGCACAAAGGCATCCCATGATTCAAAGAAAGAAAACCCGAAAAACGACATACCAAAAAGCTCATGCAGGCTCGGTTCTTTCTTAGCCGCATCGCCCGGAGGTCCCGCAGGTTTCTGCTGTTGAAAGTGAAACAAATCATTATCCCATCCCTTACTACTGTGAACTTGTGAACCCCAAACAGCATGGAAACACAACCGTTAGTCCAAAATCAAAATTCCGGTAGGGGTAGAATAAAAAAACCTACAAACCCAGGAATTCAACTAAAAATGCTACTCAAGAACTGGACTTTAGAATTTGGAAAATCATTAGGTCGGTTCTCATTACTATCACGCCACAGCGCACGTTGCGGAACTAACGACTATGATCATGAGCATCTAATGGACAAAAAAAGAAAACTTAATAGTAATAATAATAAACCTACATTCGATTCCGGACCCGGTGCGGGAAATTGCTCTCTTCTTCCAGACTGCTGTGGTTGCGAAGTGTCCATTCGATCAAAACCGTCCGGGCCGCCCATAAAAGCAGGTCTGGGTCCGGGGGCACCAGGACGCTCAGAACCCAGTGAGACTGGAGGTCTGAGCACTGGAGCTCCAGGACGAGGACCAAACGATCCCATTAGAGGTCTGAAACGGTCGCCACCACCTATCGGAGCAGGAGGCGTGTTGTTCGCAGAAGGGGTGTTCAGAGTATCTAAATTGAAGCCATAAAAACTTTATATAAGGGTAGGGGTAACCGCCGGGTTTCTATAAACAACACTACGTGCAGTCCTTTCTTCTCATTTTGCGTGACTATATTGTGTGTTGTCCCTTTACGTTTACTACCAAACCAATAAATAATTGAATTTGCTATAATTGTTATTGTATCGGGTAAATGCAGTTCCTTCTTCTCATCTTTTTCGCAGTAGTTCAAAAGCTGGCAGTAAGTGTTCGCTTTTGATCTTTCTGCATTTCTGCGTAAGCGAATTCAACTTATTTCTCCGCAACATAAGCAATGCCGGACTGGGAATGTTTTACTATATTAAGCATTATCCTTTATCTTTCTTACTTTATTTTAATAATCTCTGTTGGATTTATTTAGATTTATTCATTTTATTGCGATTGCGTTTAATAGAGATTTATACATAGTTCATTTATTATTCGGATGTTCGTGTCCGTGCTGTTTTCAGTTCTAAGTCTGGAGCGGACTGGCCGGACAGAACCCGAATATATTACTATGGTAGCAATGAATTTAGGTGCAGTATTTATGTATATGGATTTATGAATTTATGATGATCTTTTATTTTTGTATGTATCATACGGTGTTACTCTACTAATTGATCCCACAACACAACAAACATCAAACGATCAAACACGCTCATTTAGTTTGCTTGGTCTTGTTTAGTAAGTATTAAGTACATTTAATTTGGGTATATTTTGGGCTGATGTTCTCAAACCCTTATTTTAAAGGAAACATGAGTCTGGAGTCTTACTCGAATAAGAGAGAAGTACCACAAGCCCACAGTGCATCCAGCAGGCACCATCTTTCAGATGTTTATTTTAAAGTAAATACATAATTTAGTGGAAAGATTATTAGATATAAAGAAAAAATAAGCACCTGGGTTGCTTCTCTTGCCCTTCGGTCCCCTTTTATCCTTCTGAAACGGCAATTCGGTACTGAGATCGGCGGACCCGCCAGTGATCGATCAGTTAAATTCGGAGTATTCCAGATCTCGAGATCGTGGGCATATTATTCACGAACATGTGGAGCAGCAGGGGGGAGCTTTCTGACTGCTACGCTAACACTCGAAAACACCCTGCCCTGCCACCTCTGCCCATATGTTTGAGAATACATACGACCCGTAAATCGCATCATTTTGAGACATATCACTGACAGCAATCTCTCAAAACAAAACATTGAGAGACACTGGTTCTCATAATTTTTCGAGTAACAATGCGCAATCAGGCACAACGGCAAGTACATGAATACATGTGACAGACAATTGCCGTATGCCCGTATATTTAGATGTTCACTAAAATAAAACATTAATTTTGTTAATATACCATATAATAATAAAATATATACTCGATTGTGAGAATTTAAAATTTAATCTGAGGCCATATTCACCACGCAATCGCCGTCTTTTTCTCTGTGTGTCTCACATTGGAGTGATATTTTCTGTCCCCGGGAATATTTCCCCGAGGCCCGAGGGAATCGGAAGGGATTTGGGATATGGCCTCAGAAGCATAGATAGTGTCAGGGTCACTACAAAAAACGTTCATACTTGTATTTACTGTAAATAATAGTTGCACGCATGGCCGATTCACTAACTCACACCGTATCGAGTTCATCAGCTAGTGTCATTTACTCATCGTAGACAAGAAAATGACATATGTGAACGATAATTTCTGCACAAACAAACATGGGCAAAACAATATTTAGCACACAACTATCGTCCACTCGTACTCGAAATTTGTGTGTGAGTTAATACTGGATGTACAAACGCAATATTATTATTTACAGGAAATAAAGTAGTAACAACGATTTTAAAGTGACGTCCCCGACACTCTGTCTAATAGCCAATGACAGGTAAGTGCGATCAAATTTTTCGTAGGAGCAAATACAAAATCGACCATGGAACCATCAAAAACAAATGACGGTCGTCTGTCAAATTCAAATTTAAAAATTGCAGACCATGTAGACGAACGAAATCATTCATTCACACTATGCAAAGTTGCTTGCAACAGTGTGTGAATTTCATAGATTTGGAACAACGACAACCTAAGGCTAGCTTTGTTCTTGTTCATAAGGGCTCAAAATCAAAATGTGATATATATATATACGCTATGCGCAATACAGAATCGGAATAACGCAAGAAAACTGAAACTGACTGATCCGGCGTGACCCTCCATTACTCCAGGAACCGAATTTCTAAAGAAACCGTATTCCTGCACGGGAAATAGAAGTGGTTGTTGCGGTGCCATATAATCCATGCCTCGTCCACCCTGCAATATTACATAAATTTCTTGCTTAAAATCATAGGGATTGCAGGGAGTTAGTGAAACGTGTAACGTATTGTGGACAACTGGACAACTTTGAATTGTATGCATAATTGGATCTATTTGTTTGTGCTGATATATGTATGCAACACGTGGAAATGCAAATTTGCAAATGCAGTTGCACAATATACATTTCACTTCAAAGTTCATGACAGACGTTTTAACTACCGCGCTTTCACAGTAGAACTGATCAAAATTATATGTGTTAAAGTTGTGACATGCAATGTAAAGTCAGAAAGCAAACATTGACGTGGTTGATTGACCTCAAGCTGCAGAGAAAAAAGTGAACCTACCATCCAATTATTCTGCCTGTGCGGAGGAAATTGTTTCTCCTTCTGAGCCTGCTGGGCACGTGCTTCCTTCCTTTGATCTTTCTCTCTTAATGAGAACGAGCTTAAAGGGAATATGTATGCCCTTTTTGAAGTTAAGCTGTATTAATATAATGTGTGTTCCTCATTAAGGAAACAACAACAAAAATTGTTAAAAGTTTCCCATTTAAAAGAAAATGATTTTCAAAGTTCATCTTTTCCATAGTAAACGCGTTGCTTGACCCCCTGGCTTACACGGCAGTGCTGATGGAGCAAAAATTTTTGCATATGTGTGCATACATCGGCATATAGCATGCAACAGCGACATATTTGCATGCAAATGAGAATATTCGAATTTACATATTCAGTCGCCTACTTAAATTCATGTCTGGTGTGGAAACTCTAGTTTCGCAGTTGTCTTGCTCATTTTGAGTGCCTACATATTCCCTTTAACGCACACGTTTACTTACAACATCAGCGGAATAGAGGGAAAGTCTAATAAAACGGCCACACAGTCGATTTGAAGAGTTAACACTTCAGATCTCCAGGAATAACTAAACGCCCTTTCCGGACACAAATATAAAAACTGTGTACCTTTGTGCCTTTCCTCCACGCTTTCTCCTTTTTGCTTCCGCAGAGGACGCTCCGGCTCCTGCAGCAGGACTCTCCGTTTCCTTTTCGTTGGACTTTTGCGGAACGGGGTAACCACCCTTGCCCATAACTCTTTCCGGTCTAAAAAGAAAAGATTGACAATCCAAACAGACTCCAAAATTACTAGGCACAAGATGTAAAACAACCAAGTAGCCACATATGCGCGTGGGAAGAAGGAGATTGAATGGAAACAAAGATTCCCAGCTACTGGAAATCTAGAGCCCAAAAGACCTAAGCGACAAGATAATTTCGTAGCAACCATATGGATTACGCGCTACTTGCATGGTTAGTCAATCAAAGAAAATAAGTAAACAACACATAACAACGACATGACAGTAATGTAAAATGGAGCAAAAAAAGATATACGCCGGAAAGTGAAAGACCCATTTAGTACAGGTCTACACACACATTTAGCAACATACTAGGACACGATTGTTTCGGCAGACCTGTCTTAGATCGACGCTCTTTCAATACTAAACCCTTTTTAACGCGCGCCGCCGTCGCGCCACTACGGTAGTCTTTTAGTGAAGTAGAATTTTTCGACCAAGTACTTTACCATCACTGTCCCACAATTTTACATCCAAAATGAAAGCGAAATGCTAGCCTCTTTGGAAAATTTGCATATGATAAACAAATCCTATGTATCCTATGCTAATTTTGTACCATTGTCGTGGATGATCGTACAAAATTAGAATAGGATACATAGGGTTTGCTTATCCTATGCAAATTTTCTAAAGGGTTGGCATTTCGCTGTAGCATTGTTTTAGATAAACAACTTCAGAACAATGCTTCGCATAATTCGTCATCAGAGCAATCACAGCACACCAGATCCTGACAAAAGTCTTCTGACAAAGTCTTCTTTTGCCGATTTTTTACGAAATCACTTTTCAAATGTTTATGTCTCCCCAAATAAAACAGAAGTCTAATGGGCTTTCCAAGCTCTGGTCTTCACCCGCGCAGAGCGCCGCGTACCATCCCGCCTTGTGCGCTTTTGCAGAGGCGACAAGGCGGGAAAGTCGAGCGGCGCTCTGCGCGGGTATGTCTGCAGCGCACTATGCGGGAAAGTCGGCGGCGCTCTACGCGGGTTAGTGCGCGGCGCTCTATGCGGGAATGTACGCGGGAAAGTATACGCTGGCAGCTGGGCGATCCAAATTATCAAAATTGTGATTTCGAAGACATTGATCCGGAAGCCCACCGTGCGGCGCTCTATGCGCGAAAGTATGCGCGCACACCGTGACCATGCGGGAAAGTACGCGCGCACAGTCAGATCATGCGGGAAAGTATGCGCGCATACCCAGAACGTGCGGGAAAGTCTGCGGCGCTCTGCGCGCCACAGTACGTCAACGTAGTAGCCCAAAAATTCGCGGTCTGTCAATACTCCGTATTTCTGCACGAAATTGCGTATATAATATGAAGTAAAAAAATATTCTCGTGTAGTTCCAAGATACGGTAAATTTTCACTATACTTGGAAACCCCATAATATTTCACCTAAACTTCCCACACGCGATCCTACTATACCTGTTTGTAGTTCTGGGCAACAATGAGGTACAGGAACATGAACCAAGGACCAAGGTACGTACAATTTCGAAAGCACTCTCCTACAAATCTTGGAAAAGCTCCACACGGGTTTTTGAGGTACAAACTAGTCATATTTATTTGCCGAGTTCACTTTTTTTCCTATCAATTTTCCTTCTCGTATAATAATATATACCATTATCCTTTATTTATATTAAAGCGAAATACTGGCCGGTTTTTGAAGCACATCGAGTATTATGCAGCTTATGAAAATGAACCTAAATTAGAATAAAAAAGCGAGCTAAATTCGAGCAACTTTGCATAAAGACATACAAATTCAACTGTCCACTATGCGTTTCAAAAACCTGTTGGTATTTCGCGTTAAAGCGAAATGCTAGCCTCTTTGGAAAATTTGCATATGATAAGCAAATCCTATGTATCCTATGCTAATTTTGTACGATCCTCCACGGCAATCGTACAAAATTAGCATAGGATACATAGGATTTGCCTATCATATGCAACTTTTCCGAAGGGGCTAGCATTTCGCTTTAACATTCCACCGGGGCATCATACTGACGATGGCCCCCACCCCGGGTGGCAAAAATACTGACTTAGGGGTCGAAACGAGGCAGCCTAATTCTAATAATTCAACCTATATTGTAAACCAGACGGCTACGCCCACTGAGAGGCGATTTCGGGTGCATTTTTTTATAGTTCATGCATACGTGAAACGTGGATTAGAAAGTGATTCAAAAATTAGGGCAAGGATCATATGCTAAAAGCCCCGCTTCATTGCTTGTTTTGCTGCTCTAGATTTGCATGTTCTTCGTATTTTAATCGAAGTACTTTGAGCGCTGCCGACGCGCCCGAACGATACGCCGCACATTTTGTATATGAAGCCTTTCGGGCTTTTATGAGAGGGGCGCGTGCATGGGAACATGAACTACTGAACCAATCCTACCTTCTGAGTGTACCGCACATCATCCAAACGTACAATCAACCAAACAAACGCACAAAAAAACAAACAAAGTTCCAACTTTATATAATAAAATATATTCATTGTTTTTATCATATTCCTTTTCTGTATTCATAGCCATTGTTAATTTTTGTATTACCATCTTTGTCTTATATTAGGGCGACTGACTATGACCATGATTTTCATTTTCAAAAACGACCCTCTAAATGGTGTTTATTGCATTGTTGTCACCTCGGTGAGTACATTTGTTGCGCTAGAAACGTTTTTATGATTATTATTACCATCAAGAACCGCCGAAATAACTAATTTTAACAGTCACTAAAATAAAGTGAATAGCCAAAGGAAAGGTAAGCATATTTGTTTACCAGTAGGGCGCAAACGAAAATGTCAATGTACAATAAGTTTCTCAGACTTTATCCAACAATTTTGCACGCTTACTCCGTGAATGAATCCCGAACTTTTTCCGACAAACTTTGCATTTTCTAGCTTTTCCGCCTATTTCCCGAGTATTCTCCGACAAGATTTTCAGGCCGAACTCTGAAAATAGGCGGGTCGAGCACGGTAGCAGTCTGTTTGTCCGTTTCCAAGCTTTTCCCGTGCAATTTCCGAGCTTTTTCCGACAAATTTTCGTATTTCGAGTTCGGGCCCTCTAAAAACCTAGTAGGAAACTAGTAAAACAAACTTTATTTTGGCGCACTGTTTTCTTGATTATTATAGCTCACGCACATCTTGCTTTTACTGGAATAAATTACTTACTTTTGTCTGGGACCGTACTTACAGACGAAAATGCGTAAAAGAGTACATTCTTATGCGCATGCGTGCGTAATGAAGACTCATGTGTACGTGCGCCCAAACAAAGCCAAATTTTACTTTATCGTTTATTGAAGGAAGGAATTCTATTAATTATTAATTTCCAGAATGCTCAACCAAGTGCAAGTCATGCATGTGCTCTACGACGTACCCAAATAAAGTCTGAAATCTCGTGCAAATAAAAAAGTTACGTATGGTCTATGAAAAACAGCATCAAACCAATCAGCTTCAAGTCGTCATCTTACAAAGAAGGCCCCGCTCCACACACAAGTTAGCCCTAGTGTACATACGTTGGGAAAATTGCATACGATACACATTCCTACTTTTCGCATGCAAATTTTTGGTGCCCGTCCTAAGCTTCCGGCACCAAATTTGCATAGGATACATAGGATATGCGTATCGCATGCAAATTTCCCAACATAGGCACAATACTGCTTTACTATATCTCAGCCAATTTTTGTGAACAATCTGTGCAATATCAGTACACTAGAAAGTCACTTTCTGCAAAAATATGATTACCAGGTTAATATATGTGCTCATGGTAATATATGGTTTACTGTATATAATTATGCTCAATAAGTAATTATTTCGTGGAAAAAAAATTAATTAATTTTGGGTGCACATTTATTTGGTTAGAATGCGTATATAAAACGTGACTTTGAGAGTGCTGGAAGTTATTTTATGTGTACTTCCAGTAGAATCTCACATATATATTTTTTTCAAGCCATAGCGCAAAATACATAGTGCATCAAAAGAAACCATTTCAACAAAATCAGACGTTTGCTTCCGGGAGTTTCGCACATTATTTGAGTCATTATAGGGGTATAAAACATAAAACCGTGATCAACTAACTTTCAACTTTCGCACACCCAACAATGATTGACATGGGAGAATTCGTGCTTCGTTTAGGAGCTCGTGCCTTTTAGTAATTGCCACTGGCTGTCGGGCTCCAATGTATAAAATGTAAAGAAAATATTGTGCTTTTTATTCAGCTTTTGAACGTGTTGCACGCTCTATTTCGGAGACCGACTACGGTATATTTATATGGACTTTATCTTTATCTCATGAATAACTTATACAAACAGCTTTTTATTCATTATTTTTGAGACAGTAAGAAGCACGCGGACAACAGACATGCTCAAACAAAGTACAGTAATATGCAGCGGACGAACAGAATTATGATGCGCAGTCACCTCAGCTTCACCTCTTGTGTATAATTCAACTTTCCATAGTTTTGCAGAGAAAACTGCAGAAATCTTTTCTATAGGATTCAAACACATGTTCCTCAGGCTATGTACTATTTAGAGCCTGTCACATTCCTACATAACATACATTTTTTTATAATCACAAGTTTTTGCATTATTTCATTTTACTTATTTTTGTATGCGTGACTTTTTGTGCGTGTGAATATTGCGATCGTGTTTTAGTGCCTTACCCCTACCTCGTGAGTAACGCAATAGTTTCTAGAAAATTGCAAAAGACGCAAAAACTTATTTATGTAAACATCTCGATAATATTCTTGTTACTTCGGCACAGGTGTTTTATTAATGCTATTTACTAATGACATTTATTCCCACCGGTACCTTGCATGAAAATAAAATTAACTTATTGAAAAACAAAAATGTTCCTTGCTGGCCAACATGAGTTATCTAGGCCTAGGCAATGCCCACAATAATCGGTACTCAATATATGGAAACTGTAAACTGAACTTGAATTGAAAAAAAAGACCCATATTGCCCAAGTCTTATATCATGTTCATAACAAAAATTCCATGCCCACATGGAATAGGAGAATGGGAACAATGTACTGTACAACACTGTACACTGTACACCGCACCACAACCGTATTTCCGCACTCACACAGCATGCCGTTTAAGCACCGCAAAGTTAAACCACGCGAGTTTACTAGATATCGCTTCTGTGCATTGAACCGATCGAACTACTGAAATTTCGGAGCTAATAACTAACTAACTAACCCACAATGATTTCAGTATAAGGATAGTTTTTGGACCATCTGTGAAACTTGTATTTCAGCCTTTCTGTTGTTTTTTTTTGGAGCAAATCTTGTATTTGAGGAACGATCACAAATTTCACACATTTCGGTATTTGGTCAATTACAACAATTTATTATGCCATATAATCTCATTTGGACCGAACTCAGCAAAACATCTAATTATCTTGTTGTTGTTTTTCTTGGAGCACGTCTAACTCGTTTACTGGTTTACTTTTTTTGCAGCAGCAATCAGATTATTTTCCACTTTTTATTTAATCATCTGTAGCATCTTGCAATTAAAGTAAAGGATGCATTATAAAAACAAATTTTATTTCATAAATGGAAAACGTGTCTGGCTCACATAGTATAGTGGCGTACGCTGAGATATCTGAATTTGTGTTCAAACAACTTTTCTCCCTTTGTCAGTCGTGTTTTTTTGCTTTCTCAAATTGCTATCTGTTTAAAGGGTCAGGCCCATTTCAAATGGCCCCTATTTTTGATGACTCCATCTGATTCTCCATGTCAAATGTAGTAGGATGCAATAATTTTCTAATTTTCAAGCGCAAAAATCACTCATTATTCAGCAATTTACCGTGAGCTATCCATCGCAGTTGGCACGCCCATTCGCGCTGATTGGCCGATATCGCAGTTGCCACGCCCAATAGAGCATATTGCCCAATTAGCGCGAAGGGGCGTGACAAATGCGATAAATAGTTGGGTATGACTGGCAGGGGTAAATCGATAAATACTGCGTGAATTTTGCGCTTGAAAATTAGAAAAATATTGCATCCTACTATATTTGACATGGGGAATCAGATGGAATCATCAAAAATAGGGATCATTTGAAATGGGCCTGACCCTTTAAAGCGAAATACCTGCGGATTTTTGAAATGCATCATCTGAATTCTTATGCATCTTATGCAAATGAACATAAATTAGAATAAAACCGAGCTAAATTCGAGTAAATTAGCCATGCGTTTCAAAAATCGGCCGTTATTTCGCTTCCAAAAGACTATGTGTTGCCTTGGTACAATTTATACATTAATTTTCAGGAAAATAATATTCTGATTCTGAATACATATAGCTGAAACATATTCTTTCTAAGGACTTATGGATCCGGTGGTGTCACCCGTGGTTGCTTATACACTATACATAATCATTTGTGAGTTTGTCACTTTTGACATGAGAATTATAGGTGTGGCCCAAAAGTTTCAGTCTTAGGGCGCGTTCGGGTTGCCCTTTCCGAAAGGGAGAGGCAAAAATCCCGTTCGGGTTGGTTGGACCTTTCCGAAAGGATTTAGTGCTTTGAGAAAGCAAAAAAATACAGTATGAATCAGCATGCAAAATTTGAAAACGCGCGGGAACCCCGTTTCGCGGGCTAATTCATACTGGATGAAACGCTTGAAATACTGAAGGAGCAAAAAAGCTACAACCTACAACGCTCATTGTTTTCTAGCACTTATGAAGCATCTTGAATTCTCATCAATAAGATCAGAGTCAACAGTCAAGAGTTGAAAGGGGTTATTGCTCTACGGTAATTAAAAAGCAAGTAATTGAAAATAGATAATATTCGTTTAGCCTCTTCCATTATACTCTTCAACACACCTACAATTCTGATGATATACGTTCACAAAAGTTTACGAAAACAGAAGGAGTTACTGGTGGTCGGGTTTATGTGTATAGCGGACACCTTACACGCAATTGCCTTCCTAGTCTCCGGAGCAATTCGGCTATGGAAAACGAATAATGGTCTTGGTCGGTTTACATTTCATATATTATTTCTACACAGCGAAATGGGTGAAACTATTTGGTGACGCCTCACTGGGTTTTTTTGGTAGCCCATTAGTTTTCCACTCCGTGACCATTTGGTGCCCAAGTTGCAGTTCCCTGAATATCCCAATTAATCTTAATCACCCAATTTCAGCAGAAATTCCAATCACCAATCACGATTGTATCAAATGGGGATTCTCGGTTATCTTCTTATTTTCCTATCAATTGATGGGTGCAGCCAATCTGGCCGTGTCTTTTGACAGAGTTATGGCCGTTCTTACGCCTATCAAATATAGAACTCTCCAGCAAAATTATGCATATTGGGTTATTTCAGGTGGGAGATACTGTAGTAACCCGTGTGAACATGTGTGTGAGTGTGTGTGTGTGGTGTGTGTGTGTGAGTGTGAGTGTGTGTGTGTGTGTGTGTGTGTGTGTGTGTGTGTGTGGTGAATGTCCCTGTGTGTATGTAGGCGTCTACATATGTGTGGTATGCTTGTGTTAGTCTTCATATTTAATATTAGTAGCTTACAGGTGTATTCTCGTATGTCTTGTGCACCTCATCTATCTTCATGTATATCGTGCACACCGAACCCCCTCTGCCCTCCTCTCCCATGTGTTTCACCTCCGAATCTTACACCCCGGGTATATGGAAATATCTTTTATTCTTTCGAATGAGCACATTGGTTACGAGTAGTCTTCTATATCTTCCAATTATGTATCGAATTGTTTTGGTGGGTTGGGTTTTTATAACATTTTCCTTTTTTCGAGGCTGGTTTGATACTACACTATTTAAAAAATAAAGGTAAAGTGTACCGGTTTATATCGACCGAATCCGCAGAAACGGTGCATCAGGGTCCGGGGTACACTATTTGTGGAAAATAATACCGTAGTCTGAAATTATGCGAATGTCAGCTAATAATCGGGCAGGGGGGAGTAATAGTAATATTAATTACTTGTAGTTAACTAGTATGGGGAATTATGCGAATAATAGCTAATTGCCGGTGATCTGCCAGTAATTTAATAATTGAAGCCTGTACCTTGCTTTGTTCGGCTGAAGGTCGACAAATTGTAATGTTTAGCATATTATGTAGCGAATAATAGGTAATTTCGGGGGTTTGTGATGGGTTACTAATTTAGCAACTACATAGTAATGAGGCTTGCACCTTGGTTCGTCGGTGTTCCGCGGAAAGTCTGACAATTGAAGTCGTGTTTTGGAGAATTATGCAGCAGCTAATTACATGGCAACTAAAGAAAACGATGATACTGCCCCATACTAATTACCTATAAGTAATTACTATTACTCTTACTTCCCCTGCCCGATAATTAGCTGACATTCGGGTTTCTCGTGTCAGGTTCAGTTATTCCCTTGAAACTTGAAGTACATGAAGTGATGTGATTTCGAATATATTTTAGTGTGCGGCAGAAGTTCGCGATCAGAAATACTCCAAAAAGATGCTTCGAACAACAAGAACAATTGGTATGATTTAATATCTCCTGACTCAGTTTAACCATTGCCAGAGCATGGCATTTTTTTCACAAGCCACTGCTTGGTAAATATTATGCAATAATATATCTACTAGTCTACCACACCAAGAACAATTCGTGTTTTGAACTTGTGCACACCAAAACATGTTTTGAACAGTTGCTAATGGTCTGCTTTATAATCAGTTATTTTTGCTCAAGAACCAAGACATTCATGTAATAACATGTAATTGATGAATTACGTACATGATTTTTGTTCTGATGTTGAAAGATCGTAGAAGTATACTGTATACAACCTATGCCTATACGCGGAGGTCATAATAGAGAAGGAATTCTAATTGTCTAATTATAAACGTAAGCGCAAAAAATATGGTCCGATTTACAATTAGAGGGAAGGTGAACTCATCTGGATGTGGTGAGCCAAATACGGATGTGGTGAGCCAAATACGCGCCAAATACGCCAAATAGCCAAATACGGTGCAACTGGATGTGGTGAGCCAAATACGCGCCACATGTGCGCGAACTGTCGCCTTTCGTTCGCCATTCGCGCACATCTCGCTGCACACCGCAGGAGTAGCGCGAAATATTCAACAATAACTTTTATGTTCAGGTCTCACAATGTTGGCCGAGTGTGTTTTTGTTGTAATTCCCGACATTTTTCTCAATTTTAATCCCTTTGGGCTAAGTCGATATCAGGTTAGTGAAGACTAACAAAACGTGGAAATAACACATTTTATGCAGCTTTACGACAGGCATGATTATGAACACATTAAAACAGTATTGTACCTATTTCGGAAATTTTTATCTGATGCGCCTATCCTATGTATCCTATGTAAATTTGGTACCGGAAGCTTCGGAATGGCACCAAAGTTTGAATATAATGCATAGGATGTGCATCGCACATAAAATTCCTCAAAACAGGTCAATACTGCTTTAAACTTTGTGGTATAGTGGATAATTAGGACACGGTTCTCCCTTGTGCCGTCTGAAGTGTGCTACGTAACTGCGCCAAGAACTTACACCTTTGTAACATACAGTACTCATTTTACTCATTTTATATTGCAGGTGATCTGGTATATCATGGGGGTCTCAAAGGGAGCTGTGAACGTGGCTTTGATAACATTGCGACATGACGAAATTGTCAAAGTTTTAAAAGATACTTTCCTTCCGTCATCAAGAAACTCAAGTGAGTTGTGCTGTTTTCGACGATGTATTTTTGTATAATGTGTGGTCACCGGGAGACTGGGTCCCCAGGCCGTGCTGTTTTGCTCTGCAAGTCGGCCCCTGCGATTTCATAGATACTGTTATAACCCGGTGCACTTATCTTTCACAATTATACGCACCCACATGCAACAACCATTCCAGCCCTAAAACATTACTTGTAATTGTCAATAAGTTTTATTATATTTTACAGGGACTGTCACTGTCCACCACACGCAGACGGGCATCACTTCAGAAAAGAGCATAGGGAGCAGAAGCAGACGGACGGGAGTACGGATACTGTCAGAGATATAAAGGTTTACTGTTAAAGAGGAATGGCACGCGGTTTGCGAACTGCGCGATTATGTTTTCGGTGATGCGCTTATTGTAAAACCGATATCTCTTTAAAGACCACAAATATGTATTGATTGAGTATTTTCATTTACTTTCATACATAATGCTCTTGTTCATATTGATTTCATGCTCCTATTTTGACTGTTTTGAACGAACTTAACGTGGATTATTAATTAACCAGCCGTTCGAAGAGCCCTACGGGCTCTTCTCCGACAGGAGGAATCGGCCTTCCGCCGATTGTTACCCTATTTAAAAAAAGGAATTTCTTCAAACGTAAAAAAAAGCTGTTCATTTACGTTTATGTGGAAACGTATAATATGGTTCTGGACTTCATGCAAATTTGCAAATTTGCTATTGCAATTGCTCTTCTATCTCCTATAAGATCCTCGTCCATAAGTTAGCATAGCTCAACAGGTAGAGCGTTGGACTGTGAATTGAGAGATTGGCTGCTGTGGGTTCGAATCCCGCCAGCGGCAATGATTTTGTATGCTCTTTCGATCGAAGAATTTTCTTTATGAAGGGATTTCGTTGTGCACATAAAAACAAACCCGTGACAAACTCTTCTCCTTTATATAATAAGATTGTTCTGTAATAAATAGAGAAATGCAGACTAGTAGAATGTCTATTTTTTATTTCTTTATTAAATAACACCACAGGGTGAGCATTACAATGAAACGATGAAAAGAAAGTAGTATATAACTCGTCGTGTTGTCGTCATGTCGTTGTGATTTGTGTTTCTTTTTTTGCAAGACAACGATTTATTTATCAAATAAATAAAGTTTGTGATATTTGCTTTATGGGAATGCCCAGACGCTCAACGGGGAAGCCCCAGTTTCCACGGTAAAAAACGGAAAAAGAGACGAGATTATAGATGAGACTGTCAGCCCGCTCGAGATAAGAGACGGCGAGAAAAAGATAAAAAAATGTATGGTGAGATATCATTGTCATCAGGTTCAAAGAGATCAAATTTTGTTAAAGCGAAATACCGGCCGGTTTTTGAAACGCATCGTGGACAACTGCATTCTTA
This sequence comes from Pelodera strongyloides, assembly GCA_036852015.1. Classification (NCBI taxonomy): domain Eukaryota; kingdom Metazoa; phylum Nematoda; class Chromadorea; order Rhabditida; family Rhabditidae; genus Pelodera; species Pelodera strongyloides. The sequence goes on from JAANDG010000025.1 coordinate 529,441, forward strand.
TGTATTTATGCGAAGTGGGGGTCTAATTTTGGTCTATTTTTTATGCTAAATTATTGATCATTTGCATATGACGATATGACATACAAGAATGTTGGTATACTCGATGCATTTCAAAAACCGACAGGCATTTCGCTTCAACTTTTTTAGTTTCAAACAAATGGGTTAGGAAGCAATATGGACGGAACATTGTTGTTAGGGTACGCAACGCATGAAATGAACATCGTGAAACATGGCCATTTTACCGTTCATTGGTATGGTAATGGCCATGATGGAGCACCTTTAAAGCTAAATACCGGCCGGTTTTTGAAACACGTCGAGCACACCAGAATTCTTATTGAGCGTATGCAACTGAACATAAATTAGAATAAAAAATCGAGCTGAATTTGGGAAACTTTGCATAAATACGTAAGGATACAGCTGTTCATGATGCGTTTCAAAAACCGGACAGTATTTCGCTTTAATTGCTAGTCGCATGTTTCGAGGTGAAAACTACTTCTGCGCTGGGTACAAAAAAAACACGTTATTATGTGGGTATAAAAAACTGGGTATAACCGCTATATTTTACCGCTAATTTCATGCACATTATTGAGGCGAAATTTGTTAGAGATAGGTTAACCATGAGCGCTAGAGGATAACTGTACTGATAATATATAGATAATTTCTTTTCAAGCTATTGTATCTCACATCGAACATAGCGATGAGGCTCATAATGAGTTTGTGGTTTTGTTTGTAGGTGATATAGTGATATAGTCTAGGTCTAGGACCATAATCATAGACTAAATAAAACTGATGGAAACCGTAATATTTTGTGATAATTGTAGTTATTTTTGTGCGGACACACATAGGATGATTAATTGCGCACACAAATGAACACATCATTTATCATTTGATGACACCTCGGCGGTAGACATCTACAATATAAAGAGAGAAGAAATTTATAAGGTATTAGATCGTCTTGTTTTTCCATAAAATTTTTCGTAAAATACGCTAGAGCTACCGATCTAGCAAACACTGTTGCATTCACAGTAAGGTTAGCTACATTTAACTGTACTTTATCTAACGGTCTGCACTATAGTACTATCTACAGTGAGAAGCACTATCTACAGTAAATAGGCTATCTACAGTAACTACAAAATGTCGGAGCAAAAACCAATTAGAAAACTGATTCGGAATCTTATTTGTTATTGTGTATTTTGTTATTTGTTATTGTTATTTGAAAAAAAACTGGAAACAAAACAATACCACTGTTTTTTTTCACCATTTTTGTACTTATTCCGACATGTCCTAAAACCTTTATAAGGTGGTTGTTTCGTTAAAGCGAAATACCGGTCGGTTTTTGAAACACATTGCGTATACCTGCTTTCTTGTGCAGCATATGAAATGAGCAAAAAATTAGAATAAAAACTAGAGCCCAATTAGACCCCACGTTGAATAAATGCATAGGAATGCAAGTACTTGAGATGCGTTTCAAAAACCGGCCATATTTCGCTTTGAACAAATAAAGCACACCATATTCAGTTAAGGTCAGGAACACCTCGGACAGACTGTCTGACTCTGATATGATTAGAAATTAGAAGCCGATTATTGCCTACTCTTGTTTTTGTCGATTTTATCTTCTTTCTTATCTGTTACCAACTGGTACAATGATATAATAAACCTTCGTGAATCGGGTGGTCCAGCTTTTGTCTAGGCAGTCTGTTGATTATCTTCTTATTATATAAAAGAGTGGCTGTAGCGTAATTTGCATACCGATGTGCGTTACGGAAATGCAAATTTCGTGTTCGGGTATGAAAATAGTTTCGCAGCTCAATATCCAACTATGCATACGCAATTGTTCTCTATTATGTGAATTTCTTATGATACGTTTGAAGCTTTGTATATAAGTATGCCCATGCTAAACCAACCATATTTCTGTGTAAGTCGCCTCAGGCGGCGTGAGCCGTCTGGTATCTTATATATTATTAGATTATATCATTTAAATTCAATATATGTATTATTTCATGCGGTAAAATACGATACTATGTATTTGTTAGATATTAGTTCAGTCTGCTTAGTATTGTTAAGATACGATCCATTATGTTAAAAGACATAGATAGTTATGGTATAGCTTCCAGCATTTACCATTTACGACTACGACTCCCGGAATATACATTAAAGACACAAATGTAAATTGTCTATATTGGATTTGATGTAAGTTGTATTTTGACGCACTTCCCGACGGAGTATATGTATATGAAGCTTACTCCGAAAATAGCTAAATCGTCAAGTGTACGCAACATTAGCCCGTATTCTCCTGTCGACGGAAACGTTCCGTTTGGGAAATCCTTTGTATGCAAATTTCTCGGCTATCTAGACTAGCTGGAGGAAAAATTTGCATACAAATGAGCTCCCAAACGGAACATTCCCGTCGACAGGAGAATACGGGCTATTGAGTCGGTCGTTCAGTAATCAAAAAGCATACACCAAAACAAGGCTTTTTCGACGCATTTTATGTAAAGTTCTTCGGAATACGCTTCAATACGGTGCCCGGAAGTACCTCAAATTTCAACTTCCAGTATCAAGTCTACGTCTACAGTATCTAGGCTCAACAGTATTCTATCATTTTCGATTTCATTTTGAGTACGTTTTATATAGTGTTCTATGATTAGGTCTCGAGAAAACTAGCTTGAAGTGACATGAAGCCTTTAACTAGTTATTCCTTCGTGCGCAAATTGCCCGTGAACCCAAGAACCGCACCTGCACATTAATTGATTAGCTTGATTTATCACCTTACTTGGTATTTGTTCTTCGTATATTATTTCTTACATTGGCGGTGTTGGCGTATACCGATTGGGTATGCGATAGCATGCCCATGGACGATTTTTTTATGTATTCATTCAGAGGCCATATTCACCACTCAATTCCCCATGGGGAATTCCCCGTTCTTTTCTTCGCGTATCTCACGTTAGAATTCTATTTTCTGTTCCCAGGGAATACTTCCCCGAGGGAATCGGAGTGGTGAATATGGCCTCTGATGGTTTCTGAAACGACTTTCCTTTTTTCAGATGAACTTCTTACTTTTGCTTCTCCCTCTCTTTGTCTCAATTTCCGATTCGTTAAAAATTCTAATAAATTCTCCTCGGATCGGAACGAGTCACGTGATGTTCTTGGGAAATATTGCTGATATACTACACCTGGATGGTCACGAAGTGGTAAGGGTTTTTGTTTTAATTAACCATCTTAGCCGTACTGGCTCGTTTTGCTGTTCGCTTTAAACAACATGTCCATATCTAGCCACACCTCTTATCTTCCTTAGTTTATCTTGCTGCACTTTTTTATGGGAAGATTGATCATTACACACCTTTTTTACCTAATGTCTTCCCTAGGGAATAATTCAAGAAATATTTGTTATGATGCTTAAGTTTACCTTTGTACAACCAAACTGGTGATTTTCCAGTGAACCCGAACGAAAAGCAGGCTCGGGCCAGCAGGAATAATTCTAAAGACCTCGAGTCGCGATAATTCTCTATTAGCATAAATATTATTTCAGACGCTCTTCTCTTCTGCGAGCACCAACTTTGAGGTTTCGAAAATTGGACCAAAACAAAAAGGAGTAAAAATTATCGAATACACAACACCGTATATGGACAAAATCGAGCGATCGATAAATGACATGTAGGTAGTTAAAGCGAAATACCGGCCGGTTTTTGAAACACAGCGCATGCAAATTAACATAAATTAGAATAAAAAATCGAGTAAATACGAGCAAATTAGCATAAATACGCAAGAATTTAGTTGTCCACGATGTGTTTCAAAAACCTGCCGGTATTTCGCTTTAAATCTAAACATAGAGAGCAAATAAGACAACGTTTCTTGAATGGACACTGTGAAAAGATGAGCGAACAGCAATAAACAACCATTATCTAATTTAAATGAAGTAGTTTGCTGCACCGTTCCTACCTTTCTGGGTTGATATAACCCGGTACACTTTTTTAAAATAACATGTTAAGGTTCATCGATGGCACGTGGTTTAATACACCGGAGGAAGGTCCTACGATAAATCTAGAAGATATGGAGAACTTATACGAATTCCAAATCTACCTAATGCAGGGTTTGTTATCTTTATCTTGTATCTTTATCTTCTCATACTTTTGTTAGTAATATTTTCTTCATATGATTCAATTTGTCATAATGCATAACCAAATGTAATCCGTAAAAATAAGGCATCAGTAATCAATAATCAAATCCATAAAAAAGCACATTTAGGCATCTACGAGGATAAAAATTTAACCGCGCGATTGCGAGCGGAAAATTTCGACGTGTTCATTACTGAAGCGTATGAACTTTCCTCCGTGGCTTTTCAGAAACATCTGGGTATTGAAAAGGTAGAGATTGTTTTTGACTTATTTCGGTAAAGTTCGGAAAATATTGAGAAAATTAGGTACGAAGCGGGATTCTCTCGCGCAGTTTTTTCAAATAATAAAGCGATCGAACAGCTGGTTTTTGAAACTGGCGCTGGATGATGTATGCTCATGTGGTGTATGAACATAACTGCGCATTTTTTTGATGAAATTATGTTCGTTTGAATGCAACATTTGGGAATGCAGTTACCCAACATACGTTCAAAAGCTTGTTATATCGCTTTAACTAAATATTTCGATGCCTGCAGGCCATCTATGCCAGTGCCGTTGGATTCTCCGATACTGTCTATTTGTTGAGCGGCATTCCCTATCCCAGTTACGTGCCCAGTAAGTGAACAACTCTATTAATTATCTGTTTGTTTGCTCGCGCAATGGTCGCGCACAAAAGACGTCAGCCGGTGTGCGTGCGGTTATAGTAAGCACACATATGGCGCACCTATGGCGCTTCTGTGGCAAACTTGTGGCAGACTGCAGCCGAATTGTGACGGATTTTTTTATGCGGCTTCTGCGCGGCATTGGCCTCAGCACACTCGCCTTCGTGAATAAGTCCAGTCCGTTTACTGTTTTACTGTCCCGCAAAAACAAGGCAGCCTTTCAGCTTGGATACTTTCCTACGATGATGAGCCTACACTACAACAACGAATAAAGAGAGTACAAAGTGATTTCGAAACTACCAAAATCTTGGAGAAATCCACAAGAGAGCAAGAGGAACTATTCGCTCATTTCCATGGATATACCATTGATCTGGTGGAAGTGGCAAGGGTAGGCAACCATTTTACACCAAATTGGTAGCTTCGTCGATTTGGCTTTCGGATCTTGGTGTTGAAAGGCCTTACCCTTTAAATTTGTTTCATGACCCAATCTATTTCGCTCTGTTTAATGAACTTAACCCTTTAACTTTTTTTAGAAGTCCGTAGGCGCCCTGTTCGTAAACAGTAATCTTTTCACTGAAACACCTCGTCCAACTTCTCAAATTGTCAAATATATTGGTGGCGCGACAATTTACAACACAACAAAGGCTCGGAATCAGGTAAAGTTGTGAATCGTCTGTGAAACGAGTACTGGACAACTATATTTCCATGTAGTATACACAATATTTGCCTTTCCTGTTCAGCAGGGTGCTGAAAATTTGCGTAATTCGAATGAGTTACACATCCTTTTCGAAACAACATGTAATACTGCTTTAAATATCTTGATCGACCCAGCACACTGAACTGAACTCACTGAGCAGTGAGCACACCCATCCAAACATGTACAGCGAATAGCTCACGAATTAGGGCTTCAAGTTTTAGAATTGATAATATTTTTTCGCAAACATTCAGGAGCTCGACGACTTGCTCAACCTGCGCTCTCTCAACGTCTTCTTCTCTCTCGGCTCTCTTGTCAAATTGGGCGATATGCCGCATGAAATGCAGACAGGTTATTATTTATCATATACTTCGCGAACTATTTGAAAACGAAGACAGATCGCTCAGTGAAAAGCAAGACACGTATTGTCACGTCACAAACGGATGCAGTGAACATAACAATTATGAAACCCAGACTATGTTAGCGGTATCGCGCTAACAAAGAATTCCCAATACCTTTTCAGCCATAGCGGAAGCCTTCATGGAGTTCCCCGACGTGACATTCCTCACTCGTTACGATGACGTTGCCGATGAGAAACATATTTTCGATAAGATTCCAAACGTTGTTTTGAAAAAGTGGTGGCCGCAACAAAAATTACTGCGTAAGTGATCTAACATTTGAAGCTTTTTTCTTACATGATGAGGCAAATTTATTGATAGAACTGTTAAGCGATACCACATCTGATTTTGAAGCACGTAGTCCATTTCGCATGTATTATATGCAAATAAAGTTCCACTACATACACTGCGACTGCGACAATACACACACACACACACACACACACACACACACACACACACACACACACACACACACACACACACACACACACACACACACACACACACACACACACACACACACACACACACACACACACACACACACACACACACACACACACACACACACACGGAGACATAAATTTTGAAAGCAATATGCGGGAATGTGGCAGTGTTCTGTGTTTCATAAACCACGGACCACACACTTTAATCTTCTTTGTTTTATTTCAGGTGACGATCGTATTTCCCTCTTTATCACACATGCCGGTCTAAATTCGGTTATTGAAACAGTTATTCATGGAATGCCCACGATCTCATTGCCCATTTTTTGCGACCAAATTTTGAACGCCAAAACTCTCAGAAACCAAAACTTAACAATTCATATACCGAGAAATGAAATTACAAAGGAAACAATTGTTGAAGCGCTCAGGAAAGCATTACATCCAAGGAGGTAGGCATATTTGAGAAACCATTGCAAAACATTGTTTGCGTGAAACGGAATAACGGCCCCTGGCCGTAGCCCGAAAACTTTGAGCAATTTGTCATCTGGAACGTCTACTGCTCAGGACCTCTGCGGGACAAGTCATGAACAACCATTTACCTCTCTCTCTCTCTCTCTCTGCCTCCCTCTCTCTCTCCATCTCTCTCTCCTTCTCTCTCTCTCTCCATCTCTCTCTCTCTCCATCTCTCTTTTGTTCCTCTTCTGTCCATCACGCTTTACCTCCAAGCACACACTTGTAGTGTCAAAGATAAAAACAACAAAACAATAAAAACGGAGATTCTAAGATAAAAAAATCGTCTAAACAGAATCTAATAGAACATTGTTGAAGTTTTACTACTTTGTGTATTGCCTCAGTGAAATGGTTTACTTCAGTGAGCTTCGATTGCAAGCTAAAAAGGCCGAACAAATCTTGGAGGGACATCCTGAACAAGCGAGAGAAGAAATTAGAAAATGGACAAGAATTGTTGGCGAATATGGACAATTACATCAATTTGTGTTGAAGGTAAGGACCCTTTCACGGGAAAGTAAAAACCCGGTTCTTTCAAAAAACCCCGATTTCGTCCCGATCATTTTCCGAAAAACCCCGATATCGGCCCGATTTTTTGAGGGACTTGGTCGGGCGAAATCGGGGTTTCTTGTTTTCTATGCAGTGCCCCGAAAAAATCCAAAAAATTAATCAAAAAGCTGAAACTGAAAGTATAGAAGTAGACTATGAAGTCCTTAAAAGTACATAAAACCGGCATTTCAGGGTCGAGAGAAAAGTCTTGTTGAGCAGTACAACCTGGATATTTACGCTGGATTAATATCAATTTCCTTCAGTTTACTTTTAGTCATTATTTATAGTCTACGGATATTGTTACGGCGGACACTTATTACTTTCAAAACTAAAAAGGACTAGGAATATGTATATTATTTAATAAATAATTTTGCCCAAACGTTTGTTTGCTCTGTTGATTTGTTTGTCTTTGTGGTTTTGTACATCATCAGAACAAGTAAATTTTTTACATCGCACGTCTCAGGGTCTTATTCTAAACACACTTTGTTGGTTGTTTTCACGGATTGATCGGTTGACTTACAATTAAGAAGTGAGATGACTGAACAGCAATTAGCTTTACTTTAGATAAGACAATATATAACGGACGGTTTTTGCAAAGTGTGGCTTTTTCAACTCTAAGAAAAGCCACAACTCGGGGTTTACAATTATGTTCGCCATATGTTATGTTCAAGCTGTGGTGATTTACCTATATACACAGTACACACAGTAAATCACTTTTCAGGCCAACATCGATATTATTATTATTCATTTGAACTCTTCCGCGTGTGAAATAAAGCACAAATTCTTTTATATAAAAGAAATTATTCGTTATATTCACTAACATACCGTCTACACATCATATCATGTTACATACAGTGGCCTTATTGTGTTTGGTAAGTTGATATTTTTTATTGTACTGCTTGCACTTTCTAATCGTAACATAATCGTAACAGATTAATTACGTTGTTATTCACATTTATAATCACCGTCCGATCAAATGTGAATACCACTTTATTCAGACATACAATCATCACACATAGACTTAAGCATGTAGAATCCAGGGTCCCGTTTGCTCTCGAAGTCGGGGATCTTCATTTTAGCTCCAATCCAAGGCGGTGTCTCTTAGCCGATGTGTCCCATAGAGTGAAGTAGACGGTAGTAGACGGCACAGAAGATAATACAGAGCGAAAGGTCCGTCCTAAGGCTAGGCAAGGGGAGCGCCTTAACTTTATTCCCGACGCCGTGGCATGTTTGCAAGATGGTAGCACTGGGCGGGATTCGAACCCGGGTCGTATGGGGGAGAGACGAGAACTTTGCCAGTGTGCCACGACGCCCCCTTATACTTAGATCCATATACTTAGATGCAACTATGCTTTTTACTTATCTAGTCTTACAGTAATTTTTTTTAAATATTTTTTTTTTCAGTTAGGAACGCTACACACGACTCTTGCTGTGGATGACGTCGCCGTAGACTATTCAGAATATTATATTGGTGCGGTTCAGTTACGGAAATACACGCGGGTTGGAAAGAAACTTTAATGCTCAGGCCACATCAGGCATCCCCTATTTTGTTCACTCCATTTGATTCTCCGTCTCAGTGCAATATATGTCTATTTTCATTTGCCACAACGCGGATCAACCCGTACCCGCTCTCCGTTGAAAGGCGGCTCGGCCAGAAAACAGTTGGCTGCCTGAACAAGGATGTCCTTCCAAAGATGCGCATTGTTTTACGAAATATATTTTAGATGCAGTAGAGGACGAAGTAAAAGCACCGGCACCAGCCCCTGAGCCGCAAGGTATGAGTTAGCCAAACATTTTGTTTGATATGCATGCACATCAAAAATTGGTATTACATCAAAACATATGTATGAAGTCTTACTACCGTACAAATATAACCTCCTATATACCTGTTTCCTTACTTTTATCTTTGATCAATAAACTGGTTAGTTGTTAGTTCAGTTGCATACACATTTTCACACGCGACTATTTCATGTATGACTTCATAAAGGTTTTGAAAATATTATCTAAAAAATTATTTCAGTGTCAGCACCATTCCCATTCCAGCCAATTCCGTTAGAGTATCTTCGCCCAAGTGAGCTAACTATGTCTAATTATTGGTACTATTTACATAGAAAGAAAACGTAACTAAAGGCACATGCCCACGTATAAAAAGTTTTCCCTAATTTTTCTGAGATAAATCTCCCAGATTACTCAAACGCGGTTGTGAAAACCGTTTTGCATAATACGCAAATTGGGGAAGATATTTGCGAAAGAAGATCTACAGCTACTTACCGTGCTCAGAACAGAACCCAAATATAGCCAAAAACGGGTTTCTGGACGTGCGCCTAGTTCAAACCAAAAATAAATATGTTAAAGCGAAATGCTAGCCCCTTTGGAAAATTTGCATATGATAAGTAAATCCTATGTATCCTATGCTAATTTTGTACGATCGTCCACGGCAATCGTACAAAATTAGCATAGGATACATATACATAGGATTTGCTGATCAGATGCAAATTTTCCAAAGAGGCTAGCATTGATTAAATCAGACGAAGAATTTTACAATGCAACACACTGTATTTTAAGACACAGAAACGCATTTTCAAGCTCAACTGCGGTACATTTCTGAGGATCTTCTTTAGCGAATGTCTTACCCAATTTTGCATACTAAGCAAAACGGTTTTCACAACCACAATTGAGTAGTCTGGGAGATTTATCACAGAAAAATAGGAAAACCCATTTTTTACGTCGACCTGTCCACGTACTATGCGTTATAAATTATGGAGATGATAAAACCACAAAGTCTACATAAGGGCCAAAACGGTGACCGCGTCTCTTTAATTTTTACATGCACCAGATGTATGTCGAAATACTACGTCTTGTAATGTGACTGTGAGTTTGTCCCTGTATCCAGTCTAATATCGTCCCCTGACAAGTGAGCTGACCACCCCTCATGAAATACTCGAAAAGTTACTGTATCCCCGTGATCCCTGAGAAATAAAAGTTCATTTCATTTCCTTCCAACTCACAAAGAACTATTTATTACAGATCGACCAATCCTCATAAAACCAAAGCCGGTCTATCAATATGGAGGTTTGTTGCTTTTTATTAAAGGGTCAGGCCCAGTTCAAATGTCCCCTATTTTTGATGATTCCATCTGATTCTCCATGCCAAATATAGTAGGATGCAAAATTTTTCTAATTTTCAAGCGCAAAATTCACACACTATTCGACAATTTACCATGGCCAGTCATACCAACGAAACTCAAGAGTTGCGCGCGGCAACAGTTTGGGGGTGTTTCCCGCAAAAGAATTTGATGCGCGCCGCAAAAGTTTTTCCACCGACTCTGGTTGCCGTTTTGGTGCGGGAAACACCCCCAAACTGTTGCGGGAAACACCCCCAAACCGTTGCCGAAAAGGTGCGGAAACGGTGCGGGAAAAGTAGTAACTGCAAAAAGAAAGCAGCGTGTTGGATTCGAACCCTACACTCTTTTTAGATACTTTCTCTGAACAGCGCCTTAGACCACTCGGCTACACAACACATGTGAGACCTGTGCTTGCGGAAAAATATTAGTACAACAACTGCACTTACGGCAGATCCTCCGAGCGCTTTCAAAAACGTTGCCGAAAAGGTGCGGAAATGGTGCGGGGCGCAAGTTGCGCGCCGCACCATTTCCGCACCGTTTCCGCACCTTTTCGGGAAACACTTTGCGCGCCATTTCTATTCCGCGCGCATTTTGTTTCCCATTCCTTTGCGGCGCGCATTTTGTTTCCCGAAATGGTGCGGCGCGCAACTCATCGGCTCTCAGTGACCTAGCAATTTATCGCAGTTGGCACGCCCATTCGCGCTGATTGGCCAATATCGCATTTGCCACGCCCAATAGAGCATATTGCCCAAGTAGCGCGAAGGGGCGTGACAACTACGATATATAGTTGGGTATCACTTGCTATGGTAAATTTCTGAATACTGCGTGAATTTTGCGCTTGAAAATAAGAAAAATATCGTATCCTACTATATTTGACTTGGAGAATCAGATGTAATCATCAAAAATAGGGGTCACTTGAAATGGGCCTGACCCTTTAAAGCAAAATTTGCTACGCATTGAGTACACCTGCTTTCATTTATGCAGCATATGCAAATGAGAATAAATTAAAATAAGAACATCGGCCCCAATTCGTCACCATTTATTGTTAGCATAACTGCATAACAATGCATAGCTGACCACTATGCGTTTCAAAAACCGGCCTCTATTTCGCTTTAACCTAAGAGATATTCAGAGAATAAAACTGTCGGAATATGTATTTCAAGCCAATTGGCGTAAAAAGAACCTCGCACCTGGCTTGTAGTCGTTGCATAATAACTATTTGTATGTATGTATCCTGTATAAACAGAAAAACTTGACTAATCGTTGTAAGGAACACTTTTTTTTTTTTAGATTGTGACACAATGAAATGTCCTGCTGGTCTAAAGTGTCTGATGTGCAAGGGATGCGGTAATATTCCAACATGTGTCGATTTAATTCCAACAAATGCAGTCAGGTTCCAAGATACGTTTGCGAATGTAAACGAACACCGTCTGCATTAAGTGTGATCAAATAAATAATTCATCATTTAAATAGTGAAAGAAAGGCAACGAGCAAACAACAACGTCAGCAATTCACACTCCGTGAATTGCGGAAAAAATATTTATTCAAACATATCACATATCAGCGTACGCAGGAAAAACACAAAAAAAAACACACCAATCGTTGCATAGTTCAATGAAGGGTAAGTTTTCTTTCTCCACGTTACGCTCCGCAAGTTAAAGCGAAATGCTAGCCTCTTTGGAAAATTTGCATATGATAAGCAAATCCTATGTATCCTATGCTAATTTTGTACGATTGCCGTGGACGATCGTACAAAATTAGCATAGGATACATAGGATTTGCTTATCATATGCAAATTTTCCAAGGTGGCTAGCATTTCGCTTTAAAGTTGCACTTTTCTCTACGCTACACTCCAAGAAAAATTATGTTTGTGTTACGCAATATCACTTGTTGTAGTAGATCCCAAAAAATTATTCGCAAAGGCGCGAAAAATGCAAAAGGCATGCACGTACAGTATCGTAAGAGCGCGGGAATTCGAATAGTGATACGGTGGGACGTGATACCCACAAACAACACTTTTCTTTCTGCCAGCAAATACTGTGCATATAAGTTTCACTCCAGTAAATTACAGTAACCAATATCAGCGATCAATTGTATCGTCATCAATCAATATACATCTATCGGCTACCAAGTTATCCCGATCAAAAATGTGGTACTCCGTTCACTTCCCTGATCGTCAAATTAATCTCAAACTTTGCTTACGCTTACACATTTTTATCCACTTATCCCTCACTAAATCCTAACAAAGTTTAATTTTATATCACAAGTACAATTACGTAAGTTTTCCGAATGAATTACAAATTCCCGTGTGTTAAAAGAACATTCAGCCAATCTCTATCTTCATCCGTATGTTGATTAAAGCCAGTGTGAGACAAAAAGTGAAAATTTTTTTATCAATTCCTAATCTCGGTCTCCCACTCTCTACCCATCTTCTCTTCTAACCGTCTCTCTCTCACGTTTTCTAACTCTCTCCCTCTCTCGTATATTCTCTCTATAGCAATCCGTCTCTCTATCTCCCCGTCTCTAGTCATCTCTCTCTCTCTCTCATTGAGCATGTTGGTTAGCATCAGGACGCGCCTTACGACCAGGTATATCCACCCAATTTTCACGCTACAGGTAGACTCCATGGTAAACTGGGCCGCAATTGCTCTCACAGAGTGGCTGCCCCGACCAATTATGGATCCCCTTTCATCACAAAGATTACTTGTAGCATGAAAATAGGGTAGGATATACGTGACCAGAGACGAGCCCCAAAGCTAACCAACATACCAAAACTTTCCTCCGAACGAATCTAAGCACTAACTATTAAAAATACTGCTCTAATATACCCAAAAACACATAATTTCTCTACCGTACTACTTAATGGCTCTACCCTTCTAGTCAGCTATCATGGCTTAATAACTAACCACTCTACACTCTACACTACGTTGCAGAATCTACACAAGCACAAGGCTATCTAGCCACTTTACTACCTAAGAAACCTAGCCTACCACCTAACCATCCAGCATGCCCTATTAACAGCTCCACCAAACTACCTGATTATCCACTTAAATATTTAAATATTTATTAACACATTAAAATGCGTGCATCAATATGATGAAAGATATTGAGCGACAATTGAATGACCGTAGCTTTATTTATCTTGAACTATAAAACTTCCCTAGCCGACTACCAAACTGCTCTACCGTATCAACTATCAACCAACTAGTTTCCTAACCTGCAACTAACTACTGTATTCCACAATCCTAGTTGTATTACCTGCTACCTAACTATATAAACCATACCAACTGTTCTAGCGTCCTATTTAATATTGACTTTAACTTCGTACCTGATGATAGAGCTAGTCCACATCGTCCACATCGTTGGCCTTGCTCACGTTGCTGTCGTCCGTCATCTCGCCATGGTCATACATGTTTGTCCTTATTGAACTTGGGCTTGATATTCCATTGATTATTCCACCGTTTCCTGTAAAATGTTATCATGAAGAATATATTACCAATCATAGTCCAAACATTGTACGTGTGAAGATGGAATGAAAATGATGAATAACGAGAATGATACTTCAGAAACCAAATCAATATATAACAAGCAAATATCAAAAATACAAAGTATCTTATTATATAAAGGAGAAGAGTTTACTTTTTTGTTTGTGTGAACATAACGAAACCTGTTCACAAAGAAAATTTTCTATTGGCACAGAGCATACAAAATCTTTGCCGCTGGCGAGATTCGAACCCACAGCAGAGCACAACCTCTCGATTCATAGTCCAACGCTCTACCTACTGAACTATGCCAGCTTATCACAGGGATAATCCTCTGCCCAACATACAACACCTTCAATGGCACATTTGCATGGTAGCATTAGTCGGGTGAAGATCCAAACTGAGTATTATACGTTTCCACAATAAGAGACGGGTGAAAGTGTGTTTGAGGAGAAAGAATTTTTTTTAATTTTAGCAATTCTTTTTTTAAATAGGGAAACAATTGGCCGAAGGCCGATTCCTCCAGTCGGAGAAGAGCCCGTAGGGCTCTTCGAACGGCTGGTACGAGTATATAACAAAGATAGGTCAAGTAATAGAAGCAGCGGCCGTCCCGGCGGCCTCTCGTCTCAACACTGATCCCTCTTGATTAGAATATCAAACGATGACAAAAAGAAATTTACATATTCGCATTTTATTATAATTTATGCTAATTTTTGAATACGTGCCAGTGGAAAGAAGTAGAAAGACATATTGCGCCAAAATGTACAGAGGTACGTTTCACCGGATCTGTAAATAGTAGACAATAGTCAAATTGGGGTTGAAAGGAGTTTGCTGGTTCTTCTTATTCTTATCAATAAAGCATAACAACTATGTTTTCAGCATTGTTCAATGCATGATGTTCAGTAAATGAATGTTCAGTAAATCTAAAACTTAAAAAAAATTATGGCTGTATGACTCAAAGTGGAAACATTCAGATTAGGTAAAGGGTTGTAAGAGATACAAAGTGTATTGCATGCAAAACTTCAACGTCTGTTCAGGCCCACTGCTCAGGCCTACTGCTCAGGACCTCTGCGGAACACGTCATAAGCAAACCTTGAAATTGTACTTTGAACTCCCTTGAATAAAGGCGCACGCTCTTGAAGCGTAAAACAAATTTAAAATATTTAAACGTGAAGGCGTTGGAGTTGCTACGTGTTCGATACGCTTCTGGAGGTGAATCGCTAAATGATGTTTTTTATCTGCATTTTTTCTACGCTCGCTAAACCGGCTAAACTCTTTCTTTCTATGCTTTATTCCCTTGCTTCGCACGTCGTCTAACCTGGCGATATTTGTATACGGTTAGCGATAATGAGCGAAACATAAGCGTGATTCCCCTCCTCATACATAAATTCTCTTTCTTTTGTTTGTTTGTGCGTTACGCAAAGTCTCTGAGCACCGCTTTTTCCCACATTTAACTGGCTCTGCTGATTTACGCTTCGGAGATTTATATCTTTATCGAAAGTACATTTCGTTCAACTTATTATGTCTTTTCTGTCTGGGAACCGTTTCTGTAGATTATTTTATATAAAAGAGAATTGGTTTACTATCGTCTTACTCTATTCCTTTCTCAGTATGGTATTCAACTGGAGTACAAGCTGCTTGCTGGTATTTTTTATTCTGAATTTATTTTATTTTACCTACATCTAGTCTTAGCTATAGATTAATATGTGTAGGTTCGTACAAGAATAGTTCATGTTTCACTCCCATACTAATATACTTACATCACTACCAAACAATACTTTTTTATAATAATTTTAGATTTCTTTGTTGTACACTTCCATTGTGCACGGCGGTTGGAGTGATTCGGATTTGGAAGGTAAGTACCGTATGCTGATCTGGTTTTTAAAGGAGGAGGCTCACGAGAATGAAGTGCTCGAATGGTTTCCTTTTATCGAAAGATGATGGTATTAAAGGGAATATGTATGCCCTTTTTGAAGTTAAGCTGTATTAATAGAATGTGTGTTCCACATTAAGGAAACAACAACAAAAATGGTTAAAAGTTTCCCATTTAAAAGAAAATGATTTTCAAAGTTCATCTTTTCCATAGTAAACGCGTTATTTGACCCCCTGGCTTACACGGCAGTGCTGATGGAGCAAAAAATTTAGCATATGTGCATACATCGGCATATAGCAGGCAACAGCGACATATTTGCATGCAAATGAGAATATTCGAATTTACATATTCAGTCGCCTACTTAAATTCATGTCTGGTGTGGAAACTCTAGTTTCGCAGTTGTTTTGCTCATTTTGAGTGCCTACATATTCCCTTTAAGTTCCGAAAGACATGCTTTACAATGCAAAAGCTTTTAACTGGAAGGAGTAAAACAATATAAAACTATGAATTCTATCAAAATTTTGGATCGTAAAAAATAGTTGATTTCCATAGTGGGCATGCAAATTTTGTGCTGGCTTGCAAAATGACTTGTAAATTTGCATGTTTAGCTTTGAAGTCTACCTTGCATACGATAGGTTATTTTATTTGACTTCGAGTTCTTAGATTAATTAATTCCTCCAAACTAAAGCGCTGAACCTTATAATACTTGTTTTTTTGAAAGATAAACCCATTATCCTTCGATAGAAGGAAACTATTTGAGCACTTCATTATCGTGAGCCTCCTCCTTTAAAGCGAAATACCGGTCGGTTTTTGAAACGCATCGAGTACACCAGCACTCTCGAGCTAAATTCGAGCAAATTAACATAAGTACGTGGGAATTCAGTTGTCCACGATGCGTTTCAAAAACCGGCCGGTATTTCGCCTTAAAGCGAAATGCCAGCCCCTTTGGAAAATTTGCATATGATAAGCAAATCCTATGTATCCTATGCTAATTTTGTACGATTGCCGTGGACGGTCGTACAAAATTAGCATAGGATACATAGGATTTGCTTATCATATGCAAATTTTCCAAAGGGGCTGGCATTTCGCCTTAACTGACGTATGGTTGGGCACTGTTGCATTGGCATAGTTTTTTTTGCATGTCGGGATGTAGCCTTGATACCCTACTCAATCGCACAGGTATAATTCCGATTTTGCGTACGTGGTTTGTGAACCGCATGTTGGATAATTTCTCATTCATTCCATCTCATTCATGCGAATTGTGTTATAATCGGCCGTAGATTATACAAAATTTGCATCTCGTTTATGCGAACCCGGTTGTCCAAGTTACGTTTCACGAACCACGTAGCATATCCCTTCAATCTGATTTGATTTACAGCATGCAAGTACTGTCCGAAAGGATCTGCGTGCCAACAACCGGGCGATCCACTCTGCATATGTTCGTTTACATTATGTATTATTATATAACAGCGAATCGAAAGCTTCTTGGATAAAACCGAAAAGTAAATGTTCTAAAGAAAATCTAAGATCATAAGTTTTCACAATCTATTTGACTTAGTCTAGTTAAGAAGTTGCTCAATATTTATATTCATCATTTTCAGTCGCTGCTAATACTACCGTCGATGTTCCAGCAGGTATGATTTTTGCAATATATGAATGAGGTTGGGGTTTTTTTGATGACCCCTTTTCATTCAAATTATCAAATGCCTTGCTTTGTCTATATTATGCAGCAATCGGTTTTTGACACTTTCGTTGGACAACACAACATGGTCTCTATAAAATGGAAGTAATGAGACTAAAACCGTCATAATTGCGCGTAGTTCACGGAAGTAAATTACCCAACTAGATCTCGTTGACCGGCTGTTAAACCGCTTTAAATGGATTCATTTTTGTTTTGTTTGGAGCATATATTTATTGTATTTAGATTTCTGCGATCAATTCACGTGTCCGAACGGCACATACTGTAAAATCGATGAAAGAGTTGCGGGATGCGCAAGTAAGACCTATTTCAAAAGTTAATCGCATAGGCAATTTATGAAACCAGTTAGTGACGGTTAATTTTTTTTTTTCGTTTTTTTTTTCGCGGGTGCCCAGTTGGTGGTCAAATCGTGACCAACTCGTAACCAAGCTACACTGAAAACCGTCAACAGGTGGTCACCAAATGGTCACGAACCAGGCGCGAGATGCTTTGCGGTAAAACCATTTGATGATGGGTCAACGACGGTTTTCCTGTCGGTTCGACAGTTACTATTTCGTTTTCCTGTGTTGATAGGCTGTTTCTTCCCTGCCAACGTATTATTTCTTCACCTGCCCGTGAGAGCGCGCGTTTATTTCATAAAGCTAACAATAGAGTTTAGTGGCAATACCCGGATGGTGCCGTGAGGACTGCAAGGCGAAAGGTCAAGTTTGTGACCGCAGAATTGGGATTTGCAGAGGTATGTGTTTTCCTGAACAAACTACTGCCTCAATGTTCAAGAAATATCTTCCACGTGACTGATTTTATGAAATTTATGAAATAGCGGCCGGTTTTTGAAACGCATCGTGGCCAACTGAATTCCTACGTATCTATGCTAACCATAAGTTACTCGATTTTTATGCTAATTTATGCTCATTACGTAAGCTGCATAATAATGCTGGTGTAGTCGATGTGTTTCAAAAACCGGCTGGTATTTCGCTTTTAACTAGTGGGTGAATTTCTTTTTTAGATCTGCCTAGGAGTTCAGATAGAATTTCCAGTTATTCAAATCGATGACTTGGAGACAATTGAATACGATTTGATTTGCCGGAAGTTTTCCAGAAAGATATGCAATTGCCAAATGCCCTGAGGCCATATTCACCATTCAATTCCCCATGGGGAGTTCCCCGTTTCCCCTTTTTCTCTGCGTGTCTCACTTTAGAATGCCATTTTCTGTCCCCAGGGAATATTTCGCCGAGGGAATCGGGTGGTGAATATGACCTCTGAACAAGGTTGAACCCGTTCACAGCGAAAAATTAGTTTAGATATTCCCAAGTTCGAGGGTGAATTACCGAAATGTGGAGTCAATGAAACTCTCAACAGATGTGGAACGGACTGCCAACCTATATGTCTCGGTTTCCCGCAACAAGTAAGATACTTGGAATATCGGCCCACACTTACACTAAATATAGAAGGCCTATTATAAGCCTTGAGGATAGCTATGTTATATCCCTTGTACCTCAAACCTCAAAGTTCCGAACAAAAGCGATTTCTTAAAGCGAAATACCGGCCTTTTTTTGAAAAGGCATCGTGGACAGCTTAATTCTTACGTATTTATGCAAAGTTGCTCGAATTTGACTCGATTTTTTATCCAATTTATGTTCATTTGCATAAGCTGCATAAGAATGCTCATGTACTCGATGTGTTTCAAAAACCGGCCGGTATTTTGCTTTAAAATAATTGTTGCAACCTTGCGCTTCCTCCGGTGAAGAAGATTCCCGTTTGTTTGCGACTTTCCAACACTAGCAAGTATTACTTCTCTATCGTACTACCTAACTTCAAGTATCTTTTATCAGTGTTTAGACATAGTGATATCTTATTGCTATGGGATAAACAATAGACCATAGATAGTTCATTTAGCTATGTGACTACGTGGACTGTTACCCAGAATGCTGCAGCCCGGTGTGTGAATGTAAAGAAGGATATGAGAGAACCATGGAGCCAGGAGAATGCGTACTCTCTGACGATTGTAAATTTATTCGTAAGTGACTTTTATCAACTTCGTAAATTGTAGTATTTAAGTACGATGTAAGATACTTGGAACATTTCATAAGCAAAAACCTTGTACTCCCTTGAATAAAGGTGCACGCTCTTCAAGCGTAAAATAACTTTTAAAATTTAGTACGCAAGTTTCTTACGCGAAATGTCTCGATCTTTGACAAATTAGAGCAAACGGAATCCTTTACCATTTACCTTACTTCCAACTGCTAAAGACAAATATTGTACACCAGACGGCTATCGCTACTTGATGAGTCTTTCAATGCTGCACAGGCAATACTTCAAAAAAATTGCATACTTATATTTATATGAAACGTCTAACGCATTGTCAGTAATTAATTAGCCCGTATTCTCGGGTCGACGGGAATGTTCCGTTTGGGAAATCCTTTGTATGCAAATTTCTCGACTATCTAGACTAGCTGGAGGAAAAATTTGCATACGAATGAGCTCCCAAACGGAACATTCCCGTCGATTCGAGAATACGGGCTAATGTAACAAAAATCATTTCGTTCAATTTGGTTTTGCGAATAACAAATCCTTGAAACGTAGTATGGATTTCGTTGCGGAGTCGGTGACAAACATCTAAACTCTTCTCCTTTATATAATAAGATTACAGCTCCCCCAGTACCTGGTACCAGGCCGCCCACAGAAGCTCCCACTAGTAGGTTTCACACATTGTACATATTCAATGTACGAGAGCACCAATGTGCCAATGTTCAAATAATAATTACTCAAATAGTAATTGCATAATTCCGTAGAATAAGATTTGCAGTCAACTTGACAAAAACGGTCAATATTCTCCTAATTGAGGTCAAATTATAATTTTTCTCATAAAAAATACACTATATATTGCAGCGCGTCCTGCCCCTGTGACTGTACCAGCTCCCGTCAACCCAGTGAAGCCTAAGGGCGATGGAATGAGTGAGTTTTGACAATTCTATTTTTAAGAAAAACATGTGGAATAATACTCAATGTATTTAAAGCATCATGGCACCCTGATTTTGAAAGATAACCTGCCTGGACCACATTCCTCGCGCTGCGCCGTATTGTCACAGATAAGGGACGACAATTTGTACAGTTGTCAGTTGATCAGTTAACAATTATTATAATGTCAATGTCAGTCAAAAACAATTATAATGTCAATTGATCAGAATACATTTCGTAAACCACGTGCCATACCGCTTTGAACCAAATTTCAGCTTGCGAGACGTTCCGTTGCACGCCTCCCCTGCGGTGCCTCATGTGCAAGGGATGCGGAAATATTCCAGTATGTGTGGACCCGATTCCAGTGAATAAAGTGAATGTCATTAATTAAAATGTGATTCAAATAAATAACTTGAAAAGTCAACGCTTGTGGTGTATGTGCTAAATCCTTACTTGACGGAAATAATCGAATATATAGTACCAGACGGCTATCGCCGCCTGAGGCGACTTTTTGAAATGCAGGAACAGTGAGCACACTGTCGTGAAACATTTGCAACGTATCGTTAAAAAAATATGAAATCAGTTTCTATTTAGCTTGCTGAAGGCTGGGCTCCGGCTCTCATTTTATAGCCTTCAGATATTCTAATTTTCGTTTCGTTCACACAAATAAAAAAGTAAACTCTTCTCCTTTATATAATAAGAGCAGCCGTTCGAAGAGCCCTACGGGCTCTTCGCCGACTAGAGGAATCGGCCTTCGGCCGATTGTTACCCTATTTAAAACATTCACACGTCTACAAAGTCATTTATGATTGGGGAAACGTATGATGTATGAGTCTGGACCTCCATTAGACTACCATGCAAATTTGCCATTGAATGTGGTCTACGTACAGCAGCGGATTGCCCTTATCATAAGCTAGCATAGCTCAACAGGTAGAGCGTTGGACTGTGAAGCAAGAGGCAGTGTGCCGCTGTGGGTTCGAATCTCGCCAGCGGCACAGATTTTGTAAGCTCTTTCGATGGAAGAATTTTCTTTATGAGCAGCTTTCGTTGTGCACATAAAAACAAACCCGTGACAAACTCTTCTCCTTTATATAATAAGATATAGTATTAGATCCCCATTGTATTTGACAGATTCTCTTCAAAATATTGTGCATCATGTAACCTGTTCATATGTATGTGAGCATTCGCGATGTATATTTCTAATTTACTTTTCGATTTTTATATGCTAATATAAAAAGTGAAGACATATTAATTGTCTGACCAGCGTTCTCAAAACATAGGCTATGCAATACAGTAATTTACATTTTATAAGTACAATAGTTATCTATGACTATGTTTTCTTAAAAAAAAAAAACCTTTGATCGAATGTGAGCATGCTTCCAGTAGGGATCTTCGGGTTTAACACAAGGTGCATAATATTTATTTAGCTGATATTTCTAGCCGGCTGCTGCAAGCAGTGGCACATCGCTAAAAGATAATAAAAATACGGTTAAAATTTGAAATGGATCCAGACGAAGAAATCGGTGCAGAGGAAGCACTACGACGCAGTGTTTGTGGACGGTGAATACTCTGTTCTTCTACTGCAAGTTTCCCGCGAAGCAAAAATAAATCCCGTGTTTCCTGGCAGGCTAGCACCCAATCCCACGCAATAAGAAAAGTCGCATGTTTCCTGACAGATTAGCCAATCATGTCCCGCAATTAAACAATACTCAAGGCCTTGTATTAGCGGCGAGGCCCCTGATTAGCGTTCGCAATAAGGACGGAATCCCGCGTTTCCCGCTAGTTTGGGAGGAAACATGGGATTGTGAGTTCCGCTAAACTGCAAATGAAGAACATCCGCTAAACTGCAAATGAAGAACATAATATGTATGAAACTGCAAGCGGACTTACACATGGACGAAGAAATCACAAGTTTACTTCTCAAGTTGTTTATTTGAAACACATTTTAATTAATGACATTAACTCTATTAATGGGAATCGGGTCCACACATACTGGTATGTTACCGCATCCCTTGCACATGAGGCACCGCAGGGGAGCCGTGCACTGGAACGTCTCGCAAGCTGAAATTTGGTTCAAAGCATGACAGGTGGTTTACAAAAAGTATTGTGCTCAACGGACGTTATGTACAAATTGTGGGCCCATATCTGTGACAAAACGGTGAATCCGAGACATGCTACCCAGGTCGTCGTTCACACTACACATAACATATGATAAAGTGGTGTATTGATCGGTCCGGAATTGTCCTACCCTGTTTGTATAGAACAATTACCCTTTTTGCACTCCGGACCGATCAATCCATCAATTCACCACTTCATCACCCAATATTTTCGTCAGTATTGAAATAGAACACTACTTTTTGTATTCCAAATTTTTACTATCCCTTATAGAAAATAAAGAAACAAAAAAAAACACACACTATTTCCGATCCCTTGGAAGCCAAATACCGGGGAAGGTTTTTGAAACGCATCGTGGACAATTAAATTCTTATGTATCTATGCTAATTTCCTCGAATTTAGCTCGATTTTTTATTCTAATTTATGTATAAGATGCATAAGAATGCTGGTCTACTCGATGTGTTTCAGAGAGCGGCCTGTATTACGTTTTAAGTTATGATTTATAATTGTTTCAATAAAGCTGTCAAAAACTAACTCATTCCATCGCCATTGGGTTTCGCTGGGTTAAAGGGAGGTAGAGTGACAGGCACTGGGGCAGGACGCGCTATAATATAGTGTAGTCTTTTTAAGAAAATGTATAATTTGTCCTGTATCAAATAGGGGTGATCAAAATTTGGCAAGCGCCTATACATATTTTTCCTAAGCGATTGAAAAATATTGACCTTCACATTTTCTTTCGAGGGGGTTACACCTTGTAGACGGAGGACATCTACGGCAGAACTCTAAACGTCACAATTTTTATATTGGGAGGTGTGACTTCTCCTCAAACGGTGTTATGAAAATGTTATACCTCACGTGACGTGGCTTGCGTAACGCTACGCGACACGCGACACTGCACTCCCATGTACAGTATGCAAATAAGTGCCCTTCGGCGCACACAGCACAGGATGGAATTAACATGGCGAGGAGGTTCTACTATAGGCTAAGTAACACTGCTCGCTCTACTACGACGCTGACACTCTTGACTATGTACCTAGAAGTTGCCTGAAACCTTGAAACACGGGTCTATTACCATTTTTACGATACCCCATACCTCAATATTTTGTTATCGATACTTCTATAATAAACTATATTTTTTGTATAGTACCTGTTACAGCATACTATCTCTCACCCTCACTCTAGCATGGTTGGCGCTGAGAGGCGTGGCCTAGCCGCGACTCTCACGTCAGAGCGTTGCTTGCAATGAGACAAGCAGGTGTCTAACTACTATGATCTTCAACTAGTAGTAACATCACTGACTTCCCCTGTGGCCCAATTATGATATGCATATTGTGTTCTGTTACTGTATCTACATCACAACATTCCGTTCCACCACACAGTACACATGGATCACATCACACAGCATCCCCATAGTATTCACCATTAAAATTATAACGTACCATCATCACACTCGCTTTCCTCAACACATTCCGAATTCAAGAAGCTTCTTATCATTCCTGGACGGCACTCGCATACTGGATGGCAGCATTCCGGCAAGCATAGCTCATTATGGCAACTCTAAAATTTATGAATTATATTAGCACCAGACGGCTATCGCCGCATGAGGCGACTATTCAGGCGATCATACAAAAAAGGTCATACGGCATACTTCATTTGAAACGTAACTTCCAAATGTATGCAATAACATTCGACTGTGCTTACTTTGAAGAGTTGCGAAAAGTTGCAATAGCTTTACGCCAAAAGCTGATACGTAGAAAAATAAACGCCGGAGCTCTTTGGTTCGCTCAAGACTCTCCTTTTATACACCCGAGCCCGAGAGCGGACTTGAGATATTCTAATTTTCGTTGCGGACATCCAAGCCTTCAAACTCTTCTCCTTTATATAAGAAGATATTCGTATGTTATTCTGATAGGTATGGGGTTTACTGGAGTGCAGCTTGCTCACATAAGTCTAAACGCTCTATCTAAACGCTAAACTCTCTACACGCTTAAATAAGTGCGAGTTTTCACATAACTGTCTTTGTGAAATGATTTTTAACGATGATACAGATACTGCACGGGAAATATTTTTTATCACCATACATAGAAAAGATAATTTAAAGCAAAATACCAGCAGTTTTTGAAACACCGATTACACCAGCATTCTTTCGCAGCTTATGCAAATGAACATATACTAGAATTAAAAATCTAGCAAAATTCAAACAAATTAGCATAAATACGTAAGAATTCAGCTGTCCACCATGCGTTTCAAAAAAAACGGCGGGTATTTCGCTGTAAGGTTCTAACTGTTCTAACTGTGTTAAATGTTTACTGGAATATTCTTTTTGTGCGCTCTTTTTTGATGCTATAAATTGTAATCATAATCATTACATCGATTGAATTTCGATTTCCACCAGGAAGACAATGTACTTGACAACGGATTCCTTCACCACACATTTTCAGAGTTTCATTCACACCGCATTTGGGCAGTTCACCCTCGAACTCGGGAATGTCTAAAGATAAAGATAAAAGAAGTGAACCGGGTTATATCAACCGAATCCGCGGAAACGTGCACCGAGGTTCAGCTCAGAGGCTGGACATACTGGCCATTTAAACTTCCCGGTGGCCAATCTGCTCCGGAAGTCGATTTATCTCCGTTGCTTTTACCCAGCTACCCACTTTTACACCTTTGGTTGGGTGAGGGGGTTCCGGCCCGGGATCGAACCAGTGACCGGTAGCGTGAGCAAAGGCCTTGCCACTTGACCACGCCCCCCCCCTATGTCTAAAGAAGCTACTGTAAAATTACATTACATTTACAATTAGATACAGTTAGCTCCACAGATTTGTGTATGATGTGTCCCTTTGTTTATTCGTTTCGCTTTCTTCTTATTTGTGCTACTACTGCTTTACTCGACACAATTGTACGTTGCATATATTTTTCTCATGAATTTTGTGTGCGCGTAATAAATTATTATTATTATTATTATGATTATTATTTTTATTATGAATATTTTTTGTTTGAGCCCAACAGACAACACCTACCTACACATCTTGCAATGCTGTAATTGCACACTTTTCCCTGCGCTTCACACTCTTCAGCACAAAATCCAGGAGAGGGGAAGTGGTCTAAAAATTATCAGAAATCATTAGATGTTCTTTTTATTATTCCCCATATGAGATGCGAGGGTAGTGTTAGCACATTGGCGATAATGCATTAGTAAAGGAAGTTATAGTGAGACTTATGGTTTAGTTTTGTTATTAAAATTCCAGTAAATTACTCACACCTGGTGCACCCGGACACATTGTTAATGCTGCCGCAACTAAAATCTTCTGGACAAGCGATCTTCTCGCAAAAGTCTGAAAAATCATATCTTTACTGTACTAAAAAAATGAACATAAAATCTACTATTATATAAACGAGTAAGAAAATCGTGTCCGTCCGCTTTTGAGCTGTGCACGTTCCTCAATTAATAATGATGATGAAATTCTACCGTAGCCAATGGCCCGGGTTGGTTACTAAATTTATTTATTACAAGTTATATTATGGAAAATTAATCGATAAGCAATTAAAATCAATAATAATAAGTTAATGCTTGGCGAGGTACGAAAACCAAAGCGCGCGCCCGCTTCCAAAACCTATTCTACCATCTTCCCCGTGAGAAACTAGCAGCGATAAGTAGCATCAGTTTTTTTCTAAGACACCAAGTTCGGACGATATAGCTTAAAACGTGGCAAAGTTGCTGAACTTTGACAAGAGAGGATGGTTTTTGAAGGTAAACAAAAATAGAGGCACGATGAACAGAGCGCGAAAGAGCATCATATTTGGAGAGAATTCGAGAAAGAGAAGGAAAGAGAGAGTAAGCAAATTGTGTCCGTCCGCTTTTGCGCTGTGCACGTTCCTCAACTAATAATGATGATGAAATTCGACCTTAGCCAATAGCCCGGGTTGGTTACTAAATTTATTTATTAGATGTTATATTATGGAAAATTAATCGATAAACAATCAAAATCAATAATAATAAGTTAATGCTTGGGGAGGTGTGAAAATCAAAACGTGTGCGCGCTCCCAAAACCTATTCTACCATCTTCCCCGTGAGAAACTAGCAGCGATAAGTACCATTAGTTTTTTTCTAAGACACCAATTTCGGAAGGTATAGCTTAAAACGTGGCAAAGTTGCCGAACTTTGACAAGAGAGGATGGTTTTTTGAGGTAAACAAAAATAGAGGCACGATGAACAGAGCGCGAAAGAGCATCGTATTTGGAGAGAATTCGAGAAGGGAAGACGACGAGAGAAGTGAACATCTATAAATTAAATTATTAGCTAATTTCGGATTTCCTTCATGCTTTAAGAGATCGTTACGTATGTTGAGCGTACAGTTAGAATGTCGACCCGTATTCGTTGTCCTACTGTAAGCAAGTATGTCCCAGTATCAGTGTCTCCGTATATCTGAGTAGGTTTTTATGGAAATTGTTATCTGCCACGATATTTTTCATATACATTTTTATGATCTACTATTATACAGAGAGAAAGAGCAAGAACAGGTCTGTAAGTTTTACACTGTGCACGTTCCTAAACTAAAACAGTTAGGTGAAATGGGACCGTAGATAATGTACCAGATTGGTGAATAAATTTATTGATCAATATTTATTACGAATAAAAGATCGATAAATACACAATTGAGTATTGAAATCAATAATTATTGGTTAAGGCAATGCAAACACCGGGCGCGCCGGCTTTCGCAAACCACCCTACCACCTTCCCCGTGTCAATCTATATCAGCGTCATCAGCTATTTCGATTAGAATTGTTGCGAAACGGGCGATAGTAAAGTTTATTTACCAGAAGTTTATTTACCAGAATATTTCGGACATGTTTATTGTGTGGTGAGAAGGATAATTCGGAATCGGAGCGGCCGGCGCCGAGGAAGGGGACCACGGCGAATCGGGCAACTTAACCATAATATTTGTTTACCGGCATAAGTAAATTAGGACAAGTTTAATGATGTTGCGCGGGATAAATCGGAATCGTGGCACCGGGGCAGGGGACCACCACAGCGTCGGGCCAAATTAACTATGAAGTTTATTTACCAGAATACGGGGAAGGGGACCACGGCGAATCGGGCAACTTAACCATGATATTTATTTACCGGCAGAATTAGGACAAGTTTAATAGAGTTGCGCGGGATAACTCGGAATCGTGGCAGCCGGGGAAGGGGACCACGGCGAATCGGGCCAAATTAACTATGAAGTTTATTTACCAGAATATTTCGGACATGTTTATTGTGTGGTGAGAAGGATAATTCAGAATCGGAGCAACCGGGGAAGGGGACCACGGCGGATCGGGCAACTTAACCATGATATTTATTTACCGGCAGAATTAGGACAAGTTTAATAGTGTTGTGCGGGATAATTCAGAATCGGAGCAGCCGGGGAAGGGGACCACGGTGAATCGGGCAACTTAACCATGATATTTATTTACCGGGATGTTCGGACATGTTTATTGTGTGGTGAGAAGGATAATTCGAAATCGGAGCATCCGGGGAAGGGAACCACGGCGAATCGGGCAACTTAACCATGATATTTTTTACCGGCAGAATTAGGACAAGTTTAATGATGTTGCGCGGGATGAATCGGAATCGTGGCAGCCGGGGCAGGGGACCACGGCGAATCGGGCCAAATTAACTATGAAGTTTATTTACCGGGATGTTCGGACATGTTTATTGTGTGGTGAGAAGGATAATTCGAAATCGGAGCATCCGAGGAAGGGAACCACGGCGAATCGGGCAACTTAACCATGATATTTTTTACCGGCAGAATTAGGACAAGTTTAATGATGTTGCGCGGGATAAATCGGAATCGTGGCAGCCGGGGAAGGGGACCACGGCGAATCGGGCCAAATTAACTATGAAGTTTATTTACCAGAATATTTCGGACATGTTTATTGTGTGGTGAGAAGGATAATTCGGAATCGGAGCAGCCGGGGAAGGGGACCATGGCGAATCGGGCAACTTAACCATGATATTTATTTACCGGCAGAATTAGGACAAGTTTAATAGTGTTGCGCGGGAAAAATCGGAATCGTGGCAGCCGGGGAAGGGGACCACGGCGAATCGGGCCAAATTAACTATGAAGTTTATTTACCAGAATACTTCGGACATGTTTATTGTGTGGTGAGAAGGATAATTCGAAATCGGTGCATCCGGGGAAGGGGACCACGGCGAATCGGGCAACTTAACCATGATGTTTTTCACCGGTATAATTAGGACATGTTTAATGGTGTTGCGCGGGATAAGTCGGACCGAGAAGGGGACCACGATGAATCCGGCAAATAAACCATGTGGTTTATGCACCGGCATATTTGGAACTTTTTTTAGTGTTGTTGTACGTCTTAGATAGGCACCGGACTGTCAGGGCAGACAGGAAAAACGAGAAACGGGTTTCAGCGTCACATAACGTTTACTGCGAGAATAACACGTGCTTCAACTGTTCTAAGGCTTGCAACGTGAGGCAGAAACCTGATAAATAAAGCTATAAGGAGAGAGCGGCCGAAGGCCGCTCAAAGGGTGCGAGGAGGAGCGGCCGAAGGCCGCGACGACGAGCACGTGTTGCGCGGGTCGGAGCGGCCGAAGGCCGCGACGACCCGAGCCCAGGAGCCAGGCGCGCGATAGCGCGCCTGGCGACTGGTCTTATTATATAAAGGAGAAGAGTTTGTTTGTGCACAACGTTTTTCTACGTTTCAGGCTTTTGGTATATAAAGGCTAACTTTTAGCAACTCTCCAAAATTAGCGCATTTGAATCTTATTACATGCGTTTTGGAATATGCGCTTCAGATATTTCATGCCCTTTTCATGAGTACTTCGGGAAATCGTCTATATTGAATTGGAAAGTCGCCTCAGGCGGCCATAACCGTCTGGTAAATTAATATATTTGTTGTTCTGGAGTTATTACAATAGAATGAAATATTGAAAAGTACCTTCAGGAAATAGAGTAGAGCCGCCTTCGGGGTCTGAAAAGCAGTATTTTATAGGTTAAATTGACGTATATTTTTTGCTCTTCTTATGAATAAAACCAAGACGAATTTGATAAAAGTGCAGAAAATGGACTAAAGTAAAAAGAAGAAAAAAAGGAAAAAAACCTAATTATATCAATAAGTTAAATGTAAAGCAGCAGACTTACGTTTGAATACTATGATCACGTCCAATTTATTTGCTAGTTTTTTTTAAATCAAAAATTGCGCAATAACCTACACTCGCAGTACATTCCTTTTCCTAAGCATGTAGTGCCTTGTGGACAATGCTCACATACACCTAAAAATATGAAAAAAGAATTAAAAACTGAACACTAAGATTATGACTCAAAAATCGCCTCATAATTTCAAGTACCAAAAAGATTTTCAAGCACAAGCACAAGAGACTTGATAAATAGAGCTACTAGATATGATTTAAATCTACAAAACACAAAAAATATTATCGGTAATTTACCAGTCCAATCCTCCGCGTGTGCAGCATGCAACAGAGAAACCTGATTGAAAATAAATAGTTAGTATAACACTCGTCGAAAATTAATTCAATACAAATGGTTTGGTAGACTTCTTTTGCTTGAGCACTCTGTCGAGGATTATTCGACAAATAATCACTGAAAAAAGTCAGCAACGCTTAGGCTTCAAGAATTAATATTAGTATTAGAAAAATTATTGTCTGAGAAGTGAGTAATAAACTACCGAGAAATTCCGAATTACTGCTCAGGACCTCTGCGGGACATGTCATAAGCAAACATTGAATCTGTATTTTCACCCTTGAGTAAAGGTGCACGCTCTTGTCTTGAAGCATGAAAAGAATTTTCAAAAAAATTTAAAATTATATTGTAACAGGACGTACCGTAAGAATCCCAACTGCTACACTGAATAACATGGTCGCAATGAGAAGGGTTCTCATTCACTTTAAATATCGCTTTTTATACGTAAGAACTCGATTTCACACGGTAAATCATAGTGCAAAAGGACGAAAAATGGCCATGAATTTAACAACGATATTAATTAAGACGTGTGTTCAGCGCCCAGGAAACATGCTTTTCCTGTGAAATTGAACAAAACGGTCAATTTATGTACCTAGATTAAATTTCTTCCTCAGCAGTTGGTTAGTTATTACCAGCGATGACGCGCTTCATCCAACAAGTGCAAGTTGGCATAGGAAAAGTGAGCATCAAGAGGCCGTATTCACCGCTCACAGGGAACTTGTCCCCAGGGAGGAAAAATCCCTAGGGAAGCATATCAACGAAAAAAAGACTATTTTAGCTAGGATCATATGCGATTGGCGCTTGATTTTTCCATTGGATCTTTGCGAAATGAACTTTGTTGTTGCTAGAACCTAGAACTTCTGGTATGTGACGTACGCGCACATAAAACAGTTACTTTCCGTGAGTAAATACATTATAACTTATGATATCCACGCAAATCACACCTATGATTCCACGATGGAAAGTTCGGGTTGACTATGATTTTTTACTACAGTGGGCATACTCGCAAAATTCAGAAGAACTACACATTTTAGTTTTTTTTTATGAATTTGGTTTTTTTTACAAATCGACGGTGTCCTTTTTTATCTACTTTTACCAGAAGATTGTAGAAAAAATTCCGAAAAGTAATAATGACACATTTGTATTCCGTTAATATTTTGGGGTCAATTGTCTGGAAATATTTCATGAATTATTCAGGAGGAGAACATTTGTTTGTCCCGCCCACTGTAGATATGTATGTAGGTCAAGCCCCAAACAGTTCGAAATTGACAAAATTTTTTACTTTGTTTTATTTCAACAAACCCTGTGTCCGTCTGCGTTAGGAAATTAATTGTACAAATATTGATTCGTGAGACAAACAGCCATTTTTTAATATATCGCGCTATCGTATTGTGCGAATTTGTATCTATATGCTATATTACGTGCAATTTTTTTATCGGTAGACTTGCGTACCGTAGCGTAGCCTATCCACTATTGCCCCGCAGAAAAGTGGTTCCGCCACAGCGGAGCGTGGCCTCCCACAACTTCAAGAG